>JBAMYA010000022.1:5359595-5392039 GCA_037176975.1 Arrhamphus sclerolepis
TATTATACATTTCTTACTACACATTAGGATAGCATTACCAAATGCAACTATGTAGTGCACTATTAGTGAGTAGGGGTGATTTTGGACAGAGCCCTTATATATTCTTAAGACTTGTTATTCTTAAGAATTCTGAAGAACAATGATCAAATCTAACAAAACACACATCAGGCAAGTATTGATTTGAATGAAAAAAATATAATATGAAAGTCCAGAGAGCAAGCTTGGAATAATGTTTGCAGTCATGCTGTAGGGATTTCTGCAGTCTTTGACGTCCTGATGACAGCAGAGTTCCCAGTTTAAGCTCTGTGACTGAAGGTCTGCTGTCACTTTGACTTCCATCATGATTTTAAATCCAGACTGAGAGCACGTGAGACAGCCTCCTTAACTTGTAACTGTTTTATCTAATTTGTATGTTGTTTTAATAGTCTTGAAACTGAAGGTGTGCTGAAAAAGAGAGGTTTTTAATCTCAATGGGACATTCCTTGTTAAATAAAGGTTAAATAAAATCATTTAGGACTGGGCTCCGTCTGGTTCCAGACTGTTGTGTGTTTCGGTCTTGCTTAACCCCACCATCGAGAATAAACGTTCTTCACTGGAATTAGGGGCGCAGAATAAGCAGGCGCTCGGCAAACCAGAGGGAGTCTGTTGAATTTGCTCATGCCAGTCACCATAAAAAAAAAAAAAGAAAAATTACGAATGAAGTCCAAATGGTGTTGTTAGTATTTATATTAGTGTACAGGAAAAGAAAAACAAAATAAAAAAACAGTCCATTGTCATTTATTGATTCTATTTGTTGCTGCAACTTCTCTTAGTTGCCTCCAGAATTTCTCCATGATGAATATTCAGTTGTGCTCATAATCTATGAATTTCTTTGAGGCAGGAATCCTGGGAGTCTAAAAATAATGCAATACATGCAAATACAAGACAATGCTTTCAATTAATTTGTATGATAATTAAATGTGAAATATTTTAAATGCTTTCACAGATCAATCCAGCTGCTTTGTCCAAGATTAGATTTGACTGGTTTTAGGATGACAGTAAGTAAGCCAGTCATGGTGGTCCGAGCATCTGTTACAAACAAAATTATCCGTAGGCGCTTTTTCAGAGACCCAGAGTATGACCCCTGAGCAATTATTATTGAATATTTAAGTAGTATTATTGAACATTAAGTAAAGAAACAGCGGCTCCTTTAAGACCGAGCTCCTATTGGTCAGTCAAGGAGCTGCGACAAATCCTACTTTTCTGTCTTTTGTTTGTGTAACGTGGCCTGAATTCCAAAAACAGATCCCGTATGTCAAACTGTTGAATACCGGAGTAATGTGATGTAAAAATCCAAACTATAGTCTTTTTATTTGTGAGGAGATTTAAGTCCTCCTTGACCCTCATTCTGAGTAGCTGGTAGCCTGACTCGTTCGGCAGAGTGTTGTTAACAGCTACCTGCTTCAGGTAAGAAAGTAACCACTTCTAAGTACTTTGCAGAGCCCCTCTTCAGGGGAACTCAAATTATCTATTTAATTTTTGGGTTGCTATTAGCTTAGAGACATCTCAACTTCCAATGACTGTTAAGGGTGAAATTCTAAATATCTGTGGTGGAGTTTCATAAATTGAAGTTTTTCCGCAGGTTGGTTTCTCCAGAGCCTCCTCCCAAGGGCTTCCTGGTGATAGGCTCCAAGTTCCGCTACAGTGGGCGGACCCAAGCGCAGACCAGACAGGCCAGTGCTCTGATTGACAGGCCTGCCCCACAGTTCGATAGGTCCGTTAGCAAGCGGTACATGCTGCCTCGAAGCATAGACGGAGGTACGAGCTCAGAATCTTCCATCGTCCACATGGAGGTTCAAATCTTCTGATGTCACTTGCAAAGAGTCATACTGTAATACCCTTCAATAATCTTTTTGTTTTTTTCTTAAACTTTTCCAGCGTCAGCTCTTGGCGACAGCATGGACCAGTTGTCGCAGAGAAGCTCCAGTGAGCGCACGCAGTTCATGTCCAGAGAAGATCTGGACCAAGAGGGCAGCTTAGACCTGGACCACGATCAGTACTCTTATCAGGACAAAGACCAGGATCAGTTTGCTGATCATGAAGAGGAGCAACACGAAGGGCAAGATCAGAGGAAGATGTTGGGTGTCAGCATTTCAACACCCACCAAGACCTTAGAGCTCAAGGTACAGAGAGCAATGCAGAAGTACAGAGGTCTGGTTTCCTCCCAGCTCTGGATGACATAGTTTACGCATTTTAACAGTGCAAATTATTTCCGATTTTAATAAGGAAACAGATTTTATTTAGCTAATACCAGTCAAGATGAAAATGATTCCCCTTTTGCAGCCCAAGTCAGAAAATCCCACCCAAACTTGTACTCTAAACAAATCCTTTATACTGAAGAAAGTAATTATCATCCCTGATTTGCTCTTCTTGCCCTAATGTGCCATATTCTTGGCAGGATAATCAAACTACTCAGAGTTCTCTCTGCTAACGATTTCGTCGAATGTCTCCTAGTCTAAGCTGACTTCTTTGCTGCAGATGATATTTTTCTAACCCAGCACCCTGCCTTCTAACAAATCTCTTTTATTCCTGCTGCCGCACTGTTAACACACTTTGCTAACCTCAGCTCTCTTTTTCTCACGTTTCTGCCCTCTACCTTGTCCTCTCCTGCAGGGTGAGGAGGCAGGCTCGCCTGTAGACTCAAAGCCAGAGGTATTTTGGTCGTGGACCTTTGTGCCCACCTGTGTGGTTTTAGGTCATGCACTAGTCTTCTGTGTCTGAGCACGAACTTTTGCTTCTTGTTTGTCTGAGGAAATGTTTTCTCTTTTCATGTCACGTTTTCCAGGATTCCACAAAGTATAATCCATGGAAACTGCATGAACTGATCTTCAGAAGTACGCTTCAGCGGAAATTCACTTTGACTTTGAGTTAACATTTAAACTAGAGCATACGCAGAATGACAGAAATACCAGAACGTCAGTTAACGTGGTCTCTTTAGCCAACATTCAGCAGCATGTGTCTGAAACAGTGTCTCTGTGTGACATTCAAGGGACTGATTGTTGATAACAGGACAAACAGATGGCCCTTAATCTCTGATAATTCTATGAATTAGTGGTTCCCCCAGTTGATGAATCCCACGGCGCTCGAGATGCTCCAAATTCAACATCTCTAATTACTTATACGTTTACTTAGAATCATTCTGTCCTCTCAAACTGGTTATAGATATATGCTGTTGCCTGTTTTGTATCAGTCCTGTGTGCAGGTGTGTGTGGTACCGTTTAGTATCCTGCAGGAAATATTGGAATTACATTAGCAGCCTAAGAGGATATGTCATTAGTTGTTTTGTAACGTGTTCTCATCAGTCTTTCAGTGAAGAAGTATGGGACTAATCCTCATCCAACAAAATCAATCAGACAAAAAAGAGACTGTATATTAATTATTTGGCTGACACTGAAGTGGATTGTCCCTGTCTTCTTGGCAGAACATTATTTGGCTTAACAGTCTGAGTCCAAAGCCCCCCACCCCCTCCCGTGATGGTGTCAACTGTTTCTGTATGTCGGTCCGGCCCGCCTGCCTTTTTGACTCACCTGCAGCATTTTGCCTCTTTGTCTCTGCACGCATCTGTTCTCCCTTCCCTCCAAATCTCAACCTCCTGCTTTTGCGCTAAACCGTTCACTTCATCTCACTTGCCCCACCTCATCTGTTGGACAAGGAACTGGTCCCTCTTCGGCCCAAACAGGAGGTACTGCTTGTCCTCTCTCTGGCATGCGCTGAGTATGAACCTCACCGGGTCTTCTGCTGTCTTATTCATATGTGCACCATAACGCATAACTGATTTCATTACAATCAGAACTTTAACTGGCTTAAAGACGAGTTACAGTCAAGATCTAAAAGAAAAATTGTGGGTAGTTTATGCACCTTTTCACCAACTTGTAAGAAAAAGGCCCTTTTTTTTTTTTTTTTTTTTTTTAAAAAACAGCAACAAGAAAACATATAAGACAAATTGGTGAACTGTAAAATGCACCCAGATGTTCCAGTTACATATTAATGCTTGATTTTTTTTTTTTTTTAAAGGAAATCCATTAGACATTAACTGTTAGACATTAAATGTCACTGAGCTCAAATTAACAACTAAATGACTCGTGAAATTGTTGTGGTCAGAATGGATGTACACATGTAGCTTGTCAAATAAACAAACAGACACAAAATGCATTTCTTTCTTCTGGAGTGCACACTTCCTTATGTGGGATGTGCACATAAACTCGGCTCCTATACAAATTTGTCCCCCCAAAAATTAAATGCATAAATAAAAAGCAACAAGATAGAGAGCAGAGAGCCTAAAAATCTTATTTAACTTTGTGATCCTGAACTGACAGTAGAACTGTGATAGAAGAGGAGAAAAAATATCAGTCTATCTTTCACCACTCTTTTGCTACTGTTGTTTACTTTTTGACTTTCGATGCAAATGAAGTAACCTAGAGGGTCAGATTCTTTATTAACACTTGTCAAGATAAATCTCACATGCTGCAGGCGGTCTCTGGCAGATGGGGGTCCACCCCAAAAAGCTTACGTTGCTTCTAATAAAAACTGACACTGAAGCACATCAGCAGCAACGGATCTCATTTTAAATCATTATTGTTATTAAATTATTACTTCTGTTTGAAAGTTTCAGAAATGTTTAACCAGTTAAGGTTTAGTTGTCTTGACTCTGAAGAGGGAGTAATTCCATTTGTCAGTTACTTAGTTAAGATTCTAGTTAAGATGCTAATGCTTCAAGGTAACAAAAAACGTAAATGCTTCAATAAGGTCAATATCCGCCTCTGATTATCAGTAAGACCCCGCTGTCCATCCAGCCTTTAACTTATGAAGAAAACATTCCACCATGTATGTTGATCTGGGCAGAAACATTTATAACGTTGCAGAGACTGCGAGGTTGAACTCATGCTAATTCACATCTCATGTCTCCTTTACTGTGCGAGCAGCAGTTCTTGGACAAGCCGGAAGATGTTTTACAGAAGCACCAGGCCAGCATCAATGAGCTGAAGAGAGCTTTGAAGCAGCCGAACAGCAAGATGGCTCAGAGGGAGAAGCGCGTCTCTTCCACCACCCCTCCTGGAGGGACCCCTGAACGGAAAACAGTAAGAATGTGATGAACGGCTGTCGCTGTGTTCTGTATATCAGCGCTGCGTTCATTTCCTGTCAATTCAAATTCTATCCCACTTCACATGATGTCGCATTTCAAAAGTTGATGTGAACTCTTTTATTAAGGTCATAAAAATCCTGAATCTCTACTGAATTACATTTGTAATCAGGAAATTTGGAAGCCTGATTTGATAGTTTTATCAGTTCTTTTAAGAGCTCATCACATGCTGTTTTGTTTCCACTGAATTGCATTGAAATTTTCAACATCCATGAGACGTCCATAAAAAAAAAAACATTTCACAGTAATCATATAAATATTAAGAAATGCCATAACGTTGTGACTTAAGTTTATCTTTTTGCTGCTGATGTACAGTAACTGATGAGGTTTATTTAAGCCCATGAATAACGATTACAGCTAGAGAGAAGTGCAATGAAGTAACTCAGAAATTAAGTTTATTAGAATTCAAGGTATGATTATGCAAAGAAAAATGATAAAAAAAATAAAGATAAACACAAGCTCAACACTAATATGAAGAAAAACCTAGATGTAAAATACATACTCAGGGAGAGAAGACAATTTAGACAAAAGGACTAGTGGTGCTGATAGAATTTAATTAAAACATAAAGTATAAGTAATTATTTTTGGAAAATCAAAATATAGATTACTAAATGGGTTTCCAAATTGATTAAGAAACATAAATAATTAGACTAATTTGTTATTTTAATGAGCACTCAAAAAAGGAATGTTATAATTAATGATTAATTTATTGTCAAACATTAGAAAATGTATTGTCAGAAAGACAAATAACTGAATTTACAAATTCATTCAGGAATCCACTTTCTAGTTGGGGATTTTAAAAAGGTAATAGCGTTTCCTATTTATGTTTCCTTTTCCCTCCTGCATTTTCAAATCCTTTTTTGAAATTGGATTTTCTAAATCGTTCACCTTTTTATTTCATTAGCCTTCCTTTTCTACCCTTTCCTTGAGCAAATAAAATAAAATAAATGCAGCCTCAACAATCTAAACCAGGTCCTTGAATGGAAAAAAAGAAGACGGTGTGATTGGTCACTGTTTTTTTTTTTAAGTCCTTCAGTTATCTTTTTTTTTTCCTTTTGAAATCAAATAGATTTCAAAATAACATGATTTTACAATGAATGACTTATTAATTGGGACATTATTGTTTAAAATAATGGGTTTTTAAATGGGTTTTAAACTTTTCCAGCAGCACCCCTGTTTTTCTTTCTTTTTTTTTTTTATACATCTTTGTTTTGGGTAGAAAGTGGTTGTTACTTTGATCATTTGAAATCCTTCTACTGCATTTAGACAGAAGCAAATGATCCTTGGAGCTCCATGGATGTTGGAAGCAGCTTTACTTTATAAAATTCAAGGTGTTATGATCTTGATAGTTGCTTTCACAAATACACACACACACACACACACACTTATACAGTGAAAGGTCCCCCAGTTAACCATAGAGTGATGATGTGGGTTGACAATGATTACACAAATTACTAAAAAGTTGATCTAGTTAGGCTAATGCAACTGTCTACTCTGTCAACATAGGCAACCAGTGATGCCAAATTGATAGACAAGCAAGATGCTTATGAGGGAACAATGGATTCTTACTCTAAAGCAGAAAAGAGTAAGCCCTCCTCAGTGGGTACGGACACATTTGCAGCAACATCTTGGACTGAAAGGGATCGGAACAATTGCCAGCCATCCTGGGAATCTCCGAGAACCACACCAGGAACATCTATAATTCCAGCAGCAGGACTGCGGGACGTGAACGAGACTGACAGTGCGGTCGCTACTAATGGGCATCTTGATCCCGTATTAGCCAGGAATGTGTGCAATGAAAATGGTTACGCCTTCCCACCTGACAAGCTGAGAAGTGACGTGATCAGAGATGTAAAAAACTTTCAGTATGAGCATCGGCAGAGACCCAAGAAATTAGAATCTGAAGTGGGTGGAGATTCTTACTTTAAGGGTAACAGGGCTAAAAGTAGCACGAGGCATTCAGAAGTCACCAAAATAGTCCCGCTCAAGCCTCAGAGATCCAAGAAGTCCTTAAATAAAGAGGACAAAGATGTTGTAAATGCTCAAACTCAGAGCCAGTCTGACAGAAGCACCTTCGGTGAAGTTGTGACAAAATCATCCTGTGAGTCAGGAAGGAGATCGGATGACAGTTCTGCACGGCAATCTGCAGTTCTGTATCAAGAGCAAAGTCAACTTCGCAAGCAGATGAATAATGAATCATTTCCACAGCAGGAGCTCAGAGACTGCATGGATACAACAATGCAGGGCCAGTGGATGAGAGGTAGCGGCCTACAGGAGGATATTTTTCACAACATCTCGGAGTTTGGCTCTAAATTTTCAGCAGCTCCCCCTCGCACCCTTCCCCTGAAAACTCACTGGTCCCGGGACAGACCGAGCAACATGGACAGCAGCCACATTCACTACCGGACCCCCAGCCAAGAAACGGCCAAGAGGAAGCAAGCGGTAAACCGTCTGCCCCCTTAACCTGTTTGTCCATCATCGGAAAGTAAAACATTGCATGAGCTTCAGGCGATGTGGAGCAGATCTTGTTTTTTCACCATCTAAACACAAAAACATTACACACCCATGTGTATACTTCAAAAACTCATGTGGCTGTTTATGAGAAAGCAAAAGTTCACGTTCCTTTGCATCGCACCATTGACCGACTCAATTCACGTCCATGGGCCCGGGAGCATTTTGCTTTCCCCTCCCCCCCCTCCACCGTTTCCTCTGCAAAGCTTGACATCTGCTTGGCCATTTCAGAACACTGTGGGCCTTTAAGCAAAGTTCCCATTGCTTAAGCTTCAGGTGTCCTCTTTATCCCACCTTATCTCGTCACCTTAACACCTGGTCTCTCCTTCCAACATCCTCACAGAGTAAAAGGTGGCTGCTGTTGCAAGGAGTGCAAGACCTTTCCACCATTTTTCTTTCAAAACCTCTTTCCCCACATAATTTGAATCCCTTTTGTAAATGGCTGTGAAGGGCATTTGAACCAAGTGTTCTACCTTGGCACCTCTGTAGCAATAGCAGAAAATGAAAAAGGCGATTTGAAGTAATCAAAGGCTGCAGAGCTGCCAAATCTCTTCAGGGCTGAGGCATTCCTACTTTATGCTGCATCTCCAAAACTATGAATACCTTTCCCCCTGTAAGGGATTTAGAAAAATTGAACCTTTCAGTGCATGGCATTACCATTGCACTTGCAGTCATTTTAAATGATGTCAACCTGTTAATTATACCCTATGTGCATGCAACTGACAGTAGCTGTAATATTTGCCGTCTCAGAGGCTTTTAACATGTACGTTTATAGCATGTATAGCGTAAGCCCTATTTTTCTGAAAGATTATGTGCGTTTCTTTTACAAATAGAAACTTACAGGTTCACTCAGTCCACCAGCAAAAGCAATTAACTTGAAAGCTGTGAGTGGAGATCATCGCAACATTGGTTTTTAAATTATTCTGTCAGCTACAGAATAGAAATGCACATCAAAGCAGTGATTTATAGAGAAAAACAACTCTCATCTCTCTGCACGCTCCTTCTCTGAGAGGAAACTGGCTGATGTTTACCTGGTGTTTGTTTTTCATTTCTGCAGGAGACGCCTCCCACACCTGCGATTCACGAAGAGCCTCTCAGCGAAACTTCGGTGAGTCTTTTTCTTCATATAGCGGCGGCGCTGGTCGCTGCAGAAGCTCTAAATACAAACGTAACACTTCTTCCTCAGGGTTTCCAGGATGATTGCCAAACTTCTTTGCGGTATATATGGAATGTAGAAATAACCTCACAGTTGCTACACTTTGCTGTCTGGAGATGTGTTTTATCAAGATGAAACTTAAAAGAGAATATTTGAATCTTCCGACACAACCCAGTAAATCAATCTGATTAATATTGTAAACGTGGTATGAAATCTTAATGGGTATGTACAGTAGGGCCTTTTCTGTATTGATTTTATCATTTATTTTAAGAGATCATAATTAAAGAGTCCTGCATATCACTGTGGATTAACTTTAACCCACAACATTTTAATTGGCTTGAGTTCAGGACTGTGAAAACATTCGCTCTATTTGTTTCATTAGCACTTCTTGCTAAAGTGACTTTTATGTTTGGGGTTGTTGTCATGTTGCATGACCTTCTTTCTGTTGATAAGAAGATATTTGGGTCTCAGTTTTACACTGTTTCCACCAGCCTGCTGGCTAGTCCATGTGATCCTCCACAAACTGCCGACAGCAATGTTCCTTCTGGAGCGTGGCGGCTTTCTCCCTGCAGCTCCGTCATGGTGGAGCACGGTGTTCCCGTAGTGGTTGGACGCCTGAACATTAACATTAGCTCAAGACAAAGAGGCCTGTAGTGTGGGTTTTTTTTTTTTTTTCATGACACTGCAGAATGTTGCTCCTTGTTGGAAAGAGCTTTGATGGATCACCTCTCCTGTGGAAGGTCACAGTGGTCTTAAATTTCCTCCATATGTTCAGTCTGTTGACTGTTGACTAGTGGAGTCCACTCTGATTCATTGAACTATATTTTTGTTACATTTTCCCAAATAAGCATACTATTTTTTTAATTTATTTTTTTCAGTTTTGTCCACAGGGTTCTCTAGTTAAGCTATGACACATTTCCCAACATTCTAAACACGTGCGTTTGCATCAATCTCTCTTTCTTTTTCTTTTTTTCTGCAGAGGGAACCATGGGAGAGACGTCTCGGCTCTGTATCCGAGGATGACCAGGATCACGAGATCCTGTACCCGAAGGAGACCCACTTGGGCATTGAGCGCAAATGTTCCAGCATCACGGTTAGCTCTACGTCCAGCCTGGAGGCCGAGGTGGATTTCACCGTCCTCACGGACCTGCAGACGGGCATGGAGGAGTTTTCCAGGGGTATGACTGAGCTGGGAGAGAGGGATCTGTCCCCTGACAGGGGTCTGTGTCTGGGCATCGACCTGCTCCAGCAGCAGGGCCCACCTGAACCGCCTCCTCCAGCCGTGCCAGCGCCTCCTACCAGAGGAGCCAGCAGCAGCCCTCCAGCCAAACCAGTGCAGCCTGAAGAAGTTCGAGCAGAGGTCAAACGGCCCGAAGGGCAGGTAGAACAAAGTTTTTAGATCTGTTTTAGACTATTTACAGGATTCTTTCTCTCTCACCTATTAGTATCATTTTTGATTTTCCAGCCAATGACAAAAACTGTGCCATTTTTAGACAACAAAAATATCCATCTTGGAGTTTTATTTTTATTCTTGCATATTTAAAGTGACAGTAGAAGCACATGAAAGGCAAATAAATAAAAAAAAGTGTGCATCACACCTCTATGTGCTTCCACAGAGTGATGGCAAGCTGCAAAACGGAGGTGTTGATGAATTAATGCCAGCTTCATTTATCGACTGGCGTTCATTCGCAGGAGTTGATAGTGTTGATGTGAATTAAACTTGGAATTTGTACGCTTTGTATTTTACAGAAAAAGCAAATCATGCAAACTGTCAGGGAGGATGTTGCCTCTTTTTTTTCTCCCCTTCCACAAACATATACAAATAGTGGTACAAACTTTTTTTTCTTTTTCCTTATTTTAAGCCGGTTGTTCCCAAAAAACCAAAGAGGTCAGTGCCAGTGTCATCGTCAGTGGACAGAGACCGGTCACACAGAGAAGCCAGCCGCGTCCCCATCCCGCCTCTGAGCAGAGAGGCCAGCGACGTCATGCCCACTCCAACAGTGAGAAAAACCGACGTTAGAATGGAGACTCAGCCCAACGGGTCGGAGGTCACCACCACCATCGTGGAGTTCACAGATCAGGTTCGTTTCACGTTTTGGAAGCATTAGCGAAAATTCAACTTTGTGCGTCTAGAAAGCACCATGTTTATTGTTCCGAAAAAGCAGAAGTCACACACTCTGCTGATCTATTTCAGGACCACGGCATCGCTGGCCTGAGCGAGATTTCTTACACCACAAGACAGAGTGTTTCCCCTGTGAGTACAAGTAGGACCTCACCATTTTTAGTTCAACCCAGCTCACTCTCCACCCAGCTCTCCAGGGTTTCAACCTATTTTTAAAGACCATAAACATCAGTTCATGAGCTGAAATATTACAACTGATGATTTTTTTTTGCAATGAATCATGCGTGTGTGTTTTTATTTATCTAATACTTCCAGCCATTCTGCTTTATCAGGTACACAAAGGCGGTTTTGGAAGAGAGACGTCAGGGTCGCCAATCCTTGTCACTGAAAATGTTACCTCAGCAACCACTCACGTCACGAAGGTAAAGAGGCTTAAATAAGACTTTCAAAGCCTGTTTTTGTGTCAGTCCGAGTGGGTGCAGCTCTTTTGTTCTGCGAGTTCTGCTGGAGGCCGTTTATAGAAAATCCACGGTGTGTTGCAGACGGTGAAAGGCGGGTACTCTGAGACGAGGATCGAGAAGAGGATCATAATCACAGGAGATGACGACGTAGACCAGGAGCAGGTGAGGGAATTGGATATTTTTACATTTTTAGTTGCATGTGCAGATAAAAAAAATAAAATAACTGAAGATAATTGAGATTTATAATTTCACCTCTAAAATAGTGTCACTTCTGGTTCTGTTCTGCTGGATTCATAACTAGATGTAGAATTTAGGCTGGAGCCGAGAAGGTTTCACTCGTTTCCTCTTTCAGAGAATGAGACAGCTGTGGCTCAGCCGGTTCAGTAGTTGTCTTCCAGCTGGAAAATCAGTGGCTCAGTCCACAGCTCCGCCACACTCCGTCAAGCTGTCTCTGGATGAATTGAACCCCACGCTGCCTCTAATGTACTCACCCATGTGCGATTCCAGAGACAAAAACATTGCAGTCTATTTTAAAAAAGCGCCGTATGGGTGAATGAGGAACATAAAGTGCTTTGTAGAATCTAAAACGAGGTTAAAAGGGGTTATATAAATGCGGAGTATTTAGTAGACTCTCTCTCTTTACAGGCTCTGGCAATTGCAATACAGGAAGCCAAGCAGCAGCATCCAGACATGCAGGTGACCAAGGCAGTTGTTGTCAGGGAAACGGAATCAGCCACTGAGGATCGACATGGTGCATCATAGGTACAGCTGGCGTCTTAGCATCTGTCCATTATTTAGGCTCTTCTAACCCTCTCGGAGCCACAGCCCTTCTGACTTATCTCATCTCTCTTCTCTACAGTCCCACTGTGCTGAGATGAGAGTGCCCCCCTTTGGATTAGAAGTGTCAGTACCTGACCTGAAATTGCCACCAACCATCCCAACTGATAAAATGACTGCCAGCAGCGCTGTAATGGAGCCTCTTGTACAAGTTCATTCTGACACGGGACTCCTTTCAAATTCTTCTGTCTTATTTTCATCAAAGCATTCCTCTGTTGAAGTCATACATGCTCAGTAGAGTGGTTTTACTGTGAAGCTGCAAGAAAAAAAAAAAAAACTAAACCAAAACCAAACAGAAGAACGAAGAAAAAAAGGGTCATCAGTCATGGTTTTCAACTGGTCAGTATTGTGCCACCTGAAAACCAAACACTTAATTAGTGATATAATCCAAGTAATTTTCCTGCAATCTTCTCAGGGCCTCTATTTTTAAAATAAAAAGCTTAAGTGTTTCTCAAAGGTCAAAGGGAACTGACGCAGAAAGGATTTGTTTAGATACTCATTTACCGAGACCACGTCTGATGATGGTACCCATCCCAGACAGCATCATTTGGAAAATTAGGAATCTGAGTATCTCATCGTATTTGCGATGTGTATAATGAAAAAGAGCTACTGGGAGACTTCCTGTGTGTGTTGATGAGTGAAATAGTCCGTTACATGTAGCTCCAGAACTGTTAAAGCCTGCAGTGAAGCTGGGTTTATTGAGAGCCGAAGCAATCCTCTGTTGAGTTTCCACTCCTGCATACAGAATGAAAAAAAAAAAAAAAAAAAGAGCTTTGTCCTATCCCACCACTCTGAAGGATGAGTGTGTGCTGATTAGAGCGGACTGTGGTCCTCTGGAGGTGTTTCCTCGGCTCGTCTGGTGATTATACTTCCCTCTTTCTGTCTCACATTTAATATTTTTTGGTCTGCTGTTTCACTTTGATGCGTGGGCGGTAAGTATCCAAGGATCTGCATAGACCGTAGGTCACATTAGGAGCTGCTAATACACAATGTACCTGTTGTATTCTTTCAAAACAGCAGCAGTGTAGCTTCTGAGCATGCTGATGTTTCTGAATGAGCCCCATTCTCTCCTCTGCTTTAGATACGCTTTCAGAATTCACGCCACTTTGGCCATTTTGTTGAATAAATACATAAGAGTAAGACTGCACTGCAGCTGCATCAGTAAAAGTAGTATTTGAGGTGACATGTGCATGGTAATTTCTTGCATCGTTGGGTTGTTAAAGAGGACAATTGATGACGACTCAAAAGAAACATGAAGAACAAACAAACAAAAGAGAGGAAGAAAAAAAAGATGCAGAGGCTGTTTTGTTCACAACCTGAATTCTGTCATGTAAGAAAGTAAATTAAGCTTCCAAAAGAGGAAATGAAGATTATTTACGTGGAAAAACTGGAAACATCAAGCACGGTTCACTTTTGTGTAACCTCTAGACCCAGTGGCTGCACAGCTGCTTTAGTAGGTACCTCCTTTTGTCAACAATCATTTTCTTACAACACTTTCATCTCATTTTGGGCCACTGGTGCTGAACAATATACCAAACATATCAGTTTGCCTATAATTTAATTTTCCACTGAATGCAAATGAAGCCAACTTGTCAGGCCCAGAGTCTGCTCTTCTGGCTGATTCTCTTCTCACTGCAGTTTAGCTAACAGCTCATTTGTCCTTTTCTGAAGATACCTGGCTGAAATGGTAATATATTAATGTATGTATCAGAGCAGTTCCAACACTTTGTCATGAGAAATGCATAGGAAAAAAAATTCATATATATAAATATATATATATATATATATATGTATATATATGAGGTATCTGAACTTTCTTTTAGCTTTGTGGGACTTAGTACTTCAGCGTTAGAGGGATGCCATAGATGTCTTATGTGAAAGTTACAGTCAGATTTTTACAAACATCGGTTTTGTATGACATAGATTTATATGATGAAGCTACTGTTTAACTACAATAGTGCCAGAGTCAAATGCATGAACTTGGCATGACATGTTTGCTCAAGTTTGGTTTCTTAATTAAAAAAAAAAATTCTAATTTCTGTCTCTTTGCAAAAGTCATATTTCGTGTGTGTGTGACAGAGTCCGCCCCGCAGGATCCAAGGGATCCAGGATCTGTCAGTAACATCCTGGTACCAGATGCACCAGACCACCTTCAAATGTTGTTTGCCTCCAGCAGGTCAGAGCTCTTTTAGGAACAAAAGGAGGACCTGCTCGTTGTTAAGCAGGTGGTTAAATGCTGATCAGTTTTTTTGATCTGTCTCTTCATGTTTTCTGGGAGCTTGAGGGTTCTGCGCAGCATCTTAACTGTTCCTAGGACTATGCTCTTCTGGACAGAGGTCTCTGATGTTGTTCCTTGACTCTGCTGGAGACCACTAGCATGATTGTTGCCTTCATTTTCTACAACCATTGATATTTTTCAGGCTCTTTATTCTCGCTGCTGCTGCAGTGGGGTTGCTAAGTCTGTCACCACTGCTGTCTTAGTCAGTTACAGTTAGTTGGCTACAATGTCCTGTTGGTTGACAGTTTGAAATCCCACAGGATATTTGTTCTCTTCCATCCTCGTAGGCATCTCCTATTTTGACTTTGAACTTCTAGCCCATATTTGGCTCAGATGTTCTTGTAACCTGTCCCAGGTTCTTTCACAAGTGCCGTACCCGCCCGCATCTTACACCCTGCTGTCATATGCTGGATTATCCAGCTTTCCACCCTGCTGTTATATGCTGGATTATCTGGTTTACACCTTTGATTCTTGTCTGGTATGGTACACCCGGGCCCCTACTGTTCTTGTGCTCAGGGTCTGATCTTGGGCTAACCACTGCCAGGACTATTTAACATCATCTTCATTCTGCCAGTGGTGGGTGTCGTGCAGCGGTTTCTCCTTCAGTAGTGGTTCCTTTATTTTATTTTATTTTATTTTTGCAGCACGAGACATTCACTCAGTGGTTCATCAGTGAGGTTCCACTGACTTCCTGATGAAGGCTCACCATGATGCCGTACAGCTCCAACCAGTCCAGTACCAGTGTGTGTGTGTGTGGTAGCGCGACAATGGCATCATTATTGCACGTCACTAATCCCTGCTTGTAATAGCATCTTAGACTGACACACACTGGAAGTCCAGAGATACTTTTTCTGTCATATCAGACGTTGGGTTTTTAAGTATCAATACTTGTACGACACACACACACTTACCTGAAATAAAATATGACTTTTGCAAGGTCTCTTTTTTATATATATATATATATACACATATTAATCAGTACTTCCAGCAAAAAACAATAAGTAAATTCATCCAGCTAATTAAAACAGTCATGTCAGGTTTATGAGGTAACAGAGGAACAGCTTCGGCCTTCACTTGTGTCGTGTAACTCCTTTTGTGTTTCAGGTTTTGGTCCCAAATCCTTTAAAGTGGTGGTGAATCATGGTGTGTGGGTGTCAGTGGAAGGTAGCAGGAGGAAAAAAAAAAAAAAATGCAGATACGCACTCCTTGTACTGTTTATTTGATTCTGTTTGGTGGATTGTAAAGATGTGAAGTAGTTAATGGCCATGGGCTCGATGTACACTAGGGGGCACCAGGTAACTAAAAAGAAGTGAGCTTTGCATCAACATCAAGCATATGCAGCTGACATCCTTTCCGCCGCTCTTCATCTTCAGGCAAACTTATCCAAATCCTCCTTGGATCGACCTGTAAGGACAAATTTATTCTCCTGCATCCAGAAAACGCTCATTCATGGACGTTTGACAAATAACAAGCAGGCTGTAATCGCAGACACTTGACTCAGAAACCTTGTCAGAGTGTGACTGGATGACCTGTAGTTGACCCTTAAACCTCTCCGCTTCCATTCATCTTTTCTGCTCTACTGCTCTTCATTGCTTGGTACTGTGTCTTTGCTGTACATTGTACTTGCATTCTTTCAAAGGTCAATAAAGGACAAAAAAAAGGAAAGAAAGAAGTGTTTGGATGGTGTAACATGTTCTGTACATGAAGATAATTATTCAGAAAATCAGTATTTTTCACTCAAGAAAACATGAGGTGGGACAAAATTGATGATTATTGCAGAAAATCTTGCAATTTTGAGGGAAAAACCACCTTTTTCACACATACATTTCCAAGGACTGACTTCATTTCCAAGTTTATTTTCAGGAGCATTTATAAAAGGGAGCAGAGAACAGAGCTCATACCTGTAGCCGATGCGGTCTGAAAGTGGTTCAGACTTCACAAAAGGTTAGAGACTTGACTGCATTTCACACAGACAATATCAGCACTTTTCTAGTTTGAACCTCTACTTGATCACAAAGCCTCGATAGAATCACACAACAGAGGAGATTTCATCTCGTTTGACATTTTTTTTTTCCCTCCTTACTGCTATGTCAATGTGTTTGTTTAGCGAGCTGAAAGATTAGCATTTTTGATCACTTTTAGGATCTTTTCACCTCAACTTCAGCCACTTGTTCTTAAGTTTGAGCTTTATCAGGTTAAATAAGACTTACGACACCGAAACATTCAAGCTTACTTGTTACTAGAACAGTGAAAAAAAAAAAAGAGAATCTTTTTTTTTCTTAAAAAGTCACTTCTTTCCACTGAAAAAATCACTCCCGAAAAGAAAAACCACTGAACCCAACAGAAATTTATAAGGCCTCTGTTAAAAATGACAAAATTCTACCATTGCATTCAAAAAGCCTTACGTGGAATTGCAGGAGATTTGATGCACAAATACTGCTGACTACTAGTCACACTGAGGAAAGAAATGAGGAAAATGGCATTATCTTTATTAAAAGCAGGTTGATCTGTTCAGACATCCTCAGAAAGGTACATATACTAACCAGTTATCATGCCAAAACAGCGGCCAAACAGTAAGATACTGTTCATACGTTGCTGTATACTATGTTAGAAAAGTCGGGAATCACTGCCGCTTGCTGTATTGCAATGCTCATCAGGACAAGCTACGTGAAAGGCTTGCGGTTTCTGAGACCAAAACATCCATAATATGGTGTAAAAAATGAACAAAAAAATAAATAAAGGTCATGACAGCCAAAATACAATGTGAAAAAAACAGATGGAAGAAAGGCAAATAAATAAAACGTCTCTTAAATAACAGCAACATGGATAGTAATCATAAGACTTAAGGCTCATTTGGGACCTGAGGATTTCACACATACCTACCTTTGTTAAACACTTAATGACTGCAGGAGGAAGGTGAAATATCCAATATCAACACAATTCAGCTGTTTACAATGGAGGCCATACAGAGAATGCACAGACTGCCTTTACTCACGACACAGCAGATGGAACTGAACCCCGCTGCTCCCGTAGCTTTGGTTCCAGTCACTTTCATGGTGACATGTAATGGGTAGTGTGAAAGTAGGAATAAAATCCAGACAAAGCTAAAAAGGTCCCAAATTCAGTTTTGTTTTTTTTCTATTTTTTTTTATCTAAAGTAATGAAGCTTAACCCACTTGTTTTCATTCTTTTTCTTTCTTTCTTTTTTTTTTTTTTTTAATTTTTGTCAGGGATGACTAACAGCTGATTTTTTTCCAATGACAGTAGAGGAGTTTTCTAAAGACACTCCAAAAAGAGCAGCACTTCCTGTTTTTAATCCAGCTTAAATGTTACTTCATTTCACATAATCATGTAAGCGACGTCGGTCTCCCGCACGCTCAGTTACGCTTAAATCCAACGATCAATGAAAAGGTCACTGGCACATAACGCACACATCCTTTTAACAGTCCCAGTGAGAAACCCATGAACACTTCCTAATGCATCCTCCAAGGTGAACATCATATGAGAATATCCACTGGTTAGAAAGGATACGAGAACAAAAGGAAAAAAAAAAAAGAAAAAGAAAAAGAGAAACTCCTTCAAAGCGACTGCAGTCAGTCAAGTCACGGCATCTTTTCAGTTCCATAAAAGCGACTTCTGAAAGAGCCGGTTCCTTTCAGTAACCACTTTGTAAAGGTGGAGGAAAAGAATCTTCCTCAAAAAAAAAAAAATCTTTGCAGAGAGAGGGGGAAAGACACAGCGGGGTAAGGAAGGGAGCAGGTGGAACTGCGGCTGTCGGCCTTGAGTTGTCTTTGACCTGCTGTTTTTCCTCTGAATAAGCAGCTGTAGAGCCTGGATGTTTGTCATAGCGTAGTCGTGGCTGTGAAGATCAGGGCTGCGAGGTTGACCAGTGGGAATACCACAGACTCCGAGGCAGCTCCCATGGCCGCGGAGCCTGAAAGACATAATTGAATTAGAGTTCAACGCATTTTCCTTTTTTTTTTTTACCCGCTATGTCAGTGCCTGGCGTGTGCTGAAAAACTACGGAAAAGAAAAATGCTCTGCTTTATTGAGCATAAATGAGTGAATATGAGGTTTTAAGATTAATAATCATAGTGCAGAAACATAAAGCAGAAAGCCAATTTAAAATGCATTAAGCACAAGAAGGTGCCGCCCGGTGTGAGGACACATATGCATCAATAGATGGCAGTAGCATCACAAGCTCGATTATGGAGGCTTTCAAAGAGCTGAATAAGTAAAGCAGACGGAAAAAAATAAAAAGAAGAAGCACAAATCCACTTTAAAACAACCAGCTTTTGGCAGTTTTCCATGCATGTCTGAGACCATTTTGCTGCTTGATTATATATCTTACCCAGTTTGTGGCAATAGGGCTATATAAACAGCTACTTTAAGAGAAAAATATTCTATTTGAAAACTAACCATTCAGCATCATTAAATGAGGGAAAATGACTCAGCAAAGAGTCTGAGATAATTTATCTATTAAATGCAGCTTCACAATATGTTGTGTTTAGTCTTTGAGTGCATTTTCATACTTATGTGCCTCAATTAAATGCAATAAAGTCAAAGTTTTCTTCTGCAAGCTTTGAAAAGCTGGAGTGGTGTCGATAATACATTTCCAATGACAAGTAAGCACTAATTAATCCCAAAAAGTATATTTTCTCAGAAGACAGTGCTGACTTGTGTTCATATAATTTCAATGTGGCCTCACAAACAGAGATGAAGATTGTCTCCATGTGTCAAAACTGTCCCACCTTCAACCTTGGGGATGGTAATCTGGCGACTGCTGATGCCCTCACCGCCCTCGCTGAACGGTTTGATCTGGATCACGTAGTCTTCATTGACTGGCAGCGATAGCTCCAAGGAGTTGTTTTTGGTCTCGACCACACTGGGACGGCTGTGTTTGTCCTGGCTGTACATCACCTGCAGGAAACAGAGTGTATTTTCTTTCCTTCTTTTTTTTTTTTTGTCTTTATGGCATTAATTTGCTCCAAGCTCAATGTGAGTCATTTTCGTGACAAGAAAATCCAAGTCAGAGTTCCTGGAAAGGTTCACCTCAGAGTAACAAGGATGAATCGGATGCTGCACGCCTCTGCACATGACTGACATGAACCGGCAGAGGAGGGAGCGAGGCAGAGATACTGTAAATTCCACACAGCAGTCTCATAAAGATGCATTTAGATGACCAGAGTTTAACATGTTAATGAAAACAATGGTACCAATGGGACAAACATGTCAGAGCTGGGAATCGGTAACGAGGTTTATCTGCCATCAGCAAACATTATTAGATGTTTAATAACGTAGTCAAGCTGAAGTCGGCAGAGTCAGGGGTGAACAGCTGCAGCCAGACAAGCAGCAGAAAGAGGCGGGGTTGGATTTGCATATTTACTGATCCATGCATACCAAATATAGCAAATTTGTTGAATTCCATCTGAGGTATTTTAAGGCTTGACAGGTACATTTTCATGTGTAAAAAAATGGATCGAGTTTAGCCTTTAGAATTTCCTCCAAAAGCAGGGGTAAAAGTAGATTTATTTTCCCACAAAACTGTGCATGATTTGATGCAATCAGCTGTTCCAGGGGAACAGAAAATGTTACTTTAAGAGCATGGAAAATAAATACAATTCTACTGCTTTCTACATAGGCTTACATCTTTTAAGCCCCAATTGTTGGAGATGTCTTTCCACACCAAAGCTTTCCTCTTTATGTCACAGTCTCTTTAAACTTGTGTTGTACAGCTCAGGAAGGTGGGACATTGCCAAAATCAGCCTTCTTCTTTTCCATTATGCGGTCTGTCAGGTTACCCATAATTGTAAAGTCAAACATTTTTCTTTTTTTTACACTTAAGTGCACGACACAGGAACGACATGTGCTTAGCTTCATGCACTGCCAAGGCACTATTGTGGAGCGCCAAAATTAATGGGCTCCAGAGAGGAGCGAGCAACCTCCACATCCTGTCTGAAAGGCCTTTTGAGAAGCAGATAACACAGAAGATTTGATATTGTTAGCAAAAATGTTTTCATGTTGAAAGTGGTTTTTAAATGTGAGTTTTGGAGTGGGGTTCCACCTCTGCAACCTGAAGGTATATCCAGACCATCCCAGGCATGCTGTCCCTCCTGCCTGAACTTTAAAATAACTGTTGTGCCTTTTGATGCATCTGAAAGTTTTTTTTTTGAAGTTGACCATCAATAAGTAATCCCTGTTCATCAGCTAGCTCAGCATTCTGTGATCTGATTAGATGGAAATAGACAGATCCTTCATCCAGTCACCTCATATTTTATAAACTCATGGAATATCTGATGTCTGACTGCATGCTTTTTAAAGTGCAGAAACATTACAGTGAAATGTGTAAACACTATTAAGCTAATAAACACAGCTAAATAAACAGCATTTATTTAGAGGAGCTGTAAGGCTGACATGCACAATTTATAATGTCAGCTTCTTGTGAGCGCTGAGAACTGGTATAAACCTTTAAGTGAATTAATTGGAAGCGAGGGGACGAACATTTTTGTTACCATAAGTCATGTATTGGAACATCCCTGTTAAGCAGACATGCACATGGTCAGATTAGTAAATATCACTGTGATTATTAGACATATTGATTATTAATCTTCTTAGGAACTTTGATAAATTGAAGACACCTGTGACTGTAACACAGAGGAAATTGTTTCTTGCAGTCTCCCATCATTATAACACAAAGTTTCAATTGTCAATGAAGACAAATATCCAGTACGCCTACAACAGCCATCATGAGCAGTAAAAGAATTAAAAAAATCAACAAAAACTCAAAAACGGAGAATGTTTTGCATTTGACGTGAAGGTTTTATTGCGTAAATGAGTGTGACATCGCATTAGTCATGCATGTTTTCGAGTTTCTTGTTTTATTGTAACGTACTTATCTGTCTTGTCATTCCAGCTCCCGTTCCTGTCTCCAGCTTATTTTTGCCTGCTCTGGCCTCTTGCCAACCCTGCGTTTTCCTGCTGCTCCTCAGTGTCTGCCCTTTCTAACCCCTACACAGCTCTTCTCAGTCCTCTGCCAGATTGTCTTTGTTTTCCTTCTGTGTTCATGTGCAGCTTCCTACAGTTTCCTCCAAGCGTTTTCCACACACTTTACTATTGTCTCATTTCTCGTTTTTTGCTACTTCCTTTCTTTTCTTATTTTTTTTGACAGTTTAACCACTCTTTCCTGTAGAGCCTTTTGTACCTTTTGTAAAGAATTTACCATACGGATTTATAGGTGTTATACATTTGTAGAACTTCCAATTCCTCTAAAATTTTGACACTGCGTAAAATGTAAATAAAACCGGCATTCCGTGATTTGTAAATCTCACAACTTATATTTTATTCACAACAGCCTGCAGAAAAAAACTATCAAATGTTGAATGCAGATTTCATGAATATATTTCCTGAAAAATATGAGTTAATTTGGAATTTGATGGCAGCAACATGTCTCAAAAAAAAGTTAGGGTCAGTCACATGACCTGAGGCAGCATCTCAATCTGTCAATATCCATGCCTACAAATTGTGGGGGAAGAAAAAACCCTGCATAATATTCCTTGGTGTGAAATTGCAAATATTTTGAATATCTCGTCATTTACAGAGCATGATAGAAACACGTTATTCTGAGAATCTGCATGCATTGGACAGTGCTGGAGATAAATTTTAGATGCGCATGATCTTCAGGCCCAGAACTGGCACCGCATGAAAAAAAAAAAACATCATTCCATACCATTCACAAATGCAGATCACGTTTATCATGCAAAGAAGAAACCACAAGGGAATATGATCGCTGACACCACCATCTTCTCTTTTTTTTTTTTCTTCTTCTCTGGGCGTAAACTCATTTAAAACGGACTAAAGAAAAGTGTAGAACTATCCTGTGGTCAGAGAGACCGGTTTGTTTCAGCACTCGTTTCAAAAAGCCGGTCAAGAATTCATGTGTCTTATGCTCTATTGTGAATAAAATATGGGTTTCTGAGTTCTGTAAGTAACTGTATTCTGTTTTTTATTAACATTTACACTATTTTTACACACTGATGCTTTCGCCTACCATGTGGGAGGTCCCGGGTTCGAATCCCAGAGCATTAATTTGTACAGGTAGCTTCCCGAAAAGGAAGTTACAAAATGTACAAAAACATTTGGAGTGCCTTTGAAAGTGATTTTATTCCTATTAATTGTAATCTCATTATTACATTATTCACTAAACATGTTGTTTAAGCTCAAGGAAGATGGAAATTTGATTTCTCGAGGTGTACTTGAAGGCACCACTAACCCCATGAAATGAAGAACGACCACATCTGATTGATGTTTAACTCGTAAAGGTCAATGTTGTTTTCCAGCTGGTGCAAAGTATGTTTTTTTGTTTTTTTTTGGTGCTTTGCTCACTTAAAAATTATTTTTATTTGGTTATACAGCTATATATTAAACTAACCTAAAATTAAAACAACATTGTTATCTTGTGGAGTGAATGGACAGAAACTGACAGTTCTGTCATTCCTTGTTCCACAACAACAGTAAAGCCTTTACCTGTCAGCTTTGCAGTGGTTCTACCTCAGACAGGAAAAAGTCCACTCTTTACCTTATATCCTGTGACTTCTGATTCATTCTCCAGGGCGTGTACTTGGTCCCACCGCAGGATGACTTTAGAGTTGGAAGTGTTCCACATGATTTTGACTGGAGCTTGACTGGGTGCTTGATGAGGACATGCGGGGTGTAGGAGAAGGTGAGCGGGGGAAGAAAAACAACAGGCAATCCAGTAAATATACAACAGCGAACCAGCTCAGCATGAAGAAGATTTCTCATTATCAGTTTATCATCCCACTGTTAGGAGTGAACAGTGACTCCACACATATGCTTACGGGAGCAAAAGACAATCTTAAGTTACACATTCTTCCCTGCCTTTTTCATCCCACAATAAACAGGCAAGCATATTATAACTACGATCTTACTTCTTCTTTTTATTACTATTATCTGTTGGAACAAAGAACAAAGAAAACAGGACATTTCTAGCTTTTGTCTCCACACCAACACACTGTGGAAAACAAACTGATACAGAAAAATAGGTAGACAAGGTACACTTACTGCAATGAATGCTTTCTGCTTTCATGATTGTTGTTTATACTAACTGAAGTATGCTTCTAAATTAAAGTGGAATGAAAAAACAAATGATAGGAAAGCAATACAAGAAAGGACGTTGCCGTTTGCCAGCAGCATGCTGTAAGTGCAGTCCTTACGTGGTTTCTTGGTTGTGACATTGACTATGTTGCTCTGTGGACCCACTCCAGCGCTGTTATAGGCCCGTAGGGACATGTAATAGGTACTGCTTCCCTCCAGATCCCTGATGAGTACTGAAGTTTTATTCCCCACTGTCCTGATCACACTGGCTGCCTCCTGCTTTTCTTTCTCTCCCCAGTACCGCAGCTAAAAAGCAAAAGGTTATGCATCATCAGTTTGCATCTAATTTCAGACTTAATCTTCGTCTTTCACACAACACAAAAGTGGGCAAGATACCAGGAGGGCACTTACATACTCTATTTTAAATGAATATACAGTAGAACCTAACATCAAAAGTCATCAAACGAAAAAGAAGAGACAATGCTACTAGCTGTTGGCTCTACCCATTAGGTTCATGTCAAACTGAGTGGACATCTGTTGTCTGACCTCATAGCCGAGGATGTGTCGGCGGGCGTTGCTCCACGGCAACGGCTTCCAGGTGACATCTACCTCAGATGCTGATACACTTCTCGCCCTCAGCCTCCCTGGAGCCCTGTTGGGCTCTGGATCACACACGGGACAGTGACGACTGCATTATTTCACATCCACTTCATGACTTACATAAGTTTTGTAAAATTTATTTTTTAAAATAACAGATTCATGATTTAAGGGAAAAAAAAGAAAGAAATCAGACAAAATTTGCAAAGTCAAAATGTTGCAAAAAAAGAAAAAAAACATTTTTTACAGCAAAAACTCACGATTTTGTGACAATTGTCGTACTGTAAAAAGTCTTGGTTGTTGGGGAAAAAAATTGCAATTTTAAAACATTGCAAAAAAAGGTCATTCTATTAAATGTGTTAACTACAAAAAAAGTGATTTTAATAAACAAGTCTCAAGATGTGGTATTGTATAATCTGTCATTTTACAACAAATTTTTTTTTGTTTTTCTTTTCTTTTTTTAACTAAAAATAAGTAAAGTTTAAAAAAAAAAATTGAAATTTGCAATTATATTAGAAAAAAAATGTGAAAACCTCAACTTTATGATGTCTGTTTTTTTTTTTTAATGAAATCTGTTCTTTTTTTTTCCAAACCAAGTACAGGAACTAGCAGGAAACCTGACAACATAGCTGGTTGAGAAAGTAAAGAATAACCGGCCCTTTAACAGTAACCATGGTGACATGAAGTAGCCCAGGATGAAATACAGTTTGACACCCCTAACCTATATCAACATGTAGAAAAATAGCCGTTGTTTACGTACGCTGATGTAGATGTCTTGATATAGTTATAGAACAAGTCTTACAGTAACACTTGATAATATTCACCTGAGTAAATGAGCAAATCTTTCACATACCTTCCTCTGCTGAGTAAATCGTGGTCACTGGACTGAAAGGGCCCTCTCCCTTGTTGTTGTAAACCCCAACTTTAACTTGGTAAGGGGTGAAGGGGGGGATGCTCTCATTCTTGAAGACATATTTAGAAGCATCTGGGGATGTGACAGCCGCCTGCATCCAGTCCTGCGCCCCAAGTGGGCGGAAAGCCACCACATATCCAAAGCCTGGGCCGCTCTGCAGCTCCTCAGGGACAGGCTGAGGAGGTATGAGGTGACGCAGAGGATGACTCAAGAGAGACAAGCTTGACTGAACTTAAAGATATTAATACCTTTACAGATATACAGCTCTGAATAGATTAGGGCACTTTGAGAAATAGTGCTGAGGGCATTACAATACATGCAAGCTATGCATGAGCTTATCATCCTGTGTGGCTCAGTGATTTTAATCTAAGGAGAAATAAAAAAGAAGTGAACAAACAGAGATAATTCCTCATATCTCTTTTCTGTTTTTACTAAGTTTATGTGAGAAACACAAAAGACACAATAACTAAGGTTACAAAAATCCAAGTCAATATAGCTTCAGTGTTTTGTGTTTTATCAGCTGCAGCATAGGTGTGCGGGTGAAAATTGTGTTTTCTCTAGCTTTGTAATTAAAATTATATTCAATGATGTACAGAACTAAATATAACCCAAACAAACCATTAAAAACAAGCTAAAAGACACACAAAGCTGAAATAAGCTCGAGCACACTTACCTCCCAAGTGATTACCAGCTCTGAGCGTCCTCCACCGCCACCATTCACCCTTGCTGGAGTCACCCTGGGAGCTAACAGATCAAATGTGTTTGTATTTTCAACGATATTCATTTGCAACAGTAAAATATTCTGTTTGGTTAAGGCTACAAATTACAGAAAAACATAAATATAAACTGCACCTTATTATTAGCCAAAACACAATTTCAAAATATTGCCATACAGGCTAATATCATGGTTTTCCAACATGCTAAGACTCGTCTGCTAACACCAGCAAACAACTCACAACACATTTACTAATAATGCCTGATTTAAAGGATTAAATATTACTAGCAAAAAATAAATAAAAATCCCCACAGCCTTTTTTTTTGATTTTCTTCTGGTAGTATGAGTCTCTTCATTTATTTAATATTTAGTTTGCACCCCATTTCTGTTGATGTCAATGCCTTTCTGTTTACACATTAAACACTGGATTCAAAAAAGCTTTGGAAAACAAAGAGTTGCAAATCCATGTGTGAATCATAGAAAGTTTGGTTTACACTTATACACCATCTCTACTTAGTTAGATGCTCAGCTCTGCGTATATCCGCCAACATATAACAATAGTATTAGCATAGCATGGTTCTACTTTAGTTTTTTTTTTATGGCAGTTGAAACACCTGAGAACTGGTGAAGCTTGGCATTCATATTTTATAATCACTGAGCTGAATAAAAAAATCACTTACTGTTTTTTATTTACTTTAACGCTCCTAACATTTAATTCTGTTTTGTCACTCTATTAATGACTTGATCATAATTCATCAAGATCTTATAACAGAGAAATTTCAACACCACTAAAAATGTGTGTATAATGTCTCGAAAAATAATTACTTGCACATACTGAAACTATCTGAAGGGTCTTTATATTTATTTGATCACCAACACGCCGCATGCATACAAATATGCTGAATATGTTCTGGGCGTCGCTGCTCAGGCTGTTGCCCCAGCGACCCGACACTGGATGAAGCGGAAGAAGATGCATGGATGGATGGATGTTCCCATGTTTCTGTAGTCTGGCCAGCCATCCTAATTCTTCTGTTCCTTAATCAAAAGAAGATTTCCAGGGGGCAACACCAACAGACGAAGAAGAGACTGCCCTGGTTAAGCATGCAACCAATCAGAAAAACGAAGCACATGACGTATGAACAAAAGAGATCCAAAATGGTGGTGCAGTGAAGTAGGAACACTGTTGATCCAAGGTGCAACTAGCAGTTCCCCCACCGGCCTGTGATTGGTTTGGTGTATTCTGTACCAGTGGAAATACAGTAGCTGTGAATGGGAGTGGTACCTGCCAGGCCTGGCCACGCTACTCTTTATGTATAACGTTGGAAAGCATTTGCATGACTGTTGGCAGCAGAGGAAATGAAAACAGCTGCTGATACTTACGCGTTTCTTTCGTACGGGCCTTGTTGGAAGGTTTGCTGGGCTCGCCTGTCCCTATACTGTTGGTTGCCAAAACTCTGAACTCATACTCCACCCACGGATTCAAGTCAAAGACAGTAGTTGACAGCTGCTTCCCCCTTAGCAGTTCAGGAACTGAGAGAGATCACACAAATATCCTTTCATCAAAGCCATGCGAGATCTGCCGCTGACAGTTAGCCAAGCTGGTGAGGTGTTATTTACTGTTGTCTCATTAGTAGAGTTCAAAAAGTATACGACTCAGATCTCCTCACTCTTTTTTAAAGTATTCAGCAAACTTCTGATTCTCAGAAACCTACCCGTGGTCACCGCTTGCCAACCGAGAGAAAAGGGCGTTCTGGCCTGGATGGTGTAGCTCAGGATGGGGCTGTGGTTGTCCATTCCAGGTCCCCACGATAGAGACGCAGTAGATGCTGATATTTCGGTCACCTGACACTCCACAGGTGGGCCAGGAGGACCTGGTTGAATCATTAATGGCAGTTCACTCACACAGAACAAGAAATTTGGACTCATCAAGATTAGAGGACGTAGAATGCAGACAAGGAGTGTGATAAATATGCTGAGAGCCGTTGAAACAGACAGATTATAATGCTTGAGGAAAACAGAGGCTAAAGCTGTCTTAAGTGTGAAATTCAATTACATCTGCTCCAATTTGTCTTTTTTTTTCTTACCCAAATTTTTTCTTACCCAAATTATTGATCTGATACTAGATAATCTTATCTATTTTTTTCCTTTCACCCTTTTTGTGCCTCATATATTTGTAGTCTCAATCTTGAGGATTCGCTGAAAAAATATTTTTGTAACAAGATAGTCCTATCTTATCTAATCTATGTGCTATAAATTAAATAATCTAAAACCAAATAAATAAATAAATGAATAAATAAAGAAGAAGAAGAAATCATGCAAGAAATCTCTCCTTTGTTAAACAATTTATGACTGATGAGCCAAAGCCAAAACTGTAGCTTAATTATAATAAACTACATCTCACCATAATTGCCAGTTATGTTGGTAATACAGAACTTTGGGCTTCTTTTTTTTCACAAATGCCAAGAAATAACTGGTGGTTGCACCAATTAATTTTTGGGCTTGTTTTTAAAAATATGGTTGCTTCATCGGAACATATGATAAGCAACATTTTTCTTGTTGTAAAATTAGCATTTCATCAATCTATATAATAGCTAAATTATTCTAGTTTATTTCTGGAGACCAATCTGGGATACTTTTACTCCTGCTGGCTTGGATTATTTTAAAGTTTTCCTCCCGATGGCTGTTTGCAGTCACCAGAGAGCAGGTTTTCTTCTTTTCTCCGTGCATTCCCTTATAATGTGCTGTAAAGCTACATTACATTTTTAAAAACTAGTCTCAGCGGGCAGCGCTGTGAGCACAACTGAACTGATATTTTCTGAAAATGATAAAAATGTAAACAGACCTGCAAGGTCTCTTCAATATGTGTTATAATTCATACAAACATATGATAATCACAAATTAGTATTAGCATACTTAGTTCTAACTATAAACATATTGCTATGGATCTGCTTCCTTCTCTTTTTCTCTTACATTCAGTTTGCATGTCGCTGGTGAGCGCGCCTGTCCTTGGACAAAAAGGCAAAAAACAAATTTGAATTTTCATTAAAAAAATAAAGTTTTGGTTTCAAAATTGTTAGCAATTTGAATTAGTAATTTGTCATGAGTTATTGTTAACTTTTCAGCCATCATAATAGTGGGCTTATTTTGAGCTTGTTTATAGACTGGGGGTGATTTTTCTGAATTTAACATTCTTTCGTTCATGTTGCCATTCATGTGCAGACACTGAAGAGGCTCGTTCAGTCATGTGTTTGCATGCTCCACATGTAATTATCTTCTTTCTTTTCTTGTTCCCACATGACGGACTTACCTCTGACGACTACATCCGTGGCAATGGAAACACTGTCCACCTTGGTCTGAACAGCACAGGTGTATTTCCCAGCATGCCTCAGTTGAATATTCCGGATCATAATGTCACCAGCTGACCGCTTTTGGAAAAATAAATAAATTAATAAATAAATAGATAAATGGGGAAAAAAACAAGCACATTTCAAAGATGCAAAAGAAAAGAAAAAACAACACCCCCCTCCAAAAAACAAAAAAACAAGTTCATTATTACAGTGGATTCCTTTTATTTTATGAGAGAAAGACAAAAGTCCAAGGACAGTAAATTAATGAGTGATGCTCTTCATGATCATTTCTGAGGACAGATTTTTGTGAGGCATTAAAAGCTTCTTTCAGGGCTCTTCTTTTTATTCTTCCCAGTTCCATTTGCTCTAAAGACAACCATTCAATGCCAAACACATTATGAGTTTTGAACTTTTAAGTTAGAGCTAATATTAAGTTGATGCTTTATCTGTAAAAGTACGGAACCATGAAGCAAGATGGGAATCTATAACTACTTTGATCTATAATAGGGATATTTTATATTTAAAAAAAAAAAAAAAACTCAGCTGCTCCAAGTCATTTACTTTGAAACTCCCTGCCATCATTAAAATTATATAGCTGAGATTGGAATGGATGACAGATCTCTTACTTTGGCAAGTTTTATATACAGCAAAAAATAGAAGTTCCAAGCAAAATGAAATGGCACTGAAAAGTCACACGAAATACTGTAATCATTTGCTGTATACCTCTTAATGTTGCTATAGACTGCACAATTTCTACAGCTGCATAATGATACATCTCACACTGTACAACTTGAATCTATGTAATCTTGGGTGTGATGTGAAAAATGGTACGTGAAGCATGAAAACACACATAGACAGAACACAGAGGATTTGGTGTGTGTGTTGTTTGATAATGCAAGTAATACATAATTTCATGTTGCATTTTAATTGGCTAGTCATTAGATGAAGTTGTAGGATTTCTGACATAGTCAGAAATATATCTTAGACAATCTTTGGTCCAAAGACTTTTGAAACAGCTGCTACTTATCCAAGAGTCAGAGTTATGGAAGAAGTTGGATGCTGACTTCGTACTCGTGCTAAGGAATTCCCTCAGAAGCAGCACTGAAAGCCAAGTATCCCTCTTCAGCGAGCTCATCTACAGGGAATGTTATGGCAGATTTGAGCAATTTGAAAGGAGTAAGGAAGTCATGCCCAGAGCCAAGAGCAGACGAGAGAAAGAAATTCTCAAGCTCACGAAAGAGCAAAGTGTCATGAGCACAGTGGCCCTCCTAGTTTTCCTTTGTGTTTCATATTTGTCTGGTCTGTGTGTGTGTATATGGCCTGGGCGGAGCACTGGATCCATGCCTTCAGCACACCTGAGGCTCATTCAGCTCATCACCGCCACTTGCAAAAAGTACTTGGACCTTCAGTCACTTTTCAACGGATCGTCAGTATTACCATGTAGTAACTATCCTGATGACTGCTCTCTTAAAGTTTATCGAAACATTTATAGCCTGTACTACTTGAACCCTTTTTTAATGACTACCTGTTTTTTGTTGTTGTTTTTTGTATCCAGGAACTCCAAGCTTGTTTGCCTCATCAGCTCTGCCTGCACCGCTGGACCATCATTATTGCTTACCCAGCACATCCTAAGCCTCAACAAACCCCAATTCTAACCCGCCTTTTGTGCATTTGGGTCTCTCCTTAACTAAACATAACACAAAGAGCTCTATGCAAGGCTTAGAGAAAGGTAGAGGAACATCAGAGGGAAGGCTTGAAAGTCCTATGGAATGACATCAAGAGCTACCAAACATTGCTCAGGAGGGCTGGAGATATTAAGAAGAGGAGAAAGAGGAAAGCAAGCCAGTGTTCCAAGTTCCTGAAGGATCTTTACAGAATGACAAGAAGCCTGCTGGAAGTGAAGAACAATAGTACTTTGGTTACGACCAAGAAGATCTGGAGCAGGCAGATATCAGACCCAGAAAGGCATCACCTTCTTGGGTCCCCAGGCTATGTCCCCCATCCACCAGCCCCAATGGAAGAGTTTGAAGTGCTACGTTGTAGGAAGAACAAGGTCCAGTTCTGTTGGGCCCAAATAGCATCTGCAAAAGATGCCCCCAATTTCTGAAAGAACTATGGAAACTAATGAGGGTAATCTGAAAACACCAGAACATGCCTACAGAGCGGCATAGAGCTGTGGCCACTTTGATTCCAAAAGAGCCAGAGTCATCTCCCATTGCTTTGCTGAATGTTGAAGGCAAGATCTTCTTCACAATCACAGCAAAGAGGACAACCAAGTTCCTGCTACAAAATAATTCCATCGACAAGATGCTGCCAGATGGCAGGACTCCCGGACTTCTCAGGCTCTTCAGAACATGCAATGGTAATCTGGGACCAGATCCAATTTGTCAAGAAAAACAAGAAGGTCCTCCATGTGGTATGGCTCGAATTGGAGAATGTGTATGGACTGGTTCCACACCATATAATAAGCTTTGCCTTGGGCTTCTTCCATGTGCCTGTATCACCGAGAGCTATGGGGATGTAAAAATATGCCACTCAATGCAGCAGTATACAACCGAAATGATGCACTTGGGTAGGGGCATAAGCGATGGGATGCTTCATCTCACCCATCCTCTTCACAGCATCTTTGGAAATCATCCTGATTGGCACAAGGGCACTGGTCAGAGTGGTGCGTAACAGTACAGCCAAAGATTGCCACCCCTTCACTGCTTCATGGATGATGTAACAACATCACTATAGACAGCTGCATGCACAGCGCAACTTCTCAAGAGGCTTAAGATAAGATAAGATAAGATAAGATAAGATAAGATAAGATAAGATAAGATAAGATATACTTTATTTATCCCAAAGGGGGAAATTCAGGCTTGAAGAGTTGCTATCCTGGGCCAGGATGAAGATAAAATCTGCCAAGTCCTGCAGTCTCTCAGTCCACAAGGGTAAACAACTAGATTCAATCTCCTTCCAAGTAGCTGGAGAGACAATCTCAGTGCTTGCTGAGTAACCAATCAGGACCCACAGCAGGGACTATACAACTGACCTCACAGACAGAATCAGAATCCGAAGTACTTTATTATTTCCTGGGAGGAATTCAATTTGTCATGACACACCAGAGAAGAACTTAAGAACTTAGGGTTCTTTAAAAAAACAAACAACAAAAGAAAAACATATCTATCTATCTATCTATCTATCTATCTATCTATCTATCTATCTATCTATA
>JBAMYA010000022.1:5392139-5411153 GCA_037176975.1 Arrhamphus sclerolepis
AAGGAGTGGCTTTGGGAGAGGGGGACCACTTTGTTGGAGGGATTTGTCAGGAAAAGGTGCGCAGGAGGCGGGGGGATTACGGGGGAAAGGGAAAAAAAAAAAAAAAAAAAAAAACATTTTGGAGGTGCTCATGGGTGAAGTTGCATATATGCCCCAGCACTCCTGGGGGATTAATGGATGGAGAGAGTTTTTAAGGACAATCACTACTTCCTGAACCCTGATGATAACTGATGAATAGATCAGTGTCCTTGGATCTAAGTGCTGAACTGGGCCCAGTGTTAAACAGATCAAACAGCCAGATGTTATTCTCATAACATTTATGGACAAAATGGAGTGGAGTGTCAAACAAAAGTGAACCAGCCAGGATGTGAATTAGAGTCCTCAAAGCCTGAGTCAGAAAGGCCGATTATACACTATGGATTGAGGACAAGTTGTTCTATTCAGTGAAGGAGTTAAAGTATCACAATCTCTTGTTCAGGAGTGAGTGTTAGAATCGAGTGGGACTTTGACAGGCAGATTGGGGCAGCATCTGCAGTGATGTGAATGTTGTGATGAAGAGAGAACTGGCAATTTACCAGTCAATGTTCCAACCCTCAGCTATGGTCAAGAGCAGTATTTACTGAAAGAGCAAACCCATGAATAAAGGTAGCCAATATGAGCTTCGTTCAAAAAGTGATTGGACTTAACTTTAGAGGTAGAGCGAATAGCTCAATCATCTGGGAGCAGTTTCAGACACTGCTAACCTGCTGCATGAACAGGAGGACATTTGGCCAGGAAGCCACGCAGGGCACATAATCACTTCAACTTTTCCCAATGACGGGTATCAAATTATGCCATTCAAGCACCCAGACATTTTAGGAGGACTATGATGTAGTTCTGCACACGATGCTGTGAATTAAACTGAAGACATAAATATTCATTTTTCTTGCTTTTTCCAGGTATCTTCTGCACTGTGTAGTCTTACATTTACAGTGGCAATGATTTAAAAGCAAACGAGCAATAAGTAAAAATATGTATTGGCAAAATGATCTTGATGATCCAAGGCAAAATATTGCAGATATGCAGAAAATGTTCAGTATATGAGTGTGTGTGTGTATAAGATACTACATAGCATGTCAGAATACATTCAGAGAAATCATTAAAGCCTTTTGTCCTGGGTCTTACCGATGACTCGGAGCTCAGCGTTGGTGAAGATTCGGCCATGCTTGTTCTCCGCCACACACTGGTACATTCCAATGTCAGCCAAATTCAAGCTGCTGATTGTCAACAGTCCATCGTTCACCTGAATTCTGTCCTGCATACACACACACGTACATAACGTTAATTTAATGATCAAATATCAAAGCCTCTACTCTAACCTGGCAACAAACAGCAGATGGTCCATGGTTAATTAATATGTCATTAAGTATTATTAAGAGAAGAAAGATACTATCACATGGCATATTAGCAAACATTCTTGTGTAGACTCAGTAAATATAAAGTAAAATCTGAATTTGACATGTTTCTCTCCACCAATAGTAAGTCCTACAGTCTTCGACTTTCTTTGTTTATTTAGCATTTACATCATTAGTTTAGTTTATTAGTTTATTATTTCGTGGACAACCCCAATTAATTGACTGCAGTAAAAAGTATAGCTTCAGCCAACATGGCTAATATTCTGTTGTACTCCCTGGCCAGATGACAATGGGCACCCTAAAAAATAACAATATATTTTACAGCACATTGATTTACATATCATTGTACTTGCGTCTATTCTTGCTGGGGAAGTGACAAGTGTATTTTGTATCACAAGGCACTCTATCACTGCTCCTTCCACATTACATTTATACTATGGAAGCATAGCTAATTTAGATTTGAAAAAACAAACCAAAAACCCTGATTAGAGATGCTAAGAGGGTTTGAGAACTTGATCAGCCTGTCTAACAGTATCAGCCTTGAGCAGCTGTAGGCTAGAACATACTGTTTGACGGACATCAATGGACAATCCTTTTGTAAATCAAATATTAATCCCTGGGATGATTTATATATAACATCACAACTGATATCATGACATGAATATAACATAATAAAAGTATACTATTGTATGAGTGTTTCAATTCAACTTAAAGACAAAGCAGCTTTAGAAGTAGACTTTTCACAGGATGGTAGTGGTTAATAATTTAGTGCATAGTGTTTTATTGTATTGAGCAATATTACTACAATTTTGTTTGCTTTTAAGATATTATGTTCCTTTCTCTAACAGTGAATAATACTCCTTTGGATCATGTGGTTACCATAATGTATATTTTATGGTGTTTATCTTCTCCTCCTGTTGTTCTCTGTGGGTCATGGATGGGTCAGACAAAATGGTAAAAATAACAACTGACAAAGCCTACTGGACTGAAACGTCTTCAACATCAAAGAAAAGGAAGAGAGAAGTCCACATTCCTTGATTCAAACCTTAGAGAGTTACTATGACCTGGATGACTGAGTCTACATGAGCATAGTTGACTTGTAACAGAGCTTCCTTTCCTCACAATTGTGCTTTTAGAATGTGCTATTTGGTACATTTTGAGCATTTGACCTTATTTTAGACTACACTAGCTTCCCTTTTGTTTATCTCAAATTCTGCTATTTTTTCCCACCTGCTATTTTTTTTAAATTTATTTCCATTCATTAATTACTTTGTGAAAGAAATGCAAACATTTTTTTTTCAGGAAAATCTGTAAACTGTCCAATTAGTGTCATGTAGGGGGACAGTACCAGTTACAAACAGCATTATATGATAATATAAGACTGACTACCACCGCTGTGCGGTTTATAATTAGGTCTATATGTGGGCATTTTAAGTACTAGTATACCAAGTGTGTTCATTCTGATGAATGGCCTGATTTTATTCAAGCTTTACCCACACTTTTTCTATCTCTCGGGGGCTTGATAATTGAAACACTAATTTTCTGTGGTCTTAATTGGTCCATGCTGACTAGATCCAACCACCTTCTGCTTAACATAGCGCTGAGACTTTATCAAACAATGGTTGATGTCAAACCTCTGAGGAGTTACTCAGGAAGAAGCTGCAGGCTAAAGGCTGTTTTTTTTTTTTTTTTTTTAATTCCACCAAGTATTGCAGGGAGCTGGATAGCAGAGAAATAAACTATACGTGAGATACTATTTGTTAAATAAATGCACGCACATTCAAAAACAATCACGCCCAGCACATTTAGTAATAATCAAACCCGATAAACATTATTTTCTCTGTGAACTTCTGACCTTCAAAAGGTTCAGACCTGCATTTCGGTTCCCTTTTTTATAGTTATGTCTATTTAAATGTGGCAGCACTTATTGTTCTTGCCCTTGATCTTTCCATTGAGTGTACCTTGGCCTTTTAATGTCACTGACAAAGTAGTCCAGAGGGTCCTGACGCCAGTCTGTCTGTCGTCTAGAATCATTACAGCACTGCCACTTGGGAAGACAAGGACTATCCCTTAACATCAGTCAGTGACACTGCTGAAGATTTCCAAATACATTTCCCTCCAAGGCCAACTTAAGCCTCAGATGGACACATGGCTGAGCTTGCACTATAGACTTTACCAGAGGGGATCCTGGGCGAGAATGGATGTAGAACAGAGCAAGCCTTGGTGTTTATATAATGTGTATTTATTAGCGAGAGAAAGACGGAGTAGAAAGAAAGACAGGAGCCATAGTTACTTTGAACAGATGAGAGATGGTGTTTTTAGGTTACATGGCTCAAAGGCCTAAGGGGGATAAAAGAGCAGAACAGCATCTGTATAAGTGGATCAGTTGGTGCTACACACTACACTATTCTAGACCTGCTGCCCCGATAAAACAAAGTCAGTGGTGACCCCATCAGAACCGCTTCACCACTGGAGACACCTGGCGGTTACCTGCTTCATAAACATCTTTAATTATGCTACTCTGCTCCAATATCATTAATATATCAAGTTTTGCTATAAATGTTAATTATGGAACTTGTGTTTTCGTCAGATCTGCATGCTCAATATGTACAAATGCCACTGCGGCAGCGACAAAGAAGCAATACAAACTCTGCACAAGGCTTGTAGAGGACTTTGGAGGTCGAAGGTAGAGAAGTCACACACTCTCTTGTACATGGCTAAAAGGGGAGCTGGTGATGTACTGGAAAATACAAGCATGAGTGGGTCCTTGTTGTGCCAGGCTGACATTTTGAAGTGACAGCCCTCCTCTGTGCAATTTAATTCCCATGGAGGGGGCAAAAACAAAAATGACGTGGAGAGAGGGAGGGAAAAATGGGGAGGAGGAGGTTGAAATAGGGCTGTATAAAAAGAGAGAACCAGAAATGCTAAGATAAGAAGAGGGAGGGGGTAGAAGAGGACTGATCCATTCTAATGAGGACTAACAAATGGCCTTTTTGGCCTTCCCCTCCTCTTGCCTTTCTCACTACATTGCTGACCTTTGGGTTTGGAAATTGATTTACTGTTGCCGTGGTTGACGGTGGCATTTTGAAAATGGTAACACCCCACCTCATTAATATAGCCACATGCACAGAGAATATGCTACCTTGGACACCTGCCAAAGGATTTTTTTATAATGTTATTTACAAATCAATACGGGAGATGCACAGGTAGGATGATACTCAAAGTGCTTCAGGATGTATCGTAAATAGATGACGAGACCTTTGTCAGCCCTTCAAAATGAGCAAAATAGAAAACTGCAAATTACAGAGAAAGTCTACATGACGACTCACATATACTCAGATTAATATTTGAGTTGGTGCATGCATAAAATCTGTACTTTATATTAATGCCTCATTGTCTTCTTCACTACATTTGAATTGATGCTCAAACGACTGGTGTAGGGTAATGGTTCCCTTTGAAACACTAAATCTGGAAAAAAAAAAAAGTGCAACAGTTTGGTTTTAAACTCAAAATCTCTTTCAAACACTGACACAAGCAGTGGGCCTAAAGAACAAGACTTTTTTTGTGGAAAAAATAAAAAATAACACTCACACTGTCAGAGCAACAGCATGAGTTAGAGTAAATTGTCCCAATCTAAATTATTCTTTTGATGCTAAGTTATTTCTAACCATTCCTCAAAAGAGAAGACCTAATGTTAAAATTGAAAGCAGAAGATAAATTATCTAAAATGTCCAAATGTAGTTGATGGCAGAAAATGACATCTCTTTTCAGCATTTCATTGAAACTCAAAAACCCTCTCCAGCACATGCACACGTTTGATGCCATATTTAGTCCCATAAACAGCTATTTCAAAGTGACATGTTCTTGCCAAGCACATGCGTTAAGAGTTCGAGAAATTACTCGCTTCCAAGGAAATTGAATACAACAAACATTACATCCTTTGAGCAAAATAGTTCTGAATATTCTGTAATCCTATATTTCATATTACACATTAACATTTCTACATCTCCCTTCAATGTACTGTTGCTGTCAAACACAGATGCAACACTATTTATTTAAATACAACACATAAAATTTAGACTTGGCTAAGTTGAAAGTGAATGATGTCAAAGATTTTGGGCGAGTTGCATGAATGATGTGGACATTTACATGTGCGCACAGTTGTGAATCTATACAATATTATGCACGCTCTGGAGTTGATAAAAGATGTAAAGGGCAAATCCATATTTCTGTCTGTAACTAAAGACAAGTTTCATGGTCCAAATGAAGAAAATATAAAAGATACAGAATATATCTTTCTGGACACTTGTTCCTTTTACTTAAAAGGATAAGAAAAATTGCATTGAGTTTAAACATCCAAAGAAGAAGAAGTGTGAAACCAAATACTGCAGTGGCGTCACAGAAAAAGCCTGGGAGGAGGGTTTATTCAGTATGTAATCAGCACAACCATTATTTTAAAGGCATTATCTGGTTTGGACAAACAGTCAAAAGTGTAATTACTGTATTCTGATTATATGCTCTAATGCCACTTGGCAAAACAACTTAAAATAAAGGCAAACACTTTTGACTGATTATCTGAGGTTAATTGTAGCGCACTGATTGTACGACTCTGCTTGTTTTGTTTATTTTTTTTTTTAGTCTGCTGTTATAAAAGAAAAAAAAAAAACTGGTGAATAAACTCCTTACTTCCATGGGATCCAGAGGCTCTCCATTCTTCAGCCAGCGGTAAGAAGGTTTGGGCTTCGCGTTGGCTTTGCATTCCCACACCAGAGTGTCATCAATAGTCTTCTGAACATCCTGAGGCTTCTCCGTCAACTGTGGTGGAGCTGTGAGGTCACAAACCACTTACTGTAAATGCCCACTTAAATACAGCACAAATGCTTGAGCAATATCTGAAAGCAGCAGTTTTGCAATAAATCAATGACCCAACCAAGCAGGCAATTAGTTCATTAAAGAAGCATATAAGGGCACGAGTCTTAAATCCACTTCCAATTAACCCAAGGTTGACCTCCATTTGGAAAATATATAAATAAAAGCAATTATATAGGGTTATTTTGCAGAGAGAAAAAAATCAATTGTGAATGCTTCAGGCCAAAGCTGAACAATATTATTCAGATTTTGGCACAATTAGATTGATTCTATTTATAGTGATGTTCATCTTCTAATTCCTGTGAGGTGCACAATGACTTCTGTCACATGAAGCATCAGAAATCCATTGGTAAAAATTTCTCCATATTTATGATGGTGGTCTTACTGTCACATAAATGACCAGCAATGTATCACTGACAACAGTGTAAAGAGATTTATGATCACGCGCAGCCTCCACATAACCACGGTATTGTTCCAGAGTTGAGGGAACCAGGTCGACAGACAGTCTGTCTGCTTGCCAAGTTCTGTTCCTTTGACAAAGTAATCTCACTTATTAATCAATGAATCTCTGTCTGCACCATGTGCCTGCTCTTTCTTAAGAACCTTTTATCAGATCTACAACAAATTTGGCAGATGTGGTGCTAACAACTTGAGTGACTGCACTGTTGAGATGTTTTTTTTTGTTTTTTTTCTTTCTCTTGTTCTGTATCCTATTTAAAAAGGGCTGCCAGGAAGACACCCCTGTTTCTAAGCATCTGTGAGATCAGGGATGAGCTCAAGTGACGATTCTTATGACCGAACCTTCGGCCTGTTATCTTGTGACTGACTTTAGCAGAAAGAGAGGCAGCGCTTTCAGTTATGAGGCTCCTCTCTTGTGGACACAGCTCCCACTTTGTGTTCAGGACACAGACACCCGCTCTACCTTTAAGATTACGTTTAAAACTTTTCCTCTTGTTAAAGCTTTACTCATTATTTTTCGCTCCTATAGGTCGCTAGGGGACATCTCGCGATGCACCGGGCACTACCCTCATGCAGTTCTCTCTAATCATCATTTTCTTTCGTGTCTCCTCACCCACCTTGCATCTGAAGTAGATCATAATAAATTGGATTTAATTAGCATATAATGGGACTATAACTGAACTGCATTTAATTGGACTGCACTGAACTTGTTTACATTCTGTGTAAATTACCTTGATATTACGTTTTGTTGCGAAATGGCCGTTTACAAGTTAAGTGAATTTAACTGAACTGAAATTGACTTTGCGGTTAATGTCACAGTCCTTTCTTATAACATAACAGATACATAAAACATGGCAAGTAATACAGTCTATAAATAAACACCTGAAGGCAAATAAGTAATATAAGAAATTCTGCACTGTCATCAATGAGCAAGAGATCATCACATCTGATTTAGCTGCCAGGTTTCTAAAGTCTTAAAATAAACATCACTAGAAAACAGTGCGTTTTTTTAAAAAAAAAAAAGAAAAAAAATTGTTTCCAGCTGATTAATTCTATTTGTGAGTTCTAACTTAATTAAACTGTGCATCGTGCATTTCCGGAAGTGCTTTCTATTTGATAAGAATTAATTAAAGTAATGTCAAGAAGTCAGCTGTCATGTATTTTTTTAAAAAGATCTGAGATTATATTTTGCTGTCGGAAGAAGCTCTCTTGATTATCTTTAAAAAGAAGACACATACTTGACATAATAAATACATTCACTACTGAGAATGCATCATTATGGAAAAAGCATTTCCTACATCAGCCTCAGTAAACAAGATTACAAATGAGACTGTCACATTATGGGAGAAAGGATGCCATGCAAGTGGCTTCTACAGCAGTCCAATCTAACATCTTAGCTAATTCAGCCGTTGTAAACTTCTTGACCAGGATGTAATTTAACCAATTTGAGCAATTTTGCTAAATTTTCTTGAACTGCAGAGGGACAATTAAGTAAGAGACCCAGCCTCCACCCAGTATTTTAACTGTGTGTATATCTGATTGTTACAAACACCAAATCCCTATATTGATTTTCTTATTCTTCTGTAGACATGATGGATGTCCCATTGGGACTTTAATAAGATTATAGATTTTTATCACCTGGCAGCCAGACAGTCTGTGAGGCTGTGTGATGAGACAAGATCTAAAACTTACAAGGAGAAACATGACTGCCACAAAGCCCAAAAAAATCTTTGCACTAGTGCAATGTCATCTCAAAGTTGATGAAATATTTGCCTTGCTAAGAAAATGACCATAATCATAATACCTGTTGTCTTCCATGCTGTCAACAGCCAGGCTTGTGAGGCTACGTTGCTTTAGGTTATGCAGATGTATTTCTCAGCTTCTCAACATTTACACATCACTGCGATCAAACTATATTATCATATCAAAGTCCTCCCTCACGGGAAAGAAAACTCTGAATTTGATTTCAGTCAAGAACATTCCCGATGGTTCTTGTGGTCATGCATCGTCAATGCAGAAACTGCAACTCATTCATAAGAGAAACTGTAAAGTTTTATCATCGCTGGACAGCCTTCCCTGAATGCAGATCATAAATCCAGTGTTTTTGAGAGAAAAACCTATCTCTGACAGGTGGTGTAAATCTATAATGGCTATGGCCCCATGTTAGCTAGAACTAAATAAAGAGCCAGTCAGGAATGAACTAGTGGTAAAAAAGATGATGCAGTTACATGCTGGCAATAATATTAATAAAAGAAAAGCATTAAAGATTGCAAGGCAGCAAATAAAACTTCTTGGTGGGCTCACACTAAATCTCCATTCTCATATACAATCTATGCACTCCAGAGTGGTTGTTAAGGTTGTAAATCAAGAAAGAAAATCATTTCCTGAATCTCTATAAATACGAAGGATGAGAAACAATACTGACAGCTTTAAGGCAGAAGACTTTTATATACCCACAAAGTAAGGAGATGTGTAAGTAAAAACCTTCCTTACCATAGAAAGTTAGCTTTCCTTTCACAGAGTTTCTTCCTCTGCTGTTTTCAGCCACACATTCATATATCCCTGCATCTTCCTGCTGGAAATAAGGGATTTCTAAAACTCCACTGGCTTTATTGATGTTCACCTTCCTGCCAAAAGGGGCACCATCCACTCTTCTCCAGCTGATTGTTGGCACTGGACTAAAGGTGTAAAGAAATTACAAAAAGAAAGAAGCATAGAATTACAAATAAAGTGCTGATGATTATTTTATCTGGAGCCCTACTTGAAGAAACACTTACAGTATGATGTCGGTGGAACAGCAAAAGAGTTCAAGCATGTAAATGTTAGATTAATCTGAGCCATTAACGGCTGAGTAACTTCAATTACATCTATGCTTTGCCATGCACCGTACAGCAGTCCTTCAAACAATAAATGGTGTTTTTATTATCGTAGCAGGATACACAGTGGAACATACTTTCCCAGCGCAAAACATTCCAGTTTCACAGTTGAGCTCCTGGCGACAGGGACAACTTCAGGGAACTGAACTTCGATCTTTGGCTCGTACTCTCCCATCACACCTGCAGTTACAAAGACAAATATTGAACTAATGCCATGCTCCTGGCAAAAAAATTCTTAACACAAAAGGCATGGGAGAGGTATGGACAAGGGTTCCATTAAAAAACAAACAAAAAAAACCTGCTAGTTTGATGGATAGTGTGGCGGACGGGACTTTTAAAATGTACACAGGCTTATGGGAAAAGATCTAATCAAAATTTCTCTGATCACAGTTGGGATTTTGATTTAAGGTTTAATTATTTCTGATAAAAAGAGAGTGAACAAACCAGGCAACTGCAAAAATGCTTTTTTTGTGAGCCAAATTACAGTCATAAAATGAGATACAGAAGATTAAATTTACTGGTGAGGGTTTGCAAAATTAAACTTGTTATCTTGTCAGGCAGTAGCTAATTAAAGTCCCCATGCCTGCAATTTGAATGTTTCGCTGTCTCTCAAATTTGGAGTTTGAACCAAACTAGGTTCTGATACATCCTGTATGTATATTTCAGTGAGGAAGGACCCGTCCTACCATCGACCCGCAGCACTAAAGGTGTTGGTGGTCCTTGAACGCTGCTTTTGGTGACGGTGTTGGTGACTACACATGTGTAGTTGCCCACATCGGAGGGTTCCACTTTTGAGATGTAGAGGTTGCCTGTTTTCTGGGACACAAATCGGCGTGTATCCTGGATGACAAACGACGGGTACTCGTTGAAGATCCAGGTGAAGGTAAGTTCTGCAAACAAAATCAAAGAGAATGAATGAATGACTGCTGGCAACAGCATGTATGTATGCTGTATATGTGAACGCATGCTCATATACAGATAAAGTGTGCTTCATCAGCAGTCTCATCACTTCACTGGGAGTGGGTGCCCTAAGGGATAAAGCAATTAGCGGATTGGACTGAGTGCCAGCCTTCCATGATTAAAAAACATAATTTATAATTGAAGAGCAATTACTCTTACTCACTGTTGGATAAATGCCCTTAATATGGTTTAAAGTTTCATATATCCTCAGTGTTGAATTGGTGATGTTGAGAGCATGAACTACTGCTTTTTTAGGAAACTGGACATATAAAAAGAGATATTAAGGACTTTTCTGCACCAATGTGTTTGACTTAAGGGTTTTGAGAAAATCAAAAAGTTGACTTCATTTCGCCTTCTTACAAAAATGAAATCAAACACCACTGACTTCAAACAATTTAAGGTGTAACTGAGACAGAATAAACCTCCTCGTTGGAATTTCTTATTTCCAAATGTCAACATTAACTAAGGCAAAACAATCCACAAAAGTGGTACTAAATTACCTCTCTTATTGTTAATTAAGCAAGAACAATAGATTTAGAGATTATTTACTTTCATTTTGTATTCTTTAGCTATTATATATTTTCTTCTTAAGATGTATTGTTTGATCACATTTAATTAAAAGCAGTACACACACACACATAAAACAAAGCGAAACACAAAACAACGATTGAAAATTGAACAGTAGGGACCTTAAATCAAATCCTCAACTGCAGATTCTGCACAGAAAAAAGAAAAAAAAACAACTGTGTAATGCCCTATAAAACTACTAGTGATGTATTACAGAGCAGCGCTTTCAGCTTAGTATCACCTCGTCTCTTATTCATCATCTGTGATAACAAGCTTCTGGGAAAGACTCCCAGTACTACCAACCAAATGGAGTGCAGTCAGAGAGGCTTTGAACTAACAACCAGCAACATTATAAAAAGAAGTGATGGTGTTTTGACATATTGACACAAGGATAGATTGCTCTGGACCATATTGCATCCCTATCCCAAAAGCAATCTTGGCTGTTGATAAAAACTTGTCTAAGCGATGACTCTGCACCATAGTACAGGGAATAATTGAGATGCGAGTTGGATGCATCTCCAACTGTAGACATCTAGTGACTTTATACAGTATACTTCACATTGAATCTTTAAAGGGGGAGGAGGAGCTACAGTACCTTCAGTTAGTTATATCACAGGGCGAAACAGGAACTTGAGAACTAATTTGCTAATTTTGTTCGTTTTGTTCCAGTTATCTGTCCTCACTGCTTTCACTCCCAGAAAGTCCCATCTGACTGCTGTGCATAAAAAATCTTCTTGCCCCTCTCCTGACCTGTTCCCATTCCTGTCCTTAGTCACTCAGCGCACAACTGTTCAAGCAGTCGCACGGTACGTGAATGTCATTGTTCTACAACATTTTCTTGCCCTCTAAAACACATTTAAGGAAACGACTACACTCTGTCTTTTAGTTGTTTTTAGGATCCTCAAATCTGAACCATGACGACTTCTGATATTTGTGTGAAGATAGTAACTTTCAACAAGCACAGAGCGAGTATTTTATATGTGAAGGACTGGTCGTGGGTTATGTGAAGTTTTATTTTTTCCATCCTAAGACTGCAGGATGGGATTTGAACACAGTTCAGTCATGCCTCTCTTTCTCTGTGCTTTGTGGCAACATTAACAAAAATTTTCCAATATCATAAAATCCCAAGTCTGCAAGAATTATATATAAGTTGACAAGATCTGCTTTGGTATCAAGGAAAAAAGAGTTGATAAATACATCATTAGTGGTAGGGGCTAATCCATTTAAGCAGATAGAAGCACACTGACAAGGCCACATAAATAATGTAAGAATCATCTTTAACAAATACCATAATATTTTAAACTCATAATCTCAATAACATGAGTTTCCATTCTAATTTTAGCTGATCCACTTTTTTTTCTTTCAACTGACCTTTTCCTGGAGGCTTTGAAACCCTGCTTGTCCCACGTGAACCACCTGTGCACCTGTCCTATCAGGTCAGCCCACCTGATAAATCCCAATGTTCATTTTCTTGGTCCTTTCCAGCTCTACAGCTATGTTATGTTTCATGGTTTTTTTTAATTATTGAAATGAGGTTGATTAAACAAATACAAATCAACTCTATTGTGTTTGTCAGGATCCTTTCATCCACAGTTTGTGTGCCATGCAGAAAAGTGAAGCGAGAACAGTGTACTGCAGGACTGCCGTACGCATGAGAGGAGTTGCATTTCATTTTCTCGGTTTGTCTCTTTGGTTACTTCTGTCATAAACCCTCTTCTAGCCTCGAAGATTTATCAACACACAGTAACTTTCTTGTTAGACCAATCTGAGCCACATAGCTAGCAGCTGGAGTATCCTCTTCCTCCCTGAAAAGGTACTGTATATCCTAACTCTCATCCTGTCACGGTCATGTATATTTAATGTTTGTTTTTCGAAATCGTATCTCTCAGAGGTCCAGTGCATGACACACTGGAACAACAACAAATAACCGACTAATTGGTTTGCTAAAGATTCATGGTTAGAAACAGGAAGCAGGAAATAGGAAGTGAAAAGCACCAGTGGTTGTATTTGATTGACCTGAGAGCCTTTTGTGGATGGGTGGTAATGGAATACTGCAATCACGAGTGACAGTGAGTGGCAGATTTTCATTGTGGTTCCATTTAGTTCTTTTATAATGAACAGGCAGCATCAATTTCCTCTTAATGATCTGAGAGCAGGGGAGAGAAATGGAACATGACAGGCCAAGGACATACAGAATCAAGTCTGTGTTGATGCACAAATGTTCGTTTCAAAGAAAACTATATGCACAGAATGTGTTTAAGTGTATACTTGCAGGCCTGCTCCCTGGATGGTGATATCCATTAACCAGGGCTTCCAATTTGTATTCATACCAGAGAGGTTCACTCTATGAAATGGTCTAGGTCACGCACATGGGAAAAATCCCTGCAAGCTATACATGCTGTTACTCGCCAGCAAGTAGTGTCTGTTTTAGGGTAGATGCACTGGATGGAGAATACAAGTGATTTCAGCCTTGAATAAATCTGAAAGGTTTGTTTCCATTAGCGGAAGGAGGTCAGATGCATTAGGTCCTGGTCCAACCACAGTCATTCAGCCCAGCTCTCAAGCAAAGGATGACACAGACCAACATCTAATGCAAATCCAGTATGCTGCTTTGAAAGAATTCAGACATAGGTCCTCTTAGACATGAGACAATATTTTCATCAGTGTATAAGTGCAACTTCAAAGTGCCTTACAGGTTTAGAGCATTCTAGCTGCACCCGTCTACTTCCTCCAGTGGTCCTGTGGGTTTTCAGGCATTGTTAAAGTGAAATAATGGCTTTCTGAATCATGCATGAGATGTTGGAAGGCTGTAAAGGAGAGATGAGACAGATCCTTGTCTAAGAATGTATTGTGCTGATCATGAATTATGTCCTGTCACCCTTTATGAGAACATGCCTCTCACTTTTCCAATACTGGAAGTCAGTTTAAATGCTTCACACAATTCCCTTTGCTTCAGTATGCAACAACATAGCCGTAATGATGTAAGTACAGATCGTGCTGTTAACTGACATTGTATAAGAATATTTCTAATCTTTTTACTTTGCTGTCGTATTTTATGATGTAATTCTTTACAGTCTTTGTCTATCATCAATCAAACTATATACACAATAACGCTGAGCTCGATGTAAGACAGTCACTCTTATCTGTTCTCGCAAGGAGGGGCTAAATGACGACGAGAGAATGAGGCTCACTTTAGAAAAGCTATTTTTCATGACAACAAGGACCAAATAAAAGCAGCCTGTTTATCACAGTCAGACGGACAAAAGGCGTTTTTGGACGTATTCCTTCAGAACAAGGAAAACAGCAGGAGATCGGACTGACCCAGTTGGAATGAATCTGACCGGGAAGAGTAATTATTCACCATTCAACCAAATAACATTATTGCTGACAGTTGGTCTGAAAGCTTTTATATCTGATGTTGTTTTGGGGTTTTTTGTTGTTTTTTTTCTTTCTTTTTTTTAGGGGGGAGCCCTAGATTTCACATTATCACAAAAGAGAGCCCACATTATTCTTGACTGTGTCTATTTTTCATTCGTGACCTTTTCTCATTGGAAAAACATTTATTTTTGTCTGCTTAAAATGGCATAATTTGGATTTATTTTAATGGTGTTTTGAAATATTTTTATTTTCAAAGGTCAAGTATGGAAAACTTCTTTTTTTGTTTGTTTTGCTTGTTTTGGGTTTTTTGCCTTTAGCCCTGTGATGAACTGGTGACCTGCCCTGGGATACATACAGTATCTCACCTTTCCCCTAACGCCAGCTGGGATAGCTTTCAGCCCTCAGCGACTCTGAACAAGATAAAAAGGATTTAGAAAATGGATGGCTTTGACGTGCTAGTAAAACCCGCATAATTGTTTTGGAAACTGTTACAAAATAGAGTTTTTACTGTATTTAAAGATGCTGAGTGACATCCCTACTTTGCTTAAGTGCCATCTTAATCTTCATCAGATGTTGTTAGGTTTATTAATGTTAAGCATCAAAATCCTTTTTGTTGAAATAGCGTGGTGGCGTGACACTTGTTTCTAGATGACATCTACAAGCTCATGGGTCAAAAAGGAAAGTGCTGGCAGCGAGCATGAAACGCTGCATTGAAAAAAATCAATCTGTGTGGCTGCCTGACTGAGGTGGGGCTCTGAGGCTCCTCACTTAAGTTACTTAAGTGTTCTTATTTTTAATTATTCACACTATTAGTACTTGTGAACTTTCATTCAACTCAGAAAATGTATTGCATTTTGACACATTCTTGAGTGATATGAGCTATTTAAGACTCCTAACACCCCCAAACACTGTCTTGCCAGGCTTGACCCCACTGTCCTTAAATGAATGTGGTAACATTCATGTTCTTCATCTTCAGAAATATTGTGCAATATGAAACTGCACAACGGCTGCAAACAACAACAAAAAAGATAGTATTTCCATTAATTGAGGAAACATTTATGTAAATAAAATCTCAACTGATGTGGATCAGTGGCAATTTTGTATTATATTTCTGTTCTGTTGATATATTAAATAATAAATTAACTTGAAGAAATCATATTATGACAATATACTTCATCTTACAGTCTACAGTTATCATAACTACTCATGGGATGGTGAAGAATCTGCATGTTCCCGACGACAGTTTGCGATGAAGCGACGTCACGCCACCCCTTTTTGTTATAATATGATAAAATTAAGTATTTTGCATCATCAAAGTACACCTACAGCAAATCCTGTGCTAAGTAAACACTCATCCTGAAAGAACATATTTTTCTTGATGCCAGAATTTCAAAAAGAGCTCAGCATCGATCTATCTCTCTAACTACATGTGCGTATGTACATATGAATGTAACTATATTTATCTACTTCAACAAAAGAACACATAGTGGGATCAATAGCTCTAAAATCCAAAATGAACAAAGGCTCCTTGTGCATCCTGCTGTGTGCAGTGCTACAATACATCCAGGCACTCCAACAGTCGAAAATTGAATTCAGCCTTGCTGGCAAAAAGCCAATCCTCAGACCCCTGTGTAGGTGTTAATAGCACTGAATCCTAACTCCCATTGATAACCTCATTGATGCTATGGGATGATGTGAGGCAAGCAATGCACCTTCAGAGAGATGCTCTGTTACTCAGCCTGGCAGGTCCCCAGCCAAAGACATCTTTTCCATTTTTCATGCCAAACTTTTTCCTCGTTCCCACTGAAAATCAGGCTGACAGGCTATAGTGTACCAAAGTAAAAATGACTCACTCCACTGACTTCAACAACACAGCAACACAGACAAACAGCCAGGAGTTTCAAATAGGAAAAGGAACAAAAACATAACTTCCATTTTGTTAAGATAAAAAAGTCAGAGCTAAGTATACACACACACACACACACACACACACATACATAGAGCTATACCACTGCATGACACTATTTTCTAAATAATGTCAGGATTTTGATTTTGTTTGGTGTTCTTGTTTCTTGCCTCTGTGCCTGCTCTGTTTTGTCTTGACTTCCTGTTTTATTTTGAAGTTCTGTTTGTACCTTTTTTTTTTTTTCTGTTTAACTTCCCTGCTCTCATCTGCCCTGATCTCATTTGCCAGTGTCTCGTTGGCCCTGTGTGTGCGTGTGTGTAAGGTCTTGTCTTCCCCAGTATGTTTACTGGTCACTACTGTTCGCTCCTCATGCCGCTGTCCAGTGTCTTCACACTTTCAAGAAATAGAGAAACCTTGCTGGATTACTCCTGCCTCCTGCCTCCTCTCCTGCATCTGGGTCCTCTCCACAACCCCCACACCTGTGACAAATAGTCTATCTTACCTCCAGAGTGAGGGGGTGGGCCGCACAATAAGACCACTCCTTGACCTTCACGAACTCTTACTGGACTTCTTCTCTGGGTCTTGAAATTCTCCAGGTCTGTTGGTGATAACACAATAGCAATAAAGAAAAAGTAATAATTATGTTATTCAAAAAAATCTTTTTAAAAAAATCACATTAACAGAGGAAGCCACTTCTTTTGAAAGAAAAAAATATATTAATGTACCGATTCTATCAGTGACTGCTTGAGAATCGTGTTCTGTATTAACTTACCTTGAAGTTTAATCTAATCTTCATTTAAATGACAAGAACAGACAAACATAATGTGCTTAATCTGATAAAACACAAACCTTGATAAGTTCCCACGTCATTATAGAACACACCAATTAAACAGGCACATTGCTGGAGAAAGAAATGAGATCTTTTGGACTTAATAACTGACCGAGCCGCCTTTGGCAGCAATGACTTGAAGTAAACACTTTTGAAACCTCAAGATCAAGTCTGCTCTACATCCAGATCGAAATGTGGCCATTCAAATTTGCACAACTGTTTCAAATCAAACATATCTGCCGGATGCCTGGTGTGAACAGCTCCTTGTGGAATATTCCATCTCTCTGTGGGGTCTGACGGTGATGCTCTTTTAGGTCGTCCAAATCTGTTGATGCCTCACCTTACTGTTTTGCTGCACCACAAAGCTTCTACTAAGCTTCGGCTGACGGAAAGCCACCCTGATATTATTGTGAGGGATATTTTGATAAACCTCAAGAGGATTGCAAGTGTCCAGCCTCGTAGATGCAGATCATGATGCTCCCTCCACCATACTTGACTACTGAGATGATGACTTGATATTGCTAAGCTATGCCCTGTTTGTAACCTGGTAAAGGACTGAGTGGGCTTCACAGACATTTTTTTAAATTTTTTTTTAAAATTTCATTGCTTCAACAAAACATTTTTCCAGCAACATTATAGGCTGGCAAGATGCTCTTCGTAGAGCTTAAGGTGTGCCACAGTGTTGGCCAGAAGTAGATTCAAGAACAAAGATGTTTGTTATATCTTAGAGCTTTTAGCTATTACTTTGGAGATCCTCTTAACCTCAGTGAGGTTTCTGCACTGTGCCTTTGGACTAATCTTGGTTGGTTAGATATAGCCACAGTCCAAAATTGTCATCATTTATCACAATGCATCAAACTGAGCACTCATGAATGTCTCAGCATTATGAGATTGTATAATTCTTTTTAACATGTTTTTATTGTCATAAAGAGAAAACACAACAAACACACAGAGCAGAACAGCAATGCTGGGGGAGGTAAGTACTACTGCTAATAATAAAAATAATAATAATGATAAAATTAGAAAATCAAAACAAGAATAAAAAAAAAATAGTAATAATAAAACATAAAAACACATAGTAAAGCATCGATGACCATAATAATAAGACAGTAACAATATGTAGACCTATACATCTGGTGACCAGTCTTTCACAGCAGCTGACCAATTAGCAATTGTCCGTGGTGTGGCTTTATGAAACCTTGCTGTATCACGCGGCAAAATGTCCAACATATAGGAATGCCAAACTGCTAACATGTTAGCATCAGGGTCAAACCAGCCTTTCAAAATGGTCTTCTTTGAGGCTGTTAAAGCCTTCTGTTGTATGTTTAACCGTAAGTCTGAGTCATCCATTAGTAATAATCGTCTAGGACAAAGGGGGACATCAACCCTTAATGGTTTAGAAAGTGTTTTGATGATGTGCATCCAAAATTTGGCAATGGGAGCGCACTCCCAAAACATATGAAAATAGTCACCAATGGAGCCCATGTTGCATTTGTTACTTAATTTGTCGTCTGACAGTTTCATCAAGTATGCTCTGCACGGAGTTACATAAACTTAAAATGTATTAACTGGTGTGACAGACACTTGGACGAAAAAAAGACATTAGACCAAACAGTATCCCAGTCAAGTTCAGCCCCAAATCTATCAAACTCCTTAACCCAAGCTGAGATGGCACCAATACAGGAACAGTTAAACGCAGTAAATATATTGTACAGATAAGACACCAGTTCCTTGGTTGATTTAAATTTCTGAAGATGTTTGAGGAGGGGATGATCA
>JBAMYA010000022.1:5411253-5446608 GCA_037176975.1 Arrhamphus sclerolepis
TGCTAAAAAAAAAATACTGAATTATACTCACTCGTGAATAATGGGACATGTTCACAGCAACTCCAGCCTACTCCAGGTTCATGCTCTGAGGAAAAATTCTAGCATCTGTACGCTAAAATGCATAATAGCTAATACGTAGTCAGTGTGATGTTCAGTGTTCACCATCTTTGTTTTTACACAAACATTTGCAAAGCAAAAACACTATCAGCCTGGCTGCACTTATCTTTATGAACAATTTGCTAACAAATAGTAATTTAAAAAAAAGTCACTTCAAAGGTTTGTAATTATTGGAAAAAAGACGGTTGTTCTTCATGTCAGTGACAATAACATTATTAATATATATGCTAACAAAAGGGACATGCACTGTATGTGTTCACGCTTGACTGATAGTAGATGAAACTGACATACTGTAGGTTGTAGCCATGACTCAAGGCAAAAGCTTTAAATATAGATTTTGATGCAAAGATGCAACAGTTCACATAAGAGGAATATTGCACTGTTCTTGAACCCACTATCAAAGACCATCTATATGGTTGATCTATACATCAAAAAGTATAAAATCTCTCATTATGTTACTAAACATTTTTTGCACAGTATTATGATGTTTAGACTCCAGTAGAACCCTACGACACGAAATAGGATGAAGCGTGTTTGGATAATGAATGTATGGCTGAATTACAACGTCACTAAAAGGCTGATGTGATGTCTTCTGTAAATACTTTATCAGCTGTTTTCTCGCTTATGAAATTAGAGGATCTACGCATTCAAATCTATTTATTTGACTGATTTTAGTTGTTTTAATTTTTAGTTCTCAGTTTCAGGTTTAGTGGAGAAGCAAAGTATGGGGGAGCCACTAATCATAGTTTTGTCCAATGCAAACTGCACATTTAAAGTTTTATTAAGATCCTCAATATTTCTCAACACAAAACCAGACGTCTTTCACATACAGTGATTTATTGTTTGCCTGCATGAAGAGTACGTAACTAAGAGACAGAGGGCACCTGTTAGAACCTGTTCATACTGGTTCTGTGACAGCACAGCTATGTCACTAGCAGGTGGCTGCGACTGTCATGTGGAAACCAGCACAACCAGCAAATAACCAAAACACACATGCTCGCTTTGTCTGGTGAAATAATGTAACAAGCACACAGTTTTGTGTCAAGTCCTACTTAATGGGCTAACATTCATGTAGTTTCAAATGGGGATACTGATAAGCACTTTATATAGATGTAGCTAGCCATAGCTGGTAGGTATGTTACATTTGTTCAAAACTGACATTCTACTGAAAAAAAAAAGTTAATTTGCTGCTACTTCGGTAACAAATGTTGCTTTATTACCACTTAATTTTTGCTTAGTTATCAGAAAACAAACCATGAACCAAATACGACTTAACTATTAATTAATAATAAGGTTTAGAACCTGAAATACATTCGGATTTACCTGTCGTAGCCGCAATTCATTCATATGTTCAAACACAGTGTAACATGCTGTAAATTAATTATCTTCCAATTCCCATCATGCAATGTACTGAATTAATCTTACAAGACTGTAAAAGCTGTAAAGTGTGAAGCCAGCAGTACGGAAATTAATGATTACTTCATGATCAAGTCCTCAAAACAAAAAGGAAACAATAACTAATCAGAAATTAAGCAGTGGTGAGTTCCTCATTTGTTTCCCAATAATTAAGCAGTAACTAAGCAATATTTTGTGTACCTTACTGTCAAGTGTTTTCACACACACACTTACCTGTGTCCTTTTTAAAACTGGTAGTAATGTATGACAAGAAAAACCTAATGTACATGTGAGGTCACGTGACCCTTAATGATCAGCTTTTCATCAGATCATGCTGTCATAGTCTCAAATGAATGAGTTTAACAGGAAGACCCAGTAACCGGTGACCACGTGACCAACGTTTGAGGCCACTCGAAAAAATGTGCTCTTCTGATGGTGCAGCACTCATGAATGGAAGAAGATGGAATTTTAATGAGCCAAAAATGAAAGGGATAACTAATATTAGAGAATAATGTTATTTTTCTTCAGATAAATGAGAATGAGTTGTTAAGATGTTGAGTTGAAATAAAACAGATGGAAGGTGTTTTCAATTACAAAACAACTTAAGTGTCATGAACATTACAGTAGAATGGTAGATCTGAAATTGGTAATATTCTGCTTTTTTTCCATCTGATGAAGACTTAAAAAAAACAAAAAAAACAAACAACAACAAAACTGACTGGTATGTACTGGTACTGATTATGCTCACACTCAGAACTAAGGGAGGTGATTGAATGAGGTGTAAGAGTTTGAAAAAAAGGAATACTGACTACCATTCTTCACTATTTCCCTACAATGACAGGTTTACCACACCATTACTGCCATTAAGCCCTGTGAGCAACATACAGAATGTGATTTTACTTGTTTTTACATGCACACATTCAACAATATGAGAGTTGCTCAACTCACACAGAGAGTGAACTCATACTGATCAATATTCCTTTGGTGTATAGTGGGGCGTAAATGAGCCAGACACAATAAAAGCCAACAATGCCTGACAACCCAAGCTGTTCAGCACCGCATGGATCATCTTATCAAGCCTATCACATCTCTGCACCTCCTTGTTCTTCTGCATGGCAGGGTTCAGGCTATTTTGAGTGCTTTCGGATCCATGAAATTGGATGTGAATTTGCATTTTTGGGCTAGCTGTTCCAATGTGACTCACTGTAATGAATGAGAAGTAATTGCAGAGAATGCAGGATGAGGCTATTCTGTTACAATGTCAGCTTGTGGACAGCCTGTGCAATGGGTACATCTATTACCTCGCCACTGGACACAAGACAGAATTTTACATTTCCTGAAGAAGTGCCTTTGGTCCATCTATTAAGCTCCTGCGTGTTTCATAAAGGAAGGATATCTTCTATAGCAGATGTAATATAGCCAACCCTTTAATGATTTAAAAAAAGAACAAGAAAACTGGATTAACTTTTACATATATAAAATTTGACAAAAATGTATGTTACTATTAGCCAAAGTGTGCCTCCATCACCACCTTATATTTCACAAGAGATGAAATTCACAAGGACAGAAAATCACAAATGATAATAAGATTTTTATTAAATCTATCACAAGACAAAGAGATTTGTTAGGATGATCTTGGATAAGTCCTATCATGTTATCTACAAAACAAAGCTGCAACAATAGGAATATTCACAATTCATAAGAACTGAAGTAATAAATGTATTTTATTATCATTATTTAATTGATATCTTTGAAGACAAAGTGTAATTTCAAGTATATATGCAAGCAAGGATAAAAGAAATTTAAAAACTGTCAAATGACAGTTGCAGATGTTTAAAAATGCATCATGTTTAATTGTGCTGAAAAGCAGTGACACTGTCCCCTGTCTTTTTCTGACTCCATGAGTTGGCTGTTCACAGTTGACATTTACTCCTACCTGTTGTTTGCCCGCTCTACTTATGAAATTATAACACGGAAAGCAAATGTACTCCGCACTCTATATGAAGTACACTATATATGGGGAAAAAAATAACCACTATTGGTGAAGGGGCTGTGCACATCCACAAAATCGTCATTTATGTATGTTCATCATAATCCCATCACTCTAAACATACACAGAAAATACATATATGTAATACATATCAGGAATCATTTATGACACATGTCAAAACGTGTTTCATCATTCATAATAATGTTAGTGGTTCCAAACCTTTCGTAGGTATAAAGAAAATCTGCTCCTGCCACCGACTACGAGTAGCCCTTGTGTAAACAACGAGTGGTCACAACTACTGATCATCATTCTCAGACTTCAGCGTTAATGCCTTATACAGACTGCTGATATGGGTTTTAAACATGAGAATAAATTCAAAATATAATGTGTTCATCTTCAAGGATAGGCATATTTAAGCAGTTTGCATTTCTTAAAGTATTAAAAAAGGACTTGATATGCTGACTGACACTAATGGAGCGACACAAGCCATTATTGAAAAATAGTGTCATGGAGCCATGGTGGATTCCTGATAGAGATTTATCAGATAATAGAGAACATGCTGTTGTCTGCAGTAGAAAATTCTCCCCCTTTTATGGTGGTCCCTGGGCAGGGTTTCTGATAATGAATCACCTTCTTCAGAGCTCCCCTAACATACAATCAATGGGAATTCTCTAACATACATAAAGTCTTATGAAAAAAATCACAGGTTTTATGCAGCGTTAATGAATCCAAGGTAAATGTCTGGTAAGGAGGGGATTTATCTTCACTTCCTTTCCTGTTGTCATAAAAGCATCATCAGGTGAAATCCTCACACTGGTTTATTTCCAAAATTCTTGAGAAAATTGTTTCAAATCAGCTAAATGATTATCTTTGTAGAAACAATATAAATGATGAATTTCAATCAGGTTTAAGGCCTCATCATAGTACAGAAACTCCTTTGGTCAAAGTCATCATTAACCTTCTCGTGGCTTCTGACAGTGGATCTGTCGCTGTTCTTATCTTCTTGTCAGCATTTGACTCCATCAGCCACAAGATTCTGATTAATAGATTAGAGCAGGTTGTTGGACTTAGAGGAATGGCACTGAAATGGATCAAGTCAATGACTGTTCCAGCCGTACTCGGGTCAGCTGTGGAGTACTGGTTCTGTTCTTGGGCTGACACTTTTCTCATGATATATACTTCCTTTAGGAAAAATCATTAGGAGGCTTAACATAAATTTTCATTGCTATGCAGATGATACTCAATTGGATTTATCCTCGCAACCACATGAAGCAAATCAAACAGCCTTATTAGATGGATGCATTAAAAATGCGGAGCCCTATATGACTGGAAATTTCCTACTTCTTAATTCAGATAAAACTGAAATTATTGTAATTGGTCCCAAGAGCCTCCAGGAGACACTCTTGAGCTGTATAGTTAATTTAGATCAAATTACATGCAGAGAAATTAATCCATGCCTTTGTTACCTCTAGGCTGGATTATTGTAATGTGTTATTTTCTTGCTGCACAAATATCCTTGTTAAAAACCTTCAACTTGTCCAGAATGCTGCTGCACGAGTACTAACCAGAACTGGGTATAGAGATCACATCTGACCAGTTCTAGCTTCTTTACATTGGCTCTTTTAAATTTAGAATCAAATTCAAAATATTACTTTTCACATACAAAGCTTTAGGTGATAGAGTTTCAATATATCTAAAAAACTCATAGTTCCATACTGTTGTAGTGAAACCCAACCACTACCTGAATGCTGGTTTACTTTCTCTTCCAAGAGCTTTTAGCGATCAGGCTCCTCTATGAAACAATCAACTCCCAACCTTGGTCTGGGAGGCAGACTCCCTCTCTACATTTAAGGTTAGGCTGAAGACCTTCCTTTTTGATAAAGCCTTTAACTCTGCAGTCTCTTAAAAAACGTCCTAGTTATACTGTTATAGGCCTTGGCTGCTGGGGGAGTCCTATTGTACACTGAGTATCTTCACCCTGTCTATCTTATCTCAGTCTCAGATTGCCCTGAATCATTTAATAGAATCAACGCTGTCTATCTTCTATAGTCTCACTCTCTTCGGTCTTCTCCTTTTTCAGGTGCTGTCGTGGTGATGTCCTTTTAACTTCTGACCTGATGTTTCCCTGCACCTACCAACTAGATGCCACTGCTGGATGCCTACTGGCATGGTCAACCTACAGTCCGACCACACATATTTAGATATTTTTATACCAGATATTTAAATATTTTTGTACCACATGCTATATGTCTGTGTACCTCTCCTCTCTCTGTCCTTCATCCTCACTGTCCTGTCTCCCTCCTCATTTCTTCCTTTACCCAGCTAGCTATGGGCAGGAGAGTCACCCCTATAATTGAGCCTGGTCCTGCTCAAGGTTTCTTCCCAAGTTTTTTTCTTGCCACCATTAGGGTTTGCCATGTGCTCGGAGGTTATGCTATGGGTTTCTCAACAGCAGCTACAGACAACTTTGATGTAAATTGACACTATACTATATCTAAAATTAAATTGACATTTTGGGCATACACCTGAGGAGTTACTTTATTAAACAAAACAAATAGCAATTTAGCCAATCACATGGCAGCAACTCAATGCATTTAGACATGTAAGGCATCAGAATAGGGAAGAAAGGGGATTTAAAGGTCCCATAAACTGTTTTCCGAGGGCTCTAAACACAGGATTTAATGTTTTTACCCACGCCATGAAATCTCATGAGAAAAAGTTGTTTTGGTGTATTTATGAATGATTAACTAGGCTTTGCTCCTATTGGTTGTTGTCATGTTGAATGAGCTGTGCAGTGACTGACTGGTTTACCGTGAAGCTATGCCCGTAGAAGATATCGGAGTTTATCCTGACATGGAGCATTTTTATGATTGTATGATTGACTGTATGAGAGTAACAGAGCTCAAATAGCCTCAATTCAAAGCTGGTGAATAAAGATGGTTGAAGATGAGAAAACACTGGACTGACTGTCACTCAGAAAATCCAGTCTTCTCTCAGTAAAAACAAACTTTTAAAATAATGTTGCACTGTAGTTTTCTTAAGATTAATTTGACAAAAACCTAAATTCGAGCTTGCTGGCAGCATTTAATAGTCTAACCTGGAGGCATCAACAGACCAACTTTGTGAAACTATTCACCAGGAATGAACACAACTGAACCCTTCTGACTGTATTCAGATTCAACAGCTTGTTAAATGTGTGAACAACTCTGCAGCCTACATGTCTGCTGTCCACACATTTAATCACCAGCCCCCAAACTGCTGCTGCAGGGACTCTCTCTAAAAGTGAATTTAAGATTGTATTCATTAAAAAAAAAAAAAAAAAAAAATGCACTACTGGAATGTACTTAAAAATTATTTCAAAACGTTCCAAAAAAACAGCGTAAAATCGCACCAGTACAACTGTGAGATGGGGTACTGCACAGAGGTAGTTTTGATGTTTCCAACCATGTACTATGAATTATAGTCCACCTTCATGTTTGATTTCATTGGCTATCTATAGCTGTGTAGCCGCAACTCCATTGGCGGACGCGTGAAATGTTGAAAATCTACCAACCAGCGCTGCTGTTACAAACAGCCCCCACAATTCAGTTTGATATCACTACATTCAAAGTCTCTGGAGATGGATGTGAATTTGGGAATATTTCACCGCACTTTGACCGCACAGAAAAAGGTAGCATATTTTTTTCTTTATTATTATTCTTTTTTTGTCACGATAAATGCAATGCCAGGGTTCATGTTGACAGAATATTTTTGAAATCATTCGCAGCATGTTTACCAGGTTCATTAATCTGCAACATGGTCGAATAAGAGTAAACGGTGTGGAGGAGATTAACGCAAAGCCATGATTTATTTATACTAGTGATTTACTCCACTAAATGAATCCCTGTTAACAGATTTGTTCTGTGAATGGATAAATTAATAGATATTAAAATAAATGAGAAAGCTTTTTTTTCCTTTTTATTTACAAGTTCTGTTAAAATGGAAACTATTTATTACAAAAGAAGAGCAGTTTGTTTGCTTTTGTTGACCTAGATTATGCTGTTTAACAATATGTCACCATCTTTCTTTTTCTAACTTGTTTTAGACCAGCTGGCTGTGATGTGGAGTAGCAGTGGTATCTATCAGCTGTGCACACACATATGCATAAATGAGCGTTAATATTATGAATTCTCCATTTCACCATGTTTTGTTTTGCTTTTTTGTTCATCAACTGTCACTTGCTAGCATTAAAAAAAACTCTTTATGACTTCAAAGTTTGCCTGTTCATTAATGTCTAAAAATAAGTACTTGTCAACAGGTGTAATACAAAGATTAGTAATGTTAAAGACATGATAATATCATGAGTTTTTTTTTTGTTTTTTTTTAAAGGTTTGTTAGTGGCAATTTAAAGGTCAGCGGAACGTTGTCACAACCAAAAGGGAATATCCTGCAAATGTTCCCTAAAGGTTGTGTTACGGCCCAGGCCCCACTGGGCCTTTGTGCAGATACAGCTGTCCAAGAACTTGCAGATGATTGAACACCAGCCCCGTTCCAGTGGATCCACCTGCCCATGCAGATCCGACTGTGTCAGCCATTGCAGGTGATTGGCTGCCAGCCCCGTTCCAGTGGAACCGCCTTCTTGTGGCAACATGCTTTGGAGATTGGCGGCTCCATCTCTACAGTGATTGGGCATCTGTGATGACTCTTCGCTATATAAGAAACTGTCCCCCTTCACTCTGGGCAGCTGTGTCAGGGTGGTGCACAGCTTACCAGGGTGGCTGCCAGGTTTTGTTTGCTGCTGTCTTGTTACTTTGTGTATGTTGTGGAAGCTGGGTGTTGCACTTTTAACTTTTTAAGTTCTGTCATCCCTACCTGTAAATAAATCATTATTATATCTTACTCTCCGATTGTTTGTGTTACCACTCCTGTTTAAGCCCTGGTCCTAGTAAGGGGTTGTAACAGGCTGTCACATAAGTAACGTTAGGAGAAATCTGAAAAAAACGTTCCAGGAACCAAACATGTGATCTTCAACTAACATTATATAAACTTCAGGGAAACTTTCCATGTTAAACTAAAAATAACCTGAAACAAACTTTCAGGGAACACTCCAACTAAGAATTAACGTTCCCAGAATGTTTTGGGAACCAGAAATTGTTAGCTGGGCTAGAGACCCAACGTTCAATAACCCAAACTTGGTCAGAGCTACCGAGACCGTGGACAGATGGCGGAGGCTGAGGGGATTCCCTGTCACAGAGCAGGAACTGAGGGAGCCAGGACAGGTACCAACCCAGGTGTCTAAAGGATCAGACACAAGCTGAGATACAGAGATGCAGCCCTTTAAAGTCAATCAGGGAAGCTGAATATCATGTCAGGGCAAAAAACACGTTGAAGCCTGAAACAGATGGACTACAGCAGCATTAGTCCAGACCGAATGCCATTCAAGTCAGCTAAGAACAGGAAACTGCGGCAATTCAAACAGACTTACTAATATCAGACAACAGAGAACTGGGAAAAAAAAAAGGTTTTCTGATTTGAAGAGTCTAAATTTCAACTGCAACATTCAGATAACAGGGTAAAAATCTGGCAGTAGCTGCATAAAATCATGGATCCATCCTGTCTTGTATCAATGGTTCAGGCTGGCAGTAAAATCATGTGGCCCCTTAGTGCCAACCGAGCATCAATATGGACCAAAATCAGTGAGGAATGTTTCCAGCACCTTGTTGAGTCTATGCCACGAAGAATTAAGGCACTTCTGATGGCAAAAAGGGAATCCAACCCAGTACTAGCCAGGTGTACCTCATAAAATAGTCAGTGAGTGTATGTCACAAGAGTCTAATTCTTACCAAGCAGCACTGCTGGTGTCCCTTAACAACTGAAACACTGCAAAGAGGTGCATTCTGATAACACAGACTGTCTTCTCTATAAGATAAGCTGAGACCCAGACTGAGCACCAACCATGGAGGTGCACACAAGGAAAGCTTTTGTCCTTGCCCAGATGCACTACAGATCAAAACAGGTTTAATTTTCCACTGAGTCAAAAGCAATAAATAAAAAGTGAACTGCTGATGGAAAAGAAAGAGGCCAGCACAAAATGAGATAATTTCTACCCAGTAATTACAAAGATAGTGCAAAAATGTCAGACTGAAGCCAGGGGAAAAAAAAGTGCAAATACAGAACAAAATTTGATCAGAATTCATGGGTGCTGGGTACAAGGAAGTCAGATCCTGCATTTCTATCATAAATACAGCGAAACAGACCATCATTAAAGTCGACATCTTTATGGCTCTGTGAGCAGTGCACAGTCTCTGCTGTAACATAGTGTTAGACGACAGGCATCCAATGTGTATTACCCGTGTTGCAGGCCTTGCAGTCTGTAGCACAATGTGAAAATCATCTTACATTTACCCAAATTTAAAAAAAAAGGAGGAAAAAAAAATCCCAGCAGGATTAGGAAATGCAATTTAGCTTGATAAACAACCAGATTATTCCTTTCAGCAGTTGCAGCAGGCGAATAGAACCTTTTTAACAGTGTGTATTGTCAGCAGGATCAAGAACATTTATACTTTTAGAGGTTTAAGCCCATAGCAGATGGTAAGAGAAACTGTTATATCATCCATCTTTCAGAGGATTAAAAATGTAATCTTAACTCTTATTCATGCACAACACATCTGTGCAATGCAAATTTGAAAATACGGGGCATCATTAATGGCCTAAATCACACTGATCAGATCTGAAGGACTTCCATGAATATATTGCCAATTTTAGAGTACTTTGTTATACAAGGTGAATGTTTACTTTGAATAATGAAATAACCTGTTCACTGTTCTAAATTTGTTTTCAGCAGCGGTGTCTGAAAGCATTTTTTTCAGGCTACCAGACCTGAGAAGATTAATACTCAATGTTATTTTAAATCCTTGTATTTTGTTCATTTAATGGTTTTTACATTGGTCTCTGTCTCTCAGTTATTACAAGGCAAAGAGAGGTGTAAGCCTCCCTGGTGTTTGAAAAGGACATTGAGCTTGTCAGAGTCAGTCTGTTACAAATGACATACAACTGAGTCTCATAACAGACTGCTCCTCCATGACTTATTCCCTTGACCTGAGACCTGCTAAATCACACAACACACTTAATTAAGTTAAACCAAAAGCAATAAATAAGATGTATGACACATCAGCACTGATGTTTGTTCTCATCAGTTGACAAAGCAGCAGGTCTCCAGTCAGGCCTAGGCAATGGATGAGACCAATCTCTATGACATACAGTTCATGACAGGCCTAGAAAAATTGATAGGAAATGTGAATATGATCAATAGCCCGCCGGCAACTCGGGATACAGATTTCCTCTATATGCTGAAGATTTAATGCTGCTTTGTGACAAAGAAGCACAAAATAGGGACAAGATGGATATTTCTGTTGCTCTCTCGCCAAGGATCATTGCTGCGTGTGCTTTGGCAGGGAAGGAGACATCAGAATTCAATCTAGCTGCACCATCCGTTCACAGATATCAGCGCTATCATTTGATATGGGTTGCCCATCAAGAGCGAAGGCCTCAAATTCAGATGCCTGAGACTTTGGTCTTATAAAATGTGATGGATGAAGGCTGCAAAGCATCAACTTTATGGTACTTGTCAAGCCCCACCATGCCTCAAAAACTTCATCAGATGGGTATGAGAAGTAGTTTAGAGTTTCCAAAGAAAGATCAAATACCTGAGGCCAAACTCCTTTTTTCATAAGTAAAACTGTGTATATGGGATTATTTTCACCAGATACAAAATCATGGTTAAATATAGTTCTTTACATTTCACTGTAAAGTGATGCAAAACATCTTTAGACTACAACTAAATAGACATGATAATGAAAGCAACAGAAAAGCACACTTTTCCTTTTTCCTGATGGTCTCCTCTTAGCAGGGAAAAACGCTAATTCAAAAATCAGCTATATGATGAGAGAAAAGTAACCTACACAGTTCAAATATAAATCCAAATTACAGGATAGGGGCAAAAATACAAATCAGTTGACACACGGACAATTTCAGGACTACAGTGAATGCAGTTCCTCCCACAGCTCAAGAACAACAGCCCATAAGTCCACAAGATTCTGAATCTCATGTGCCAAGTAAACATATGAAGTCTGTATAATTACCATTATAAATGGTATCTATGTAAAGAAAAACTGCCAAACTCCTTCAACAACATCAGAGCAACCATCCTGTTATTATCATGCCTGCAATTATTTGTAGCACACTCAATTAAATACAAGTACATAATAAAAATGTATGATAAGGAGCAAACTGTGATCATACAAAGAAAAAGCCCCTTAAATTTTCTCTTTTGAATTTGTTTTGATTTTAATTTTTCTTCCCAATTTTTCACTTCACTGCAATCTTAAATTACCATGAGAACATGTGTATACTTGGTCTAAAGAATTCTTCCCTTTCTTTAAACATCAGGTTGTGTGCAGAGAAGACATATAGCTTATGGATAGATTTCATGTGTACAGAGGTTGTGTGTGTACGGTTTATGCATCTGCCCTAGTACTAAAGATTTATTCAGGGTTAAAGGATGAGAAAAAAGTAATAAACACAGCACGACATAAGCATGACCTGTTAATTTGCGTCCTCTTATTTATAACTTTGTTACTGCAAGACTCTGTTGACTCTGATTAATTTATGTAAAGAAAATATGGTCTGATGACAATTTCCAGAGTCTTACCGGGCTATTCATCCTTTAGTGAAGCACAATTTCTGATTTTCTATGAAAGTTGTACTTTTAAAAGAAATCATAGCCTGAAATGAAAGAAATAAATTTTAACTCTTGGAGAACTGGAGTAAAGTGAAAAAAATTAAACTGAAAAGAACTGTTTAGAGGCTGCAAACAAAAAGGGAGAAATTTAAGAGCTGTATATTTGCTTATTGGAATAGCATGATTAAGAAAAATAGTAAATACATTTACATAACTAAATCACAACAGATTTAGGCGCACACTCCAATAAGAATATCATAGACCTGATGATGTTAAAGAATCAACAGTGATGCAGCAGAACAAGCAATCTTTTTTTTATGGTATCTTACTTTATGAGCTGGATTTGTAATTAATCATATTCTTGCTCATCGTCAAAACAAAGGCACTAAAATTTACTGTAGACAGTTCAGTCAGTTACTCAGCTCTGACCGTCAAAGCCCGGAGCTATTAACCCCAAGGAAATGTCTGGATCAAACTATTGTTGACTTTAGAGAAATACTTGGAGACAATATACTACAAGTATCCCACAGAAGTCTCCTTGGAGTCCTTTGTGACTCAAAGACCTGTAAACAGTCACTGATGCCTTAAAGCCACGGAAGTTTCACTTTGAAATAACTTACATGAAACGTGGAGACTGGCCTCTCTGCTGATGATTGTGCCAAAGGAGTTTGATGCCAGGCACTGGTAGACACCAGCATCTTCATCTTTATTCAGGCGGCTAATGTGCAAGTTTCCACCCATAAGGGAGTAACGGGACCCTGGGCTGGGCAGCAAGAAAGAGCCATTTAGCTTCCACCTGTGAATGCAAGCACAAACATAAACATTTAAACACAACAAATAAAGTTTTAACCATTTTCATTTTCCGTTACTGAATGATGCATCTTAGAAGTCCCGTATTATGTTATTCTGAATTTGGCTTCTTGGACTCCCCAACCCCAGCACTGACATCACCACTCTGTTGTCATTGGTCACTTCTCTGAAACATCCAAATGTAAGATACAGAAGTAACATAAAATACAGGACTGCCAGGCACGACGAGACGTTCAATATAGCAGGTGCGTGTCACAAAAAATGGAAAGTCTGATATTTATCACAGATATCTGTACTTCTGGTCTTGCCTGTCAAAAAGAACATTTCAGATATTCACAATGTCATTCCTGCTCTCCCCAACTGTCATTTCTGATATCAACCACGTCAGTCCTTCTGGGGCAAATGACATCACTTTTCCGTCATGATTGTGAGTCTTGTCTCTACAGATATGTGTTATTCTGTTGAGCACATCCACAATGTCAAATGTGAATATGTGTAACTAAATTATAACTATATACAATTCCAGTTAGTGATATGAATAATTTAATTCTGACTAGTGGCAATATGAGTTTCCCTTCAGTTAAAGATAACACCAATGTCCTTTTTAGATATATCTAAATTATATTTTAAGTAGTCAAAATTACAATACAGATATCTTTACCTTGAAATGTGACAAATGAAAATTAAATTGTTGATATCTCTTACTAGAGTTCTGGGCATTCATAATTTATAACTAGCTTCATATATTAACAAGTTATGGTTGTCTTCTACCAAATTTTGATTAAGGATATATTAAACTAGGGATATCTTTAAAGTTAAAGTTCTTTCAAGTCATAATTTAATTACATATATCTTTACAATTGAGTTCTGACTAAGCATAATGATAATTAAAATATTGATAGTTAGAAAAGAATAGAATAATTATTTTCATTGTGCAAGTAAAACAAAATTGGGTGCAGTTGTTTGGTGCAAACGTGCAAAAAGTATAAAAAGTATGTTGCATACTTTTAGTTAATCAGCATTTAAAAATAAGTGACATACTGCACACTCATCAAGGCAACACCGTTTATGCAATGTCTTTGTCTTTAAAGTCCTGCATCTTCTGCATGATGGCAAGAGCTCATATAAAGGGTGGATGAAATGAGTCTCTCAGTATGTTGCTTTTCTGTCTGTGGCTGTGCAGCTGGTAAACCAAAAGCAAACACAGTATGTTGGGATGCTCTCTGCAATACAGCGATCGAAGGATATACAGTATCTGCTTAACAGCGCTGTAGGTATGTCACAACCTATGACAGCATGTAGGAGGAGGCATTAGATACGCTGGGAATTTTCCTAATCTAATGACTTTAAAATGAAGGCTACCCAGATGCATATAAGGCACGTAGTGAGTTAGTAAAGTTTGTTGAATCTAAAAACTTTGATTTGCATGGAGAAAAAGTTGTCTTAGGCAGTGGCTTTTGGTGAGCTAATAACCAGCTACAATCCATGTCCAAAAAGAAAAAAAGTCAGTGTCATTCTTTCATTTGTCTCAAAACATTTGCATAATTATACCATTAATATAATTTACTTAGCCAAACAGTTTTTGTGACATTGTTACTAAATTACTCGTCAGGCTGCTTTTTCAAAAGCAAATAATCAAATAGAAATTGCATGTTTGTCAGAGCAGAAGCCAAAAACAATACTCCATCAGTCTGTGCTTTTCAAAATCTTTTCAATATATGCAAAGAAAACAACATTATTACAGAGTCTGTTTTCTGCTGCAGATCATTCAAGAGGAGCTGAAAGCTGAAAACTATAATAATCGCCAAATTACTTTGAATTGTTTCTGGTATATTTCACAACATCCTTTTATCAGTCCCTTTGCAGCCATCTCTAACTTCACTGAATTTGTTTGACGATAGCATCCAAAAGGTAATATGCAGCATGAAAGCACTTTTATGAGAAGAAGGTGGGTTGGGTGACGATTTGGCACAGTATTTTCGTATTAAGCATCTCTGTACACTAAAATTACTATCCCTTTGAACTTAGGTTGACTGACACATTTCAGTGAACAGAAGGTACATCTATGAATGTGTTTGAAGGCAAACCTTAAACACACTGCCTCCTTGTGTGACATCATGGGAAAAATCAAAAGAAATCAGCCAAGATATCAGGAAGAGAACTGTGAAACTCCACAAGTCTGGTTCAGCCTTTTTTTCAGGTGCCTGAAGGTACCACGTTCACAAAGCTGCTAAGAGAGTGTCATTATCCACATTGAAACAAGTCCTGTACTGAAAGTCACTCTACCACGCAGAAGCCATTACTCCCAAAGCAACATAAAAAGCCAGATTACAGTTTGCAAATGAACATGGGGACAAAGACCTGAATTCTTGGATATGTGTCCTGTGGTCTGATGAAACTAAAAATTGTAAATGTTAGTTTTTATTCAGTCATATGACCATCGTTACATCTGAAGGAAAAAGACAGAAGCTTGCAAGTCTGAGAACACCACCCTATCTGTGAAGTACGGGGGTGGCAGTATCATGTACAGAGGTGTTTTGCTGCAGGAGCGACTGGTACGCTTCACAAACTAGATGGCATTAACTTGGAAAGAACGTTATGTAGAAATATTGAAGCAACATCTTCAGACATCAGCCAGGAAGTTAAAGCTTGGATGAAAATGGGTCTTCAAAATGGACAATGATCTAAGCATACCCCCAAAATGGTTTAAAAACAACAAAGTCAAAGTTTTTGGAGCGGCCATCACAAAGCCCTGATCTCAGTCCTATCGAAAATTTGTGGGCAGGGCAGAAAAAGCATCTGTTAGCAAGGCGACCTACAAAACTGACTTAGTTCCACCAGTTCTGTTCGTGAGGAATGGACCCGAATGATGACCCAATGATACCAAATCCTATGGAAATGTATGTAAACTTCTGACTTTGAAAAAACTAATAAACAAAATTCCCTCAAAAAATATCTTTCTCATTATTCTGGCATTTAGGAAACAGAAATTATTTTGGTAATCATGACTGACCTAAAAAAGAAAAAGTTTAGCCTGATTTACAGTCAAACAGTGAGGAAAAAAAGGTTGTATCTTTTTCTACAATGTAAACTTGTGTTTTCAGCTGTATATGCTCTAAATGGTTTACAAAAAATGAAGATAAAACACATTAAAGTCCTTGTTTTTCTTCTGCATCATATTTCATGTGTTCACTGGCAGTTGACTAATTAGGCCATTTTATGAGGTGGTTTATATTATACAAAGTCAAAAACAGAGCACAGGCACCACTTTTTATTTAGAGAAATTGAGAAAAATTAGAAGACAAATGCACTGATCATGTATAATATAAGCCCCAAATAGGATGGATGTTAGTTCCTCTATCTTTATTAAAGTATCGCCATCCTTGGGGAAAAAAGAAGCATGAGGTTTCTATTTTTGACTCTCTTGCTCCTTTTTCGGCTGGAAGAATTTAGACAAAGGAAAGTGAGAGCCAGGGTTGAAGGATGAAGGGAAGAGGAGGACATATGCAGTGGAGCAGGGCACCACAGCAGATCGGCTGATTAGGCTGATTTAGTGATCACAGATGGAAGAGGTCCAAGAGCTCCAGAAGAGGCAGATCAACACACTGGAAACTTGGGATGAGGGCCTTGTGTGGTTTGTGGTTACTGGGTTGTCTTAAAAAACTGCCCTTGGAGCCCTCTGACATAACCCCGCAGACCACCTGCCTCAACATCAGGTGGTCTGCAGCTCAAATTTACAAAAACTCAAAAAAGCCTTAAAACAAAAATCCATTGCTGATTGACTGAACCAAAGAAACCACAGCTCTGAGTTCAACTAAACACCAGTTATGGTGTTACAAGATAGCTAATAAATAAAATAAAATATTTTATTTTAGATCAGGCATCAGGTCTCACAATTTGTAGATCTGAATACATAAAATGGGTTTAATTTAAAAGCTGCACTTTCCCATCACTGAAAAAGACAGTGGTTGAGTATTAAGTATTGTAGACAATCAAAGTGATAAGATCTTGCACATTTATTTCAATTTGTATCCATTAGGCATAACACCAAGAAACTTCAAGCCACATTAACGGCTGCATAAGCTGATATTATGAGGGTTCGTCTCGACCTATTACACATTAAATGCCCAGTTTTGTAATTTGCATTTAATTACACTGACAAGACTACAATGACAATGTAGCCCCATGTGACAGACAGTGAATTAATAGCTTATGCACTTGATGCACTTTAAAGCAAATCATTGTTTGTTATCTTTTTTTAATTTGCCATTGTTGTAGTGGCGGATGAACTCATCAATCTGTGTCAGACGCAGACGCTGGGGGCCTACTCCACCACACAGGGCTAATGTACTGAACATGCAGAACCAGTAACAACTGTTTCTCTGCACATTAGCTGATCAACTGATTTGCATCTTGTTTATCATGTGACAACCCTGAAATCGGATGCCTTGTGGCAAAGTTTGTATACCTTCAGCTGCGGTGCTGTGTGGCAAGCTTTTAGACGAGGCACAGAAAGAAAAGTTCTGCAACATCCATCCTTGTTAGCCGTAATAATCTGCTTCTTTGTGCTTTCATCACTCAATCTCTCTCGTGACAACAGATAATTTTGGTCCATGACTCTCTTGGGTCAAGCTTTCAGAGCAAGCTCTATGGATCAATGCCTCGCTGCCAATGCAAATATACAATACACCAAAAACTGAAGGCAATGAATTAGTCATACTCAAATTAATCGTGACTGACAGTGAATTTGAGCACTGCAGGCAGTAATCGGCAGTGAGCCATATGGTACATGAATTCCCAGTTTTCCCCAAGCAATAATTGCAGTCCCAAATGGCTCTTATTGCAAATGTTGCACTTGGAAGTTTTGAGGCATTACCTGAAGGTTCAGCATAGTAAAAAACCAAACCATGCCATGTCTGCAAATGTTACCTGTAAAAGGGTGGTGGGTGTCCTTGGGCTTCGCAGCTAAACACCACCTCTCTGCGAATCTCTCCGGGCTGAATGGGAAACACCACACTGCCTGGTTGTTTGGTGAACACGGGCCTCAGCAGGATTCCACTTCCTGGATGGGGAACAAAAAAAAAAAGAACATCAGCTTTGATGTGCTGGTGAGCCGAAAAACCACTTTAAACATTTCTCTGCTGGCAAGCAGATGTTGAAAGCTTACAGCGGAAGAACCAAAGGGGGGAAAAGTGCTGCACGTGTAAAGGGTGAATCACGATATTGCATATATCCATTTGGAATGGATCTGTCAGCGATGTTAGCAAAGCCCATGAGCATTTTTCATATTAGTCATAAGAACTTACTAAATCCCTGAGGGGGCTGCATAATCAGCTGGCAACCTTCATGCAAGTTTAATGCAAACTAAATGTACAGTTGCTGCCACACAGCAAGATTTCATCAAAAAAAAGAAAAGAAATCACTTATCAATAAAATAAAACCAAAAAAACCACCAATAAAATAAAATAAAGTTCTCTCATTTTTAATCTGCTCCTCTCATTAAATTTCTTCTTTTTGCAAATTAACCAATAAAAATGGATACTTCTCAAAGTATCCGAAGGACAAGTTAGGAATACGACTATTTTATGGTTTTGAGTAAGAGGCACACATCACACGCTCTGTTTGCAAATGTGCTTAAAGCTCACTTTGACAGTGTTCTTAGAAATATGAATTATTTGTATACTGTTCATTGTTATAATAATTATTTCTCTCGCACACAGCACATAAATTAGCACTATTTTGTCCCTGGGCAACACCACAAGACTTTTTAATTCATTGTTTTAAAGTAAAAGAACAGGTAAAGGTTGGCTAGTGAATACATGTACAGGCACAGAGAAAGAATAACCCCGCAGGGCAATCAAAAGCTCACTACAATAAACATTTCTCCCTGAAAAGAGAATTGATTTAGATTTTTTTTTTAGAAAGCTTTTGCCTCTCTGTAAGAGCACAGAAGTCGTAATATTCCACAGGAAGGAGATGTCTGACAAGGGGTCTTGTACACTGATTATTTCTTTGCAGAAAGATAAACCTCAGAGAAAAAACCAAAATAAAAGTCCAACTTATTATAACCTTGTTATGTGGAGGGTGTCCCCCAAAGCAGCAATGATGTATGATTGATTACCTGAGGAAGCTCCTTGTGCAGTCCACATTAAAACAGTTTCATAAAACAGCTATAGACAAACTAAGAGGGATGATAAAGCCTTGGGCACACATGAGATAGATTTCTGCGCCACTTTAAACTGATAAATTATTTCAGTGATTAAGTGAACATCAGTTTGGAACGAAAACCACTGGTTTAATCCTTCTGCTTTAAATATCATCAAGCGCTGCATGTAATCATTTTATAATAAATATTGAGACGTGCATCATGTAGCTGCTGCACATAGAGCTGGTAGAACTATTTTACAGTTAGTGTATATGGACATAGACATACATATGCATACAAAACAAAGCTTTGTGAAGTTTTTGCTATTTGGATCGCCACCCCCACCCCCCTTATCTCGCAACGGTTAAGTCCAGCTGACAGGCTTTGACATGTGTGGGAAATGAGACGTTGGAAATCAATATTACATGCAGCTACAAATACAGTAAATATAGATGAATAAGGCAGGAAGGTTGATCAGACACAAGGCTGAACGTCGGGCCGACTGACTGAAAGCAGGGCAGCTAGTGAGGAAACGGTGGCAGTGTTTTAGCCCTAAGTCACTGAGAGTTCTGAGTTAACAGATTTGCAGATTTACAGATATACTGAGGAAACAAATTCAGACATTCTTAGGTCGAGGCCTGAGTGTTTCCTGACAAGTGGTGATGAGTGGCGAGGCGATGGGGGACAATATAACACTGGAGAAGAGTTGATATGATGCAGCTTTGCCAGGCAGTTGCCAGGGAGCTGGGATGCCACATCAACTGAGGCACACACACGCATACAAACAAGAGACAGAGGAAAGACAGACCGCCACATGTGAAGGTTATAGAGAGTAAAGGACAAAAAAAGGAAAACAGCAGACAATAACTCATTCGCAAAAAAGACATTAGTAATAATAATACTCTGAATATCTTTAAAAATTACTGTTCCTCCTGTTTCATGAGATCAAAAACAACAAATGGAACAAGATTTAAAATTTGTACTGCTGGGGGTATTGTTAAAATTTCTGACCTTTATAAAGGGAATACATTTGTGACATCTGAGGAACTCAGAATTAAATACAACATTCCTTTGAATTTTTGTTTTCAAACATCTTCAGGTAAAGGGGTTTATCTTGTCTAAGCAGCAAAATGGTTAAGACACTTTCTCCTCTATCCAGGCTGGAGGACACGGTCCTAAAATATCTACATGCCCAGGGACAAGTATCCTTATTTCATAACTTGTTTTTGGACAGGAGTCCTCAAGGCTATTTCACATATTTGGATGGCAGATTTAAAACAGAATATAACAGAGAATGAATGATCAAATGCTTGCACTTTAGCTCAAACTCAATCAGTTTATTTTAACTCCAAATTACTGCCGTATAAATGGCTCACCAGAGAATACATCACCCGTCAAATAAGACTATTTTAGTCCAACTATCCCAGACTCTTTCATTAAATGTCAAGTAGGGAAGTGAACTTTGTTCCGTGGTGCATGGGAGTGTGTTCAGCTTCTGTGTTTTTGGAAGTGAGTGTTAGAGATAACCAGACCGCAAAATTTGTGTGTTCAACATTTATCCACTAGATTTTATGATTTCAAAGAAGTTATGGAATCTACTCAATGTCTGTTAGAGGCCAAACCCCGTTTTGCCCTCTCATGGAGACGCTTAAGAGACACTCCCAATAGATTATATGGGATGACCATCTTGCCTTGGACAGAAGTTGTTTCTTTTATAAGAACAAACTTGGCAAGTTAATGTACAATGCAATGCACAGATTTACAGAATGACCTTGTGAATATCTGAATGGTGGACTGATGTAATGGAAAGATTCCAAGTTACTAACTTCTAAAACACTTATTTTACTGTTTTTTTTCCAGTGGGCATGAGAAAACTGCATACTCATGTTCAAACTCATACCCCCCATGGCCAGAGAATACAGGAGTGGTAACTTGCAGTGAAAATATCTCTCCATTTGTAGAACATACCTGTGAACTATTAAGCAGCTATTATTCAAAAGAACAAGTAATGTATTAGACCTGTCAGGCTTGTATAATTGCAACCATATTGCATTTTTGTTCGCTCATAGTAAGGTCACTATGAAAATCATCCCTGAATTTTACAAAAAAAACAGATGTTTACTAGTGACTTAGTTACTTATTAAAAACTTAGTAAAAGATTTAGTAAAAGTAACCTTGTATGAACTGTGATTCATTGTTTGTAGCAATATAATTAATGAATGAATCATGTAAGATGCAACAGCACTAAGCACTAAATATTTATTGATTGAAATAAATTGCATTGGAGTTTATATGTTGAAATCTAATTATTGCATCAAAATCTTTGTCACATAAAAACATCTGCTTAAGGGCTTGATTGTATGTGTTTTTTTTATAGGTAATGCAGCTTCTAACTGTTTATTTATATCAGCATACACAGCTAGTATGAATGCTTAAAGCATTATAATAAGTGCACAGAAACTAGAGTCAGAAAAAACATAACACTTGCAACTTATTTTCGTGTCTTGCTAATTAGGAATATGGAAACTCAAAACACAGCGTGCAATTCATTGTGCTTGAGAAATATAACCCACTGGACCATTCACTTATCACTTGCACCCTGCTGTACAGCTCCAATCACAGGCAGTCGCTCAAGAGAACAACTTGAATTACACCGACTAAAACTGAAAGTAAACACCATCAATGCAGTGGATCATGTCTGTCAGAATGGTTTTTGCATAAGCCCCGAGTCTGACAGACTCTTAATCAATCCTTTAAATGGACTGCAGTAAACAAACACAACTCAATATTCAACTGAATATTCAACTGTAAATTATACACCATTGATATCTGGAAAACAGCACCTAATCTCGGTTATGGCAGTGCTGAATGACCTGATCTTTTCCAGCACCATGGCAACTTGTATTATAACTGTGAATAATGACAAAGGATTGAGCTCAAGGGGCTGTGCCTGGAGCTCTACTCAAACTGATGCAAACTCTTTGAAACTCCTTTTTTTTAAACTCCAACAGGAAATGAAAGCAAAATGCAGTGAACAGTGCAGGGTAATTGTCAAGCTTGCTTTTTGCAGGCAAACATTTAGGTGCTTCAGACTAAATCAGCACGACTCAGCTTGAAGTTGAGAATGATACTGATTACCACGCGGTCTTACTTGCTGCCAAAAAAAAACATCAATAGCGTACTGGTCAGACACACACACACACACGGACAAACGTTTGAACTGTTACCCTTTTTAAGATAATAGATGATATGCTCTGTGAGGTATAAAACATTAGAGCCAATCCTTGCCATCATTGATGGTAAATGTCTTCAAAACTTCTGCTATCCAAACCCCCTAAAATGAGATTATCCCTTAATAAACATCTGCAGACTCGATACCAAACTTGCTTGGGTCCCCAGGATCCCGCACACCATATCTGACTTCAATGGGTTGTCATAAAAAAACAAAAAACAATACCTCCAGCTTTTCAGCATACTGCCTTGCAAGATGAGCAATTTAAGACCCCACACTTAACTTTACAACTAACACAGTGAAGAAGATAATGTGCCCTACTTGTCCCCACTATTCGTCAGTATTATTTTGACCCTGACAACGCACCAGCCCACTCGGAAGTAGATTTGACATATAATTATCATTTCAATGATTTCCAATTATTTTTGGAACAGATGAAACAGACGCACAAAGATTTGTTAACAAAGTAAAGATGGAGGCTTCAAGAATAAGGGTCAGAATGTGCTGACATGTCCAACCCCAAACCCCAAAATACAGAAAGCAATAAAAAAGATGAAGAGAAAGTTGAATGCACAAAGCCACAGGCAAGAGATGGAGGTCATTATGAAAGGGTGTTTAAAAAAAGGTCACCTCTATTCATATCTGTCCCCTGCTGCCAGATGGTGATATGTGCATGTTTTCTAAGACTCCTCTGACAACACAATACTCAGCAAGTGAAAGGCAGAGGGAGCTGTTTTAGAGACTGAAATAAAAACTAATCTCAAATTCAATACCAGCTGACAGCAAATGAATTCCTCCAGCTTACCTCAGCATGAATAAACAGGCACATGCGGAGTCAACTATGGGGGAGGTATCGGCCGTTTGCAAGCCCCAAATCCGTTCGTTTCAGCTCAGAGTTTTATGCATCAAGAAAAAAATAAATAAATAACACACAATCTTGCTTTTTAAAGCATCTTCCCTCTCTGTCCAGGCCGATAAGGTGCACCTTTAAGAGCTCTCATTCAGGGGCAGAAAATGTTAACACCAGGGCTTAAGGAGGGTCTGGGTTGTTTCAAGAGAGGCACCGATAAGATCATGTCTCATCTCAGTACTTGAGATGAAATATTTGTCTGACTTGTTTTACAAAGTACTTTATAAGAAGCAAATATGAGGTGTAACGAAATGATTATTGGTTAAATAAGTTAAGAGGAAGAGAAAATTGGTAAAAGAAAACTGCTACATTACCATGGTAACATTTTACAGTGACAGACATACTAAAAAAAACATAAAATTATTAAAGAGTAAACTTAAAAAAATACTTCAGCCCTCTGAATATCAACTGGTTTTCACTGTGCTTTGATTATGTTAGTTAATTGCGTTACGGTATATTTTAAAATTAAAACCTAAAATCCAAATAAGGAGAAAAATGAAGCACATTTTTAGCTGCTGTGCAACTATTTTTCTTTCTTTTTTTTAGCTCATTAAAGCAACTGCTTCCAAATTGCCTCTGAAAATTAAAAATGAACATATTAGAAGTTGAAACTGAAAATGTTTTTCTTCTTTTTTCTTCTTTTTATATTATACTATGTTATGTTATACTTTATAGCATATTAAGGTTATAATTATAAAGGTGATGCACTTTATGAAAGCTGATTTTCTTTTTTTTGTCATGCATTTGATCAATTATCAACACATAACTCTCTTCAATATTTTTGCAATTGTAGAGATGATTAGAAACGGCTGAGGTTGTGATGATTTTCTGTTAAAGGTCCCATAAACTGCATTAATTGGCTGATTTAAATATGTTGTCTGAGGTCTCTAAATTGGGGATTTAATGTCGTTTTTACCGAAAATTGCCTGTGTGCATTTTTAACCACCCCCTCAAGCCTCTGTGATTCTCTCTGTCATAAAAAAGCTGTTTTGGTGTATTCATTAATGATTAACTAGGCTACGCTCTGATTGGTTGTTGTCTGATGAATAAGCTGCATCTTGAAGTTACACCTGCAGAAGCTGTCGGAGTTTATCTTGTCATGGAGCATATTTATGACTGACTGCATGAGAGCAACACAGCTCAAATAACTCAAAGCTGGTGAATAAAGATAGTTCAGAGAAACCACTGGACACCATCGCTCAGACAGACAAGCTGGTCCTCTAGAGATCCAGCATTCAACAATCCAAACTTGGTCAGAGCCACCAAGACTGCGGCGTCAGCTGCTGGAGGAGCCGAAGACAGGGGGAGGTTGCAGGGATTCCCCGCCAGCTCTGAGGAGGAGGGCAGGAGCCGGCAGGGGAGCCGCGACAGTTTCCACCCAGGTGTCCTAAGTATCAAACACACACCAGGAAACAGAGAACACATGCAGGTTTTAAAGTAAGTCAGGGAAGCTGCAGGATGTGGGGATGGCGGTGCTTTCACCGTTGGAGTGGAGCCAGGTCCAGAAGCTGAGCGAGAACAGCACTGAGAGTATCAGAGTCTGCGTTTTACATCCACCATTATCAGTCTTAATTAGATCTTTTTTTTTTCTTTTTTTTTTTTGGATTATTCTGCATAATGTTTGATGTGAAAATGTTTTTGTTTATGGGCTGGAGCTTACAGTACAGGTCGTGGCTGTGTTGCAGATGGCTCCTCTTTTTAGTGTCAGCTGCTGAGTGAAGTCGTCTAGAAACTTTCCAAGGTTGGAGTGAAGAAAAATACATCTCGTCCTTAAGACAAACTGATCTTCCTTCTTTGTATGCGCCAAGTTAACTGAGCCTCAGACGGATGTTCAGACCTTCAGAGTCCAGCAGCAATTGGGATGAGAGTGACGGTGTCATTCAGGTCATGAGGGTTTCTTTCATAATGACGTGCCTGTTTTTGAATGATGCTTAGGACTGTGAAACTGTTTTTCAGTGCAGCCCCTCATCACTGCCTTTACAAGTTTATTAATTCATTTTCCTTTGTATGAAGGTAGATTTGTGTCTTTATTATTCAATCAAAAAAAGGTTTCTACAAACAAAAAATATATTTTCAATAATAAAAACCTTTGCTTCAATCAAAAAAGCTCTTTTCAATCAAAAAATTAGTGTTTGAATCCAAAAAAAATATTTGGAGACTGTTTTTATTTTAAAATATTTTATTTGACTGAAGAATGGCCAAGACAGCGGCAGCATGGCCGGAGAGCACCGTTGCCAGCCTTCACGGGCGCCCGCATCATGAGGCGGCCATCATGCTTAGTTTGGTTATTTTTGCCCCACTCAAGTCATGATCCGAAGACGTGTGTACATCAGGGGCCTCCAACTGATCCTTGAAGGGGCTGGTGTGGATGCAGGTTTTTGTTTCTAACCATGCAGCAGCACAGCTGACTTGTTTCATTCAATCAGCTGAAACGTCTTCATACGCATGATGGTCGCCTCACGACGCGGGCGTCTGTGAAGGCCGGCAACGGTGCTCTCCAGCGATGCTGCCGCTGTCTTGGGCGGCTTCCCTGGGTGTGCCAGCGATCTCCAGGGGGTCCACCCAGGATGGGGGTTGACCAGGTATCGAAACAATGGACCCCAACCTGGGGTGATCGTTGGCAAAGAAGTGTGTACATGGACGCGATGATGTCAGTGATGTAGGTGTCTGGAGCTCCTCTGCTCCACCACCACACCTGGGCTCGCTGGCAGCCATGACTTGCTTGTCAGAAGGACATTGTCAGTGTAGACACTTGTCACTCAAACATGTCTGACCAATGGGAAAGCATCCGCCCACCGCGAATGTTTGTGTAAAAAAAAAAGAGACTTTTTTCACCTCAATCGAAAAAAATCAATATGTATAATTTTTTCTATTTTAATTTTGCATTTGAACAGTTTTTTTTTTTTTTCTTTGATTGAAGCAACTTTTTGGAATTGAATAATAAAGACACAAATGTCCTACCCATAATATGGACCAAACACAAAAAATATTACTTCAATTAAAAAAACAATTCACTTCAATCAAAGAAAACATTTTCAATCAAATAAAAACAGTCTTCAAATATTTTTTTGCATTCAAACACTAATTTTTTGATTGAAAAGGATTTTTTTTGATTGAAGCAATGGTTTTTATTATTGAAAATATATTTTTTGAAATCTGCCTTCATACTTTGGGGATTAATATCCCCAAAGTATGAAGGTATAAAGTATTTTTTGAATTTGAACTGAATGAAAAGTATCATTTCTCCAGTGAAGGTATCTCTTGCATGTGCAGACAACATTTTTTTTTAATTAAATTCAATTAAACACAAACATACACAAGATGGTACATAAATGTACAAAGGTAGAAATGCAGTTCTTACAATTTTAACAGTCAAACTGATGGTCAAGGGTTTTAGGGGGGTTTACACAGGCAGATAAAGCTTTGATAGCTTTAAAATGCGAATCAGGTTCCAGGATTTCTATGCAAGTGTTAAAAAAGATAATATAATATAATATAGCGAATATTACTGATGAAAGATTTTGATGCAAAACATCTGGACTGGATATTGTTTTTACAATAAATTATACATAAATGAACAATATACACATTTCCAGTGTCATATTTCTAAATACCAAACATATTTGTGCATATTTGTCTGCCAAAGACATTGTTTTACACCTTTTCTCTGAAAAGAAGTTCATTAAAACGGTCCCAAAGAGGTGTTCTCATGTTTCTTTGTCTGTTACAAAATGCACATTTAAAATCCAAATTCCATTTGGATTTCTTTGGTAAAAAATGTTTTAACTGGATAACAATTATGAATGATTTTAAATGAGATATCAGTCACTATCATTTAATTATTTTAATTGTTATAAGAATAATTGAATGTAATTTACCTGAATTTTCTCATTTTGATTATCACCTGCAGAATTTTGCAAAGAAACTCCTTAAAAGCAGCACAATGGAACACGAAAGCCTCCCCACAAAAGTGTCTAACATTAATTTAGCAGTAATTCAACTTATAACAAAGCAAATCGCACCTCTACCAAAGCCTGCGCGTGCGTGCGCCTCCTGCCCTGTCACTATAAGATGCAGGAACACGCCACCTTGCTGCCGGGACTCGTCATCGGTCTGTCATTTGAATAGTTACACCTGGGTGGACGTAGCCTCGCTTCTCACCCTGGTGTTTAGTTCTGACCTGGACTCTTTTACCACAGAAGTCATGAAACACAAACGACGCTCATCACTGTCTTGCTGAAACGAGAGACCTTTTATGGAGACAACACCAGGAGAAGACATCAATTCCACTTCTTGCTCAGTATTGACGACATGGTTATTCGTCACTCTCCTGATGAAATGGTGCAAACTGATGTATGTGATTTTTGATTGTTTAACCCTTAGTATTCAAACGACATGAATTACTAAGTAGTCAGATCATACGTATCACAGCTATGCAGATGACATCGATTTATTTGGCTCTTTCACCAGATGACTCTGGTCCATTAGGCTCCCTCTGTCAGAGGAAGTGAATAGCTGGATGCAATCAAGCTCCCTTCAATTAAATCAAGACAAGATTATTTTATTTAGGAACAAAACAGGAAGAGAACTGCTGTCCAGCTTGGATCCAGAGGGCTCAGGACAAAAACTCCAGTTAGAAATCTTCAAGTTTCAGACCTAAGACAGCTTTTTACCAACTCTCATATCCAGAGCTGATTTAGAGAAGCTCATCCACTTCTTCATCTCCAGCAGACTTGATGACTGTAAACACTCATCTGGTTTTCACAAGACAGCATCAAGTCATCCAGAACACTGCCAGAGTTCTAACAAGAACCAGGAAAACTGAGCACTGAAACACCTGAAGCACCTGAGATCCTTCCACTGGCCACCAGTTGCCTGCTGAATAGACTTTATAGTGTTGTTGTTAGTTTACAAATCGATGAATAATATAATTATTGATTTTCATTAGTTCTTTAGGGGGCAGTCAAAATCTAGAGTTGGGACCAAAGAGGATGAAAATGCATTTAACTACGATGGAAAATAGTAGCGACTATACAAAGTTCTGAGTGCCACAATGCCAGACAGAACACGTTAAAAAAAGAAAAAAAAAAATACTATGCTGAACATAGATGGAATAAACTTCCTGTTGATATTATACTCTTGACAGTTAAAGTTAAACTGCTGTTTTTCCGTGCCTTTGTTTACTCAAATTTTTCGGCACTATTTTTATTCATGTTTTCTGTTTTAATCCTTTTTCTGTCAAAACCTGTTTTTGTTTTTCATTATGCATTTTAATTACTGCTTTTTAAATTTTTGCTTTGTTTTTACTCTTTCATCTTAATGCTTTTGAAAAGCTCTTTGAGTTGTCTTTGTCTATGAAATGTGCTATACAAACAAACTTTGCTTAGTATTGTTATTATTGTTATTATTAATAGAATTATTGAAATTATAATAATTATTATTTTAATTATCATTATTATTAATAATAATAATGATAACAGCTAAGACATGATTTATTCCTGAAAACCACTCCTCCATTACGAAATATGCTCGTAAATGAGGATTAATGGTTTGTTAAATTTATTAAAAAAATACATGAAAATAATTAGTAATAACTTTAATGAATATTGTGAGAAATTTATCATCAGAAGACACAGAAACTGAAATACAAACTTAATAAAAGCTCACAGCAGTGCTGCAGGCGATGGTATGCATTCTGTCATGAATAGATTATAGTTTAAATAATAGATATGTGGTTGTACAACACTAACAAGAAACAATACACAGCTCTGCTGAATTATGACTTTAATCAGCTTCACTATGAAGGCAAACACTTTTAAATTGGCATATTTTTCAGTCCTTGTTGAAGGAAGTAAGTTGCCAGCTAAGCGAGAAAGTTCACAGTACATGTCTTCACATATTAAACCAAGTCATTGTTTATTTAACTAAATCTAAGATGAAGTGAAGAAGAGTGTAAAAACAAGGACTGAGTCTACACCCCATTATTCAAAAGCTTGTAGACACTTTTCGCAGTTATGACTTTAATTAAATGTTTTCTGAACGACACTGCAGGTGTCTCACACATTTAAGAAGGAGCTTACACTCACTCCTCTTTACATCGTTGCTTCAGTTCATTGAGGTTTTGTTTAAATACGGTGCTCCTACAGAGTCCCACAGCATTTAGGTCAGTTTGTGCTCCAGACTTTAGACTGAGCCATTTGGGCTTGCTCGCATGTTTGAAGATTGTCTGAGGCTGTATTTATCTAATCTTTAGACTTTTTGTTTTTTAGGTCCTGCTTTGTAAAACCTTAGAATTAATACACTTACCATTTAACATTTGTGTGTGTATATGGTTATTATATGAAGATTAACTGGTCCCATTCCGTTCAGTTTTTCAGTCAGGGACACAGCTTTGAACAGATTCAAGTAGTCACACATTCATTTATTTATTTATTTATTTAGTCTGCTTTGTTTTGTTTTTTTCTTCTTCTTCTTCGTGGTTTCACAATTGCTGACCTAAACCACCCAAATCATTTCAGCTGTAAACTAAGAACACTTACGAACTATTCTGATTGGTCAAAAAAGCCCATCTGGGGTTGGGTGATTTCTAAGTCCAGACATCTAATTATATCAACACGTCCCTGAGAAATTCTACTTTATTTTCCATTAAATCACACATAAAGCCCTTGTGCCAAAGCACTTTTCTCTGTCATCTAAAGAACAATGAAAAAAATCTGAATCATTCTAAGAAAATTGGTAGAATTCTTAGCAAGTAGGTTGCATTTCTGTGTTCCTGTCATTTCACTGCAGCCCTTCTATGATTCCTGCCAATTATGTTTTAGGGAGATGTTTGTATAGTCGATGAGCTTGCAGATTTGTAATCAACCTTTTTTGGAGAAAAGGATTTATGTTTTTGGCTGATGATTGTGCTTTTCTAATTTTCTCATCACATTCTACTAATAAAGGTTTAATTGTACAACAAAGCCACATTTGTCACATGGAGACTGCTGTATCCGTGGTGGCAAAGAACATCCATCCCTTCCTCTTTGCTCTTTGGCTCAACTCACTCATTCACACATATAGCACACACCCGTGCCTCAGGCTGTTCAGACCCTCAGAGAGAAGTAGGGTAAAAGGTGGTTAACTTCACATGAACTCGCTTTGGGAATGACTTCCCCTCAGAACCAGTACTCTCTCACACAGCCAAAACCAACAATCAAAAAAAAAAAGAATTAAAGAGAAAACAAAACCCCTCTAATTCTGGGTAAGTGACAGGAAACAACCACCTGAAACTCTCACATTGTGCTTTCCCTACCAAGCTTTTCAAATTTGCATGCTAAAATGCTAATGCATTTTTTCCTTTGTTTTATTTATTTATTTTTTTCCTGGTAAAACACAGAAGCTTCGCAGGTCGACAGTTATATTGCACCATGCTCGGCTTGTAAGCAGCACACATGTAATGTCACTTCATGCTGAATATTAATGCTCGGGTTCCAACTATGAATGTCAGATTTAAGAATGAGGCAAGGACTGTGCAACACAATGCTTTCCAGAGACGAGTTGCTCCCTGCTTCATTCTCATGCACTAAATTGCTTCGAATACACAACTATGACTACATAAGTACGAGCCACTCAGGATTGAGAGAGTAAATTTTTGTAGAATTGCAGATTTGAACAGCTCCACAAAGCCATTTTTTTTCTGAAATAAAAACTCAGTCAAAGACATTCAAGTGTCTGTATATTGTGCTTAAGTAGGGCAGAATATGAGATCCAGAATTTTAGTGTAGATCCTAATTCCACAGTGAATCACAGGATTTAGTGATAAACAGTGCTAATTGCCATGTTTGCAAAATTAGGTGCCAAGAGGCTTTTGACATCTAAAAGAGGTATGTGCGCAAACAAACACACACAGTGACAGTCATAAACCCACAAACGCATGAAAGCTCATTATTTTCGGTCTCAGCTGTGAGGAGGGGCGGCTGATTTTGAGCAAGGTAAGATGAAAGATTACTCATTCCTCAAAATACTGCACCCATGCAACAAAGCCCTCATTCATCTTGTTTGCAGCCTCAGACTCAGACGTTCCTATGAGAACTTGTATTTAACCCTAAACATTTTCTAAGAAAGGTAAATTAGGTCTCTCATTAAAAGCAGGATCAATGGCAAGATTTCTTTACTATCACCGGTGCAATCTCTATTAGGGACAGAGCTGAGACGCTCTTTAAAACGAATGACTTCACGTTTGACTGCCTGGGAAAAATGGATAGTTGCTATGCACAAGTGAAAGAATAATAATTTGTTGCTTTGAGCTGCCACTTGTAAGAAAACATCTTGAATCCTTCCTAATATTTGTAAAATTATTGGGAAGCTTTGGGGCCTAATTTCACAACACCTTTTATTCATTCATTCATTTATTTATGTCTACAAAATCTTTCAAATACCAGGGTGCTGTCACAAAAATTTAAGAACAATTAAAGAACAAGTCATAGAATCCATGACACAACATTTAAAAAAAAGAGCTTGATTAGGAGCCTTACCTGCCAGACATTCCACCAATGAGAGTAGCACAACAAGTTTCCATAGCAACTCCATTTTAACGGTCTCAGGTCAGTAAATGCTCAAATCCAATCACAGGTGTCCAGAATCCTGTTTTTGTCCTTTCCAGCAGTTTCACTGTTATTCTGTCGAATAAAAAGAAAGAAAGATAGTTGTGAAGCATTAAATATCAAGAGCCTCCGGTTAACGGTCTCATCCACTGGACAGCTTTCACATTGCACAGTAACTTTCCCAGGTGCAAGTTAATGACATAAAATTAATTCCAATAACATATACCCTAAAAAGCAAAACATCTTTGCCGATGGCATTTAATTTCTATGATCACGTCAGGTGACATTTAAGTTAAATGTTGGTAATGTTCCATAATATGGCTCATGCCTGCAAGAGGAGCATGGGGGATTGCTCGCTTGTGTTCAAATATGCTGAGACAAAACAAAAAACTGGCTGGTTGTCAGGCACATCCATACCATGTAATAAAGCATGGTCCTGGCCCCGTGAATTCATCTGAGCTGGTGGGATTATGTATTTCTGACATAAAGAGCTGACTGTACCAAGTGCAAAACCATTTTCTGTCCCCCTGGAGACTCACAATTGATTTTCTCAAGGACTGAACTATAATTCATCTTTCCTTCTACTCAAAAAAAAAAAAAAAAACGCTCCAAAGAATGTTGTGAAATGGTAATGAGACGTACTCCCTATGTAGCTGATAAACAGGACTGAGTTTATTCGTCTACATACTCTAACACCCCAAACATGTTGATGGCTGTGATCCCTTCTGATAATGCAGCAAATAAATGTTTGCTTATGGGAGGCTGCTTATGGAGTGAAAAAGTAAGAAGGGAGGAAATTAGGCATTGTCTTTGCTGAAACTGACTATCCTTGGTACATTTAACTGACTGATGGTGCCGCTTCCTCTGACTGCACACCATCAGCATGCTGAAATAAATAAAAGAAAGAAATTAATAAGAGCACGCAGTATAAGTCTATCAAGAGGCAAGTGCCAAAAAAAAACTTTCAGTGACAACTGAAAGATTACACTTTCATACTTTCTCATCTATCTGCACACCTCCTATCTTTGCACCACAGACAGACACGACAGAGCGTACTGATGCTTATGTGAATATATCAGCTGTATCCCTGACACGTTTGCCTTCACTACTCTTCCTTCTGCACGCGCTCAAGCACTAAAGCAACACTTTCAGCAGATAAATCTCGCTATGAAGACAAGGTTTTGAGTGTCGTCTTAGTTCCAGCTTATTTTGCAGTTATTACGATGCAAATGTCGTGAGTAACTGTTGGCTTTTAATAATAAAATAGAGACTTTATAATCCTCTCTTGTGCTCCTGAATATTTTTAGGATTGCTCCACCTTTAGGGGCATAACTGTTTGAAATTTGCTGAATAAATTACTGCACAAAGCATCCTTCATGGAAAAAAAATGAGAACAAGGAAATGGTGCAAAGCTTTATTTTCCAACTGCAGATGTGCATACTGTTGTTGTCTCAATGTCTGCATGAGCTCTAACATTTCATATGTATATTTATTAAGACAAATGAATAAGTTTTAATTTGACGGTACCTAAGGGAGTGGTTTGAACTGTCTTTGGAATCTGTTACTCTCTTGTGAAAAATGTTTTCAAAATCTGTTAATGTAATTGTTTTGTCAGCCATGTAAATGTTTTACAGTCTGGTCATCAAATATTCATTCATCAACCCTTAACTACTGTTCGCACATTCTGATGGTACCCTGTTCATAACAGCTGGCATCTGTTGGCCTCTAACAGCAATCCCTTGATCTCTATTATTCTGTGAGCTCTGAGACACAACACATCAGACAACAGGGTTGGAGGCCGAGGGCGGGGGGGGGCGGGGGGAGGGGGTGGTGTGCTGAAGGAAGTCCTTTTGATCCGAAGAGGCTTAGCGCTAAGATAATGGCAACGGGAGTCAGGGAGTGTCCACGCCAGCATTTGACTTCCTATTCAATACAAATTAATTACCCTGGTGGCCTTAAGTGGTGGTGACAAGGCCAATGACTTACTTTCATCGCAAATTGATTGTCTCATTCCTTTGCTGTATGAGATGAAGGTTAATGATAGAACTGGCTTTCAAACTTTCCTTTCAAGTTTCAACCTCTTTCATGTCCCTGAAACAACCAATGGCTGAAAAATAGAATATGATCAAGGCTGAAATTACAGTCCTCCAAGCAACATTTCCTGCCCCAATTTGCACAAACTCAGCTGCATTTGAATGTGGTAGACAACATTTGTGGAAATACAAAAGACTGGATGTGATCAATAATAGACATTTAAACCACTCATCCATACGTCATCCATGACATGATCACCTGCCTATTATGCACAGGAAGTCCTCTATGTGTCACCAATGTTTCTCACAATATCATTGTTGCAGCTAAACTAAACATTTTCAGTGGAATTCAATGCCAGACAATACTAGAAAAAAAAAACATTTTTGGGCTTTTGATAAAAAAAAAAAAATTAAATAAAATACACAAAGTCCTAAGTACGCTTGATTCATTCTAATTCAACAAAAGAAAATGCAGATAAGAGCAGCGGCTCAACTCCTTTCTTTGTGGACTAGACTACTATGTTTTGTGGAATCACAGTGAATTCTCAGCAGAAGGAAATAAAAAAGGCAATTTGCAGATTTTATTCAAAATGCAAAAAGTGCATCCAGATCTCTTCATTTGGAGTGCTTTTTATTAAGTGAACTAAAAAGCGTCAATACTTTCACGCCTGTTTGTTCGATAGAAAACACATTTCGGAGCTCTGTATGACTTGTTAAATCTGTTATGCTGACATTGCAGGGCATCAAATACGGTTATTCTGTCTAACTTCAGAAATTTTGTGTGCTAATCTACCTCGCTTCATACTTGAGGTTTTCCTTTTTGCACAAAAAAATACACCCTTTGCTTCTGTGCTCCTTTTATTCATTCGCTCTGTTTTTATGTTAGCTTTTATTTTAGGACCCCTTATTGTTCTCAGAGCTTTGAATCAAGGCAGCCTGGATGTATTTCCTTTTTTTTGTTCACAAAGAAAAAGAAGTCAAGGTGCCTTGATTCAAATCTTTGAGAGTTACCACGACCTGGATGACTGAGAGTCGACACCAGCATATTTATTGTTGAACCGGCCCATACTGTGCATGACCGAAACAATCTAGTGAAGGGCAAAAGATGACAAGTTGAAAAGAGATTTCAAAACAAATCCATATGTAAATACATGACATAGCAGAAAGGTCTTAAGGCATTTTCTGAGACTGCCATGTGCATGCTGTATCATCACTTTTTGATATTTTATTATGTGATCTCTGCTGTGTGCACTGCACTTCAGGGATGTTTGTTACTCTAGAATAGTAGTGGGCAACATTTCATAGGGCCAAATTCCCACAGCTGAAGTACTTAAAGGACCACAGTCGACTTAAAAAATGATCTCATATATACACACACACACATATATATATATATATATATATACACACATATATATA
>JBAMYA010000022.1:5446708-5460803 GCA_037176975.1 Arrhamphus sclerolepis
AACTAAGCTCAGAGTCAAATATAACACCCAGGTTTTTTACTTGAAGGGATGGTGTAAGGGACAATGCCTGTAGCTTATATATGTGTTTCTCTCTCAGGGCCTCAGGACCGATGACTAAAACTTCAGTCTTGTCCCGGTCAGCTGTAACAAGTTTTTGATATCTAAAATGCAGTTAAAAAGGGTCTCGATTGGCCCGGTGTCATCAGGAGACATGGAAATGTACAATTGCGTATCATCGGCATAACTGTGAAAGTTAAAATATAGGTGGACAAGCAGAAACGACAACCTTGAATCCACTCAGGGAACAAATATATACCAAGAATGGATCTCAGTTAGTAATGGTTAGGGCTCAGAATTTGATTTCTACCTTGCCAAAGTGAATTGCAAAAATTTGACCAAGAAAGATAAACATTGTAAAAGTCTTTGAAACTCCTGAAATTATTTTGCATACTCTGGAGTGCACAGTGGAAATAGGTGGAAAGCATGAGCTAAAAAGAGTGAAGTAGCAAGAAGCTGCAAAAACAACATTGGTCCATGACTGTTGATCACACTACAGTCAGTACAATTTCATGCAGCCCTGCAGCACTGTTGTGAGATAAGTGGCTTCATGACCTTCAGATACTATCATAGTGAACACTTTGTCTAGACCAATAGAAATAATCTGAGCAGACATCCTTTTTTTGTTTGTTTTTTCCCTTCTCTTTTTGTCTGCTCGGGGACAGTAGAGTGCCACTTTAGCCTACCTGGCATCTTTATCAGTTAACAACTGGCCCTCCACACTTTCAGTACTCACATAGTTATATTCAAGATCTAATATTTCATTAGGAGCCTCTTTTCTTTCTTTTGAGCATCACCTACTGTGAATATTCTCTTACGCAGCAAAAAAACAACACCAGCTCATTGTAAACAAGTGGAGATAATATATTTGGGTAGAGATCTATTCCACTTCTGCTGGAAGGAATTGTAAACCATGTTTTAAATTTTTAGTGAAGGAGTGTGAAAACCCTAAGTAATTTGTTTCATAGAGTTGTGGTGTTTGTGTGAAAACAGTGTCTGGAGCACCATTGTGTTATGTGAAGAGGCTGCACCTGACCGTTTGAAATGTCTGGCTTGAGGGTAAACACACTAGAGGGAAAGTGGGATCAAACACTGAATGATTTAAAAACCTCTGAAAAGGTTAGAGATGGGTTCCTTTGAAGGGATAAAAGGCCGCATGTATGTGCATCTACATGACACAAGTGTAAATGACTCTCCATGTGTGTGTGAAGTTCTTGCTGCAGAAGTTCAGCATCAGCATCTTCAACTTTTGTCCACATGGGAAGCTACCAAACACATGATTTGATGGTTTTTCAGAGGCTGAGCAGTATTTTTTCTCGAAAATAACCTTGTACTGGTGCAGTTAAGCTTGGCCAGTTCCCATGTCTTTTATTGGATCTGTGAAACGAGTGAGGCATGGAGAATATGGAAAATCAGAACCATTCTCCTGCCAGATGAGGTGAAGCTCCTTTATTAAGATGGAAAAATTACTTTGTCTGTCTCAGGTATCAGTTTAATTAACAATAGTCGAGACGAATAATGGGTAAAATTGATAAGTACATTGACTACATAAAAGGAGACCGCAACAATAAAGCAGGCTATTTAGTGCATTTTGTGTTTCAGGGAAAGCTTGTTATAGGAATGGAAATACATCACTTTGATTTATTCTAGTCCTTAATTCTACTATATTAACAACATAAAAGCAACATCACAACTCCTAAATGTGAAAACAGGGATGTGACATGGTTTTAAATGAGCTATTAGCAAGAATCCATTCTGTTTAGTATTAATATATTACAATCAAATTACAGAATTATACTTACCAATAAGAACCCGTACTGATAATTTTTCTCATTTTCGAGGTGGATGCCCTATTTAGAGTGTATTTAAGCCATCCGCTATGCTGCTCGTGCCTCTTCATATATCAACATTGCATTATGAATCATTCCTTAATTTAGAAGGAAAAACACCAGTAAAACCAAGTTAAAGAGCAACATACATTATCTCATTAAGTAAAAGGTTCACAATAAAGACAAAGCAACAGGCACAGCTATGAATGTTCAAGTTTAAGTAATACAAAACTGCTTTTCCTTAGCATTTCTCATCATTTCTCATTACTCTCATCCTCACTTGGGGAAACAAGAGGTTGATTCCATTTTTTTCCTTCTGCAAAGTGAAAGTCCATGTTTTTTTTCCTCTCTATTAAATGTTCAATATGTTCATTGTTCATTTCATACAAAATAACTGTTTAGTAAGAATGTGTTTACTTCAAAGCACCTACAAGTTATTAGTCAAGAACAGTGAGAGATGATGGTCAAGGTTAAGTAATGAAAACAAAGCATTTACTGCCATGAGGAGATGAGGCACAAATGTGAGCGGTATTGAAGGTGACTGCTTATAGGCTTTCAATCACGTTGCCCTCCACTTCTCCTGCAATATCAGTGCCATACTGCCCCGTACATTGGATTTGACAGCTGCCACTGAAGATCCTGTATGAAACTGATGAATAACTAAAACTGCACCAACATCAGCAGTGTGTAGAAATGTCTTCATATTGCACATGTTGCTTGCTCCTTTGTTTTTATTATACCTGGAAAAAAAGAGCATTTATTGTTTGGAAAAAAAAAAAAAGAAAAGATCTTGCCTCATGTCGATTTAAAAACTGTGTGGTTGGGGCCAGGTAATTTGCAAATGGATGGAGGCCTGGCGGGTGAAAATAACTTCGATATTGCTAAGAAAGTGCAGCAATAGGGATGGTGATTGAAGCAGCTTATTTTTTCCCCCTGAATCACTGGGCCAGGTGGTGGGGAGAAAAAAATGATAGAGAATAAATCCGTTGTGGATCAAGAAAAAAAAAAAAAAGAAGAAGCTCAGATAGAAAGAGAAAAAGGACCAAATCACTAGTCAGGGATGCACCCATAGGTAGTAAGTGGTGATACCACTTTGCCAAAAGTCATCTTGGCCTGTCTGAGTTAATAATCATCACAGTGAAAGCAGCTGAATAGCCACCTGTTCTGTTCTGCACCCTGTGACTGAGTGATGATAATTCCTTTAAACTGAACTAATGATTGCTTCTAACCCTTTGTGATTCGAAAAAGCACCATCCAATACAAAAACATTTTTCAACAGCCAAGACTCTGATTACAGTGCAATAATTTTGGCAATATGGCATTGTCATTTTGACAGTGCATAATTACCAAGTCCACATGCAACATTTAACTTTTTCTTTTTAAATAATTCATGATGACTGGCAAAGAAAGTGTGAATAAATATGCATTTGAAATCACAAATGTGGTTACCACAGTGACTTCACAGCAGGAAGATCCTCGTACTGCGAATCACATGGGATCTTTCTGTGCAGCGTCTGCACATTTTCCCGGTGCCTCTGTGGGTTTTCTCCAGAGACTCAGGTTTACTGCAGAAGTCCAAAAACATCCATGTTTGGTTGACTGATTATTCAAATGTGACTGTAGGTATGAGCATAAGCGCATATGGTTTTTCGTTCTCTTTTGTCTTTGTCCAGAAAGCAGGAAAAAAAGCTTATATGTCAGTTCCTGCAGTAGTACCTTATTACGGATGCAAATGATTTGGTCAAATTGTAACTCCTATGAATTTATCTCTTTTCACAAAAATTAGAGCATTATATTTTCTATACATTTATTTCTATATATTTCTCTATATATATATTTTAAATATAACCCATCCATGCTTTTTACCTTTGGATTTTTGTCCTAATTTTGGGAACCATGAATGTGCAAACTCTCCGCATCCTCATCCTGCAGCCGCTTGCACGCTCTCCATCACTCACATTTTGCAAATGCAAGCAAGACTGGTCACAGCCAGTCTTTAGTTATCTGACGTGAAAGGAGACACAGTGCTAGTCAACATTGCTGAAGCACACTAATTTTGTTTTTGTTTTTTTTTTTGAGCAGGAAATTATTTAATTTTTAAATGAGGAAGTGCCAAAACACAGACAAGGCTCTGCGTTAACAGACTCTGCTGCATTTGATCTAGCTTTGAAATATCCATCTATCTTTAAAACAAGAGTGAGACAAATTTAAAAAGTAAGCATTGTTCTGATGGTTTTCAGGTAAATTACAAAGTGTTTGTTTCACTGAAGTTATGTTTTACATCATATTTTCCATAAATATGACATAGATTGTTTCATACCAGAGACCCACACTGCGTGAATGTAAGCTGGTGATACAACTTTGGTTCACTTCAAAACTGAGACGAACTCTGATACATAACACAGCATCATATCATATGCTACTTCTAATGTTTGAAAGGCTAAAAGTTCCACTCAGTCACACACTGAAGTGGAATGAGTAGGATCTTTTTTTTTTCCTCCCTCAGTCATGTAGCTGATTTTCTTTCTTTGACTTTTGTTGGTTTTTGCTGCCTTCCAGCTTCCTGTTTTTGCCCTCATGTGTGCCTGTGTGGACTGCGAGCATGGTCTCTAGCTCCCTGAGAATCATCCTCCACATCTGAAACTACAGTTTACCATCAACTGCAGCCTCAGTTGATCGTTGTGGTCTGTGAAGTTCCTGCAGAACTCTGCTCTGTGTAGTTTGTTTTTTTTCCCACGCACTTCCTGTTTGCTGAATTCCTGCCAGTCACTCTACATAACCAACCTACATAGCTTGCCTGATTTATTTATTTATTTATTATTGATTGCAACAAATCCCTCATGAATGTCCTTTTTGAACATGTATTCAGTTGAGTTTTTTACTCAATCAGGGATCTAGTCCTTGGTAAGACAGTGGCAATGTGATAATGAAGTAAGTACTCTCGAAAAACTAGAAGAAAACTAGAAGTCTGTTTGTGCCAAATACACCGCAGTCTGTGAACTATGAAATGAAATATCAAAATTGAAAATGTCTCACAATACAATTATGGCTCACAAGTGCCCACTTCAAATTGACTTCAGTGGCCTCCCAAAACAATTTTGGAGAAAGTATACTAATGCGTGGCAGGTTTCTAAGTGTTGCTTTCATGTTGATTAAAAAAAAATAAAAATCTTCAGTGCCACTGGATGATGTTTCCAACAAACCAGAACAAATAAATCTGGCAAAGCCATCAAGGATTATGAAATATTTGGAAAGGAAAACGATGGTGAACATGCTCAGGGTGGGTGTTGTTTCAAGTCTGGACTTAAACCAGTTTGCCTACAGACAAGGGCGAAGCGCAGATGACGCTGCCACAAATGTGATACATCTAGTCTGGAAACATCAAGAGAATCCCAAGCATTGTGCTTTGGTGCTGTTTGTAGATTCCTTTTTTGCTTTTCTCACCATTAAACCATACCTACCGGTACCTGTTTGAAATGGCAAGAATGAGAATCCTTTTATCATGGGATGTTTTTATGTGATTTTCTAACACGTTCCTGCAGGTGAGTGTAAAGGGCTCACTTTCCAGTGTGTCCAGGGTTTACCTCAAGTCTGTGTGAGCTCTACTTTCCTTTACACATTTTCCACTAATGAGATTAGTAATTACTACATAGAATATTCAGGAAAACGGTTATTCACTGACCCACAGTGTGTCTGGGTGAGGATTCCTCCTTTATGACACGTGATAGCCCTCACTTAACTTTTTACATAAGATGAGAATCCATAACCCAGTCATAGTAGCTAACAACGACTTTGAGCAGGTTTGCACTATTTGGACATCATGAAGCTGGACGGTAACGTGGCATAGAGTGCTCCTTTGAATGTGATAATTGAGCTCAGATGCAACATTTCCTACACAGACTGTTTGGTGGGTGCACCAGTGTCACAATGACATGACATTTTATAGTGAAAGCAAAGCATGGGTTAGAAGTGTGATTTGACACTTTTACTGTCAATTAATGATACATTTAGAATATGGTACAAATCAGTTATGGAGGTGTTGTGGAAAAGAGTGCTTTTTGTTCCTTTTGGGTCATTTTTCTAAAAGGCATGGCACTCAGGCTAGCACACAAGATCCTGAATAAAACCTCACACATCCCGTTCTTTGAATTTGACCGGTCACCTTCAGGCAAACCTTCGAAAGCCTCTTAGTGCAAGACCAACCAGCTTCAGCGCTCACTCATTCCTGCATCCATCACACAACTAAATGAAGGATTTATATATATGTGAGCATATTTTTTTTGCTTCTGCTAACTCTATAGCCCTCGCGTTTTGTTTGATATAATTTGAACTTAGGTTCTTAGCTTTTAGGTTACACTTGTTTTTTATGTGAAGGTCTTCATAATCTAAGTGTTTGATCATTTTAAGTGTTTGAAAAGAGAGACATATTACTCCTTTATTCCTTCTACATTTTGTATGATACGATCAGGTGTACTAGCCCCCGAATTTCCCCCTCAGGACAATAAAATATATTAGATTTGATTTGATCATAAATGTTAGAAGTGAAAGAGAACCGGAGAGGGCATGAAGAAGAGCCGGTTCTAGCCAGCTACATTAGGGCGGGCTGGCACAAATAATGGGTGGGCAATAGGGTAAGTCCAACAAACTCATCTGTATTAAAGGTAATTTATCGATTTCTTGTGAGCAAAGATTAACATCTGACAAAAATCCTAAAACAATAATCTCAGGACTTTTTATTTATAGCCCAAGTAATCCCGCCTGTAGTTGTGGTAATAATCTCTCTGAGTGTGAGTATTGTCAGAGAGAAAAAAAAGTTAAAATAACGCAATTCTTGTCTAAATGGTACACTTGGTGGGTTAGATTTTAACCACTCGTCTTTCAAAGCAGTTAAGATGAATTGAGTCATCTCAGCAAATCAGGTCAGTGCGTTATGAAAGTGTCCATAAAAGTGTCCGCTGTGACAAGCGATCGCTGCTTGGTTATACATTTCAGAGGACAAATTTTTGATCACAGAAGGCAGTAAAAGAGTGCTTCTGAGTTTTCAGTTAAGTTATTATATTAAGATAGATTAAAATGGTGCATAAGTTATTAGTCATTCAAGGCAAGGCATTGTGATAACACAAATGAAAATGAAGGATCTACGTGGTCAGACACCAAATGAGAAAGATTTCAGTGATACATTTATAGAATCCTTCTTATCTTACAGTTCTTATTGAAAATACTATTAACAATAAATTAAATTCACATGGGTTGTCTTCTTCTTATTATTATCATCTTTTTTCTCCACTTTCTGTTTGATGTAATTACACATAAAAGACAAAAGAAAGTAGAATTACTTCCAAGCAAGTGTATAAACTATTCCTATAAAAGGTAGCGCTTTGTTAATTTTATCTATATCCAACACATTTATTAATTTCCCCCAAAACTTAATTTCATTTTAAGCTTTAGTCAGCGAATGCATGTGCAGAGAAATAAGTCTGGACAACTTGCAAAAAACATTACATGGGATCTGATATCTGACAAGTAATGCAATAACATTAAAGACTCATCCAGACCTTGACTTCTAAACTTTTAGGTAGTTTCTAAACTGAGATGATTCTACATGACAGTATAAAGCTTGATAGGGCAGTATGTCATGCCAGGTTACAGGCAAGAGGTGAGGATGCAGCAGTGTGAAAGTTATGCTGTCAGGAAAGAGAACAGCTGGAAACGACAGCAGGCAGAAAAGAAAAGGAGCACAAAAAAACCCTCATCCATTTATCAGGATGCCAAAATGAAACAATCCACTGAAACAATGGTTTTTCATTTCTACAAGAGGTACATATCAAACCAGGTAAACTCTCCTCTGTGGTGTCGCCACAAATGACGAACTTTTAATCATTCAGTACCTCCTGCCAGATGTGAAATGAGATGTAATATTATAATGTTGCAAATTATGGCGCTGTTACTGCTTGGAAAATATCTCTGCATATGTGCACAACTCTGATTTAGCATCAATTTCAAGCAAACCTTTTTTTTCCATAACTATCACCAATAAAACCTCGAACCAAGCTCACATGAGACCACTTGGATTAGATTGAGGCGGTAATGGCACTTTTGGTTTCAAGAGAGGATGTCTTGGCTCTGTGTAGGGCAAATTGATGTCAGGATTGTTGGGGAGGGGAAAAAGGTGGAGAGGTCTCCTGATGCATTCTTAAGTGGCAGTGAGTGGACTGGCATCTATTATTTATCTCCCCTACCCAGCATTACGTCTGTAATGAGCTGGTTTAATTCACTGGGCAAACAGGCTTACAGCAGTCATGTATCAATAAATGTTAATTATCCTGGCTCCTGGTCGCGTCTCACAGTGCCCCTACACTGCAGTGCAGGCCTGATTGCTCCAGCATGGAATCCAATATGTTAGATGTCAATGCTGCATCCACAGAGGAATGTTGTGTGTGTTGTTTAGACAATTAGGGCTGCCCTCTCTGGTCTTGGATTTCACGAAATGGAGCACACACTCTATTGCTGCAGCAGTGCTGGGTCATTGGGATTCTCTGTCAGCAAAACTATTGATCCGGCAATGGATTCATGTCAAATCATTGTCTTATGGTGCTTAATTATTATTCAGGTATTTTGTTTCCCATGACACAGCCAAGGTAAAAAAAAAAGAAAAAAGAAAAAAAAAAGAAGAAGATAATAAATAAATAAACAAATCACATAGAGAAGGGACAGACACTGATTCAGCTGGATTTGAGTTCTGAAAATCAGTGAAATGAAACTCTAGCTTCCTTATCTGCCAAAGCATCCTCAATTACTTATCTGAGTCAAGTGCATTTCCATTAACCTTGAAACTGTGCAGTTGAAATTGAGTAGACACATGGAATGGAAAACTTCCATATAGAATGGAAAAAACATTTTTGTGCTTGCGTAATTTGAAAAACGAATAGCCACAAAAGCCAGTGTATTTTTTTGTTTGTTTGTTTTTTGATGTATCAACAACAGTCACATTTACTTTTCTGTCGGAACTGGCTTGTTTGAGCATGATGTAGTGTGTCAAAAGTTGTATGAGTCATTCTAAAGTTTTGAAATTCACTGTTCCTCCATGAAATTGTGAACAATGACTTCCCAGAAATCTGTCAGATGCACTCTGTTGCAAACATTTATGTCTTTTTGGACTTAAAATTATCATAGCTGGAGTGACTGCAACAACAGAATCTAACCTGCCAGCATTAAAAAGGCATTAATTGCCATTATTCTTGGAAGTGAGAGCAAAAACAACCCCAAAACAAACAAGATTATGTCAAAGAAAAAAAAAACAGCATGTAAGTGGAAATAATCATTTTCCAATTGGATTTTATTGACTCCCAAAAAAAAAGATAATTGAAAATGAAATAACCTATAAGGTGCAATACACACTAATAAGTGCATGTATAGCCCCAAAAAAGGTTACCACAGAAAAAAAAAGACAACTATGAGAATCGCCAAATTGGGTGTGAGTGAAGTTTCATCTGGACAAAACACCCTCAGTTTTCTAACCATGAGGTAACAATGTGCAGTATAAGAAAGTCTTTACGGTTTAACAGTTATCTACCGTTTTGTTCACCCAGCTTTTTTGCATCACTCCCCAGATAGCTCTTTCTACTGTCCCTCATGTTTACGCTGTAGTCTTGCAGCAACATATTCCCTCCCATGAGACTACAGAGTGAGAACACTGTTAGACACATGTCTAACTCTGTTGGAATCCTACCCATCATGATGTCAAACACTTAGAATAACAATCTGTCCCTGTCAGTGTCAAAAACAATGATTATTCTCTTAACATCATTTTTGCCGGTTCATATTCAATATGGGACCATTTGCTAGCATGCTTGAAAAAGAAACCTTATTAATCATTTTGATGCAAAAAGGTGGCTGTGGAATGGTGGGTCGAGTTAGTTGCCCTATTAGAAAAACCCAGCCAGTAAGGGGTCATGGATGAGCATCCAAAAGTATACCATAAAAGAAAGGAAAAAAAAACTGAATATATGGAACACAGTAATCCTCTGTGACCACTGTAACCTCAAGCTTGCTCGGCGTTGCACCGATGTGAAGATTCAATAATAGCCTTTGGGTTCCTTTAGCTAGACTATTATTTATGATTTATTAATTACATGACATGAAATTTTGAACTCAGTTGGAATGAATTGGATTATGCATGAAATACAATGAACAATGCTGAATTGGACTATAATTTGGACTAAATTGTATTATAATTTAACTTTGTCAACATTGAAATCTTTCTGTCTTGAGTGATGTCTTGAGATTACTTTGTAGTTACGCTTGTGAATTGAACTGAATTGAATTGACAACCATAAACGGAAAAAGTAGTTCCCTTTCCAATTGTGGGTCCAAGTCTAAAATACAATGAAGATATATCAGTTCATGACACTTGAGAGTTTTGTTATCTTTGGACAGACTCGGGATCACTGTGTTCAGTTTTCATGGACAACCAGCTGCCGTACATAAAGCACTGAACTTAGTGATACAGGATTTTTTTTTCTTTTTTTCTTTTTTGGAAATGATGTACGGAAAATGCTTTAACTTTGGTGAAATTGGCCTCCAAGTGGTCCTTACTGATAGACAGACATCCAAGCGGAGAACTTTTAATTTGCTTCCATCCATAAAACAACAGCACTGAGAGACAAAACAATAACATCAAACCTGAAAAGCAATAAAGCAGTTTAGTTAGGGGACTCTTGAGTCATTAAGATTTACAGCTCATGCTTCCACAGACCATTCCTTTTCATTCTGCAATGTCATTCTATTAGATGAAAAACTATGCTTTCTGTGGTTTTTCCCTGCCTTTTTAGTGAAAGGTTGCCCACCTTCCCTGTGTCTGGTTGAATTACACGGATGGCCATGGAGGAATAAAAGTTTTCGATGAAAAAAAAAAAACTGTTTTAGAAGTAACGACAATACCACGAGGCAAGCACATCCTCATCCTCTCAGACGGCATTGCCAGTTGAGTCGGCAGCACAGCATTTCAGTCTTTTTTCCTCACACAAGCATGCATGCACAGACACAAAAGCACACACTTTCTTCAGATATGATTTGGTTCAGTAACTCTGACTGGGCTAGTGCATTTTTTTTTCCAGTTCAAGTGCAGTTCAGTCCTCTGTACCCTATGGCACTCCTTGTGGTTAATCCACTGAACGATGCATGACATGATTAATGGGGCGACAGAGGTGGCTGATGGGAGAAAGATCGGGGAGGGGGAGGACATTAGAAAATTAGGAAAAAGTGTACATAAGGGTGTGGTGTAAATGAACAGGGAGGAAATTAGTATGGGTGGAAGGCATGTGAGATCACCTGAAGAAAGAACTCAAGCAGAAGCAATGTTTACACACTTCACACATCTATAAATCATTTTGAATATAGTTCTATTGAACTGATTTGGATCCTTATATGGATGCATCTGCTGCATAACCATGTTGAAGAATTAACTCTGTAAAGCTGGTGGTTTTAAGCACATACACGTGAGATAAGTGTGTCCATGTTCAGGTCACCGGTTCGACTTCCGGCTCACGATCCCTTGCTGCGTTTCTTCCCCGTTCTCTCGTTCTGATCCATTTCCTGTCACTCTTTACTGCAAATAAAGGCCACTTGAGCCACAAAAATTAAAAACAAAACAACAACAACAAAAAAAACCCTCTCTCAAGCTATGATGACACAGGAAAAACACTTAACTGAAGTAGGAAAACGGTGGTGATTATGTGAGCATGACTTGATGTTCTGTGATGGGATAAAAGGTTGAACTCTGCAAGGAAAGTGCTGCCTGTGAAAGGGAGAGATTCTTTCATTCAGAGAATAGTGAAAACTCAGGCCTGTTGCTACTTTCCAGCTAACATCAGGCTGTTAAAAAAACAAAAACGAAAAAAAACAAAAACATATTTTTTTCACTCTCACTGAATATTTGTGGCTCTAAAGTCATTAAAGAAAAAGACTGTAGAACAATGACCCCCCCAACACATAAATGGCTTGTTGTGGATCTTCATACCTCTTCATTGGAGTCTCAGCATTTCCTTTAACACAACAACGTTTCACCAACTCAACAAAGCTGCTAAGTGACTTTTTTGTATCCCTATGCTATTTCAACAAAATCCATTACACTACCTCATAAAGCCTTGTTAAAGACCTTGAACATGAGTTTTTTTTTTCGTTAGTTTAGGGTTATAAACGAATACCAGCAACCCTAATCTATGAGCTTTAATGTATGAATAGAACTCATACAAAAGGGCAGCTTTTTAGTGGGCTCCAAGGAAATCATCGCTGTGCACCTTAATTTCTGTGAATCAGGTCCTTTTCTTTATTTCTCAGAGGTATATCTCTGATCTAACTGACCCTATTTTTGAAATTGATGCTAAAAAAAAAAGAAATGACATGCCTAATTTAGAATAAGTATGTCTCTGCAACTGTACTGAATAAATTTCAAAACAAAGGTAACACACGTGAGATTACAGCAGAAGTATAAATATTACCAGTAAATGGAGACAGAACTCAGCAAGAGTAGAGAAAATAACCTCTTTTTGACAAAATATTCCACAGTGCACTGTCTGTATTTCATGTAAAGCAAACCTAATCATTCTTGTAATACGTTCTATGATGATTTCCTGTGGAACATTGAATTTTTCAAGGCAGTTGTTGTAGATGAATGATTAGAGGCTTGTCATTTTATCTGATAAACATGTCACAAAATGTATTAACTAATTTAAAGTATAACTCTCTTGAGTTTTTTTTTGTGTGTGTGTGAGCTGAACTCTTCAGTGTGCTTCACTTGACTAATTATACTCAATTATTGTCACACCTCATTGAGATCTTCATAGACAATAGAGTGGACCGGGAGTTCACAGTTCTGTGACACTTCAGACAATATCCAATCAGAACATAGCAAAGATTGCATTGTAGTGTTGCTCAGTGAGATCAAAACAAAACTAGCTGCTTAGTTTTTTTTGTTCTGCTTTATTTTGGACACAATAAAGAACATAAATCAGAGTACCTGCAGCTGCTCAGAGCAGAACCCATGAACACAGAACATGCCCTTATGGTACTTACTCGCCTAATGCCTGTCTCACGCCCCGCCCCTTGCTGCCACGCTACCAACCACCAGCCTTCCCAGGTCAAAATCCTCACAGGCATTCTGTGATTGACAGCACCAGGCCTAATATTATATCTTTCAAGATGATTCTCCTGTGGGTGGCTATTGAAAGGATCAGTAAATATGAATTGTTATAGAGACTAATGCCTGGGATATAATTGCTTTTTACAGCCTATTCACGAACGCATCGTGGCTGACACGTGTATCCTGTGTTTGTTTGGTACTTCGGTCATGCACATCCTCCAAAAAATACGCTACCTGAACTGCAATATCCACTTGACCGTTAGATGCGCCACTTGACCACAAGTGAACCGTCACAAAGCTCTTCTGCACTTCTGACCTTTTTTTTTATACACAGCCGCTTGATGTGTGTGGTGTTGGTTGTGCTGCACTCGTATGGCAGCCTGATGCAACAACTGACAAAAACAAAAGATTAACTTCTGCAGTCTCGCTTCTTATTAGTGATGTGTCGTTCATGAACGATTTGTTCAATATGAACAAATCTTTCATATGATTCGGAAGTAATGAGTCATCTCAGTGAGTGATTGGTTCATCTTCATGCAGTACCTTTCCTCGCCACATGGCAGGCAGCTGCATCAGCTCAGTCAGCAGGACAGGAAACAGAAATGATTTGTTCATGACTGTACTGTACTGTGCGCCTGTACTCGGGTCCTCGTTCATTTGTCACGTGACAGCCAGGCCACACTCAGGCTAAAGAGTAGTCAACACAACAGTTTGTTCATACGGATCGTTCTTTCATTCATTTGTCATGTGACAGCTCACTGTCGCACTACAACAATGGCAGGGAGGAAATAGGACACAAGTCACTTTGATGTGGTGTGTATTTGCTTTCCCAGGTTTTCACATGGTTTGAATTACTTGTGGCATTTTGTATTTTATAGTTTGTCAGCTCAGCTGAAGTAAACCATGTTGCCTTCAGTGTTTAGAACCACGGCTTTTTAAAAAAAAAAATGCCCGCAAGAGGGCTACGGCGCCACCTGCTGTAAAAATGAACAAAATGAACGAAATGACTCAAAAAAAGATTTGTTCAATTTACTGTCCGAGAGTAAAAGATCCGAGTCAGTAAAAAGAG
>JBAMYA010000022.1:5488808-5523033 GCA_037176975.1 Arrhamphus sclerolepis
ATCATCACCATGGTATGTTAGGTTGAACACACCAGATTGTTATCTGCTGCACTGACAGATATTTTCAGAAAATATTTGTGAGTTGGGAGAGCAAACCATTATCTTGCCTAGGGCACCAAAATGGCTAGAGCCAGCTCTGGTGGGACCAACTGTTGCTTCTCAAACTTCCTCTGCTCGCCGTTGGTTGGCACTGTGTTCCTTGCTCTGATTGGCTAAAGTCACGTATTCAGAATGACGCAAATGATTCAACGGAAGTATTTGTTGTGGAGAAGAGTTTAATGGAATGAGACGCCAATGTAATGCAAATGGATTGCAACGATTGTCTTTACTTAACTATCAATGCCAAAACCGATTCAAACTACCGCTGTTTACCATCCAAACTACAATGTCACAGCTTTTTCATCGTCATGTTAAGCCCACTCAGAGGTGCTCTGATTGATTTGAGTGATCTGATTGGCCCCCCAAGACTTTTAGGGATAATTAATGAGGTTCAACGGAAGGTAACTTGACAGACGCGATGAACAAATTTAAATTCGCTAGCATTACGTCTAGATTTCTATATTAGGAGACGATGCAATTTACAAGAAATGTTGGAAATTCTGTAAGTATTGCCATTGTGCTGATATGTTGAAAATGCATGTGTCTAAGCTGCAACAGGCATTTTGCTTGTTAAAAAGGCATTAACTCTGCCCATAGGGAAGTATCCAGGAATTCAATATCAAAAAATGCTTGAGCCCAATCTAATCGTTTTCTCCTTGTGATTGGATGCAGTGCTATTCTAGATGTAAGATGCATATTAAAATGAGACCAGTGAAAATGAGCATAAAATGGCCACTTCAACAAAATCAAAATCCTGGAAGGAACCACAACGACATGACTGGCAGCAGAGTAGCCATGTTTGTCATAAAATAATGGGAAAAAAAAAACACTCAAAGCACTCAGAAGAGGTTATTTTAGGTGATTTCAGTCCACACAAATGTACTGTTATTAAACTGCAAGGAAAATTTTAAAAAAAGGATTTATACAATTTCCCATTACAGTCGGCGTAGCAGCAAAACAACAATACGAGGGAAATTCAACAGCCTTTCCCAAGTACAAAAGATTTTTGCTTGAAACTCAAAAAGCCTAGAATTTCACCCAATTTACAATCTTAGTGTATTCCTGCTTCACTGGATGCAATATATTTTCCATCAGCATCTCTGTGAATTGCCAGTTTACCCAGACACCAAGTCTGGGGAAGAGGCCCGTTGGCCCTGTTTTAAGGATTTAGCCGTCCAATCAGCAGCTGCTGCACCAGAGTGATTCTGAAACCAATGTCCTGGAGAGGGACACACACTAAAGAGAAAGCTATCCGCGTTAGCAATCCAGCATGGGAAGGAAGGAAGAAAGAAAGAAAGAGAGAAAAAGAAGTAAACACTGGTTTCTGTCTCACGTCAAGTGATTTAAATGTAAGTGCAGATATTTATCTGCTCTGAGCAGAGACGAGAACACAGCACCCAACTGTACACACAAGTGTTCACTGAGGGTGCTCCGTGGGTGCTCCGCTTGGGGCTGCAAAAGAGTGCATAGCTAAGCATGAGTTTACTGACCTTGAGGTGTCACATGGAGGATTTAAAACCAACAACAATGTTTAGCAAACAAAGAGACTGATTGATTGACTGTACTTCACTTTATTTCCTCTATGAGGGCTAACTTCCTCAGTCTAGTTAAAAATAATAAGATAAGAATGATTTTTTTCTTCATCTTAACCCTTTTACTTTGAAACCAAGAATGTCTTGCTTTTTGACGATAGTTTGCTGCAATGTCGGTAAAAACGACTGATGCTCAATCTTTATCAGTGCCGACTCGCGTTTAGTATCAACACTGCGAGTGACAGCGATGAAGAAAAAGAACCCACAGTGCCATCTAGAGGTTGATGGGGTACTTAGCAGCGCAAACGATAATGCAGAAGCATAATGGTGGCTTCACACGTATGCATTGCCTGAGCCATGTCAATGACATCTTATGTGGGGTAGGGTCTATAGTAGCTTGTATCCATTTATGATTGAATGTTGCCTTGCAGGATAGTGAAGAAAAATGAGTAATTAATCGTCAATCGTCCTATTTTTAATGATCAAAGTTTGTTGTCATGCATAGACACGAGTCTCAGATATAAAGTTTGGAAGGAAGTGGCAGAGATAGCGGGTGAGTCTGGAACGGCTGCATTTGTGTGCCAGTGGACTGCAGTGATGTGTTGCTCACAAACGAGCCGGCTCGAGCCACATCGAGCCCATGTGGGTCATGCGTTGCCATGTGTACATGTGAATCCAGCATAAACGCACAAGATGGACATAGATGGAAGCTTAAATCAGGTTTTTGACCCAAATTCAGCTGGATTACTTTTTTTCTTTTAGAAAAGAGAGGATAACTTTCAAGAGCAAACATTATCAACAGATCTAACATGAACTGGAACAGGAATAACATGGAAAGAGAAATAACATGTAATAAACTGTAAATATAGCATTGAATTATCATTATTGTCAAACAGTAGCAGTGTTCCTACTGACAATGCTCTTATGGTCCAGACAGCTGCTCCTCTTTGCATTCAGAATAAAATCACTGGCACATGCTAATTAGCATATAAATACAGTTGCAGTTACACTCACAGTCTGGTGACAAATGCTTCGTGGCCTGATGCCAGTCTGTGGCCCAGTTCTGGGGAGCAATGCTCTACTCACCAGAGTACCACAGAAATCATGTAAAAATTATAAATGGCCAAACAATAATTGTAGAGCGTGGCTGAAATGTACAGCTGTTATCTTGTTTGCAGTCTCATCACAGCTGCACCTGTCTCCAAATTTTTTTGTTTGGCCCCACAAATACTTCATTTAAAGCCCAACTGGAGCTTCAGCCCACTCAGTGAAAACCACAGTGAAAAGTGCTGGATCAGTTATAACCAGTCAGTTTGCTTGTGAAGGCAGTTTAAAAGGGGTTATTATGATTCACAACAGATTGCTTTGTTATGGAGTAATAAAGATAATTTGGCAATTTGATTAAAGACAAATGCACTGCTGTCATACACTGCCAAAATGCTACAAGTGAGCTATCCAGCACACATGATAAAAGATAAAATTACAAACACAATATGTATGCTGCAGTGGAGAAATGCATGGACCTTCACTAACACACGCACACACATACAAAATAGCTCACTACTGCCCACAGAAATAAGGTGACTCACACATGGTGCAGAGAGGGAACTTGCAGACCATCAGGAAGGATCTCACAACAATTAAAGCACATAATTCCGACTAAAAGGGGACAAAGCTTAAGCTGAGTCTAACACGCTACTGCTAATGACACTGTGTAATTACCTATCCCATTAAATGATGAGAACACTGGCTTCCAGGCTGATCCTGGTAAAGCTCTTGAATGCGTGGTTTGCTTTTAGGATGGGAGGGAAAAAACATTTCTGTGATATTTGACAAGAAACATATGTTTCTCATCCAGGAAATATTTTTTATTTTTCTTATTTCAAGGACATTTAAAAACAGCCTAAATTGATTTCACATAAGCATGTAGCTCACCTGTATTCATAGAAGGGTTCATCGTTCATTTCTTGTGACTCCGTGTCAGGGTGGAGATCCTCCTTCTCTTTCACTGCAACAAGAGCAGGACAGACAATTCTGAGGTTCTGAAGAACAGCGCTGCCACGCTTCTAGTAGATATCGTTAGATATATTTACGTTAAACATCCGTAGAGCTCAAAATGCAATAATTTATGTCCAGAACATTTTTTTTATCAAGTAAAGAAAAAGAAATAACTCTCTACTCACGTAATCTAAATGTCTTAGACATGCGGCTAAAAATGTTTCCAGTTGTACAACTTGAGTACACACTAATCAGCCAAAACAGTATGAACACTGACAATGCATTGTTCTAGTGGGGAAACTTACTTCCTGTTAATCATATGAGTGTTATTTTGGCACTTGTCACCAACAATTTTGGCAAACCCCTCAACAAAATTGCCCCCCTACAGCAGCTGCCTCCCCCAGCAAGTTAGCAGTGTCCCCCTTAAGAACTTATTTAAGAAAGGCTAAAAAAAACACACACAACCCACACACACACACACAACAAAGACTCTGTGTGGTCTATGTGTTCATTTGATCTCCAAATTCCCTTAATTCCAACATAATGGAACTTGATGACATCTGTGGGATCCAAATCCAAAAACACCCAACCCCACAACCCACAGGGTCCAGAGGATCCACTGCAAAACACCGATGTTCTTCGTCCAGACCTTGACTGGTCAGAGCTCTTTTGAGAGCACACGGAGGACCTTTTCAATATTAACCTGGTTGTCATGATGTTTTGGCTGAGTGGTGCGTAGACAGCTATAAATTAACATACCACAATCAAGAAGGGTCTAGGAAAAACAAAAAAAAAAGAAAGCTCAAAAGTCTTCACAGATGCAGCATGATTTAAAAAGACCAATTAGGCAAAAGAGAAGAAAAGAGACTGGATGACTAAGTGTGGAATCCAAATACGTTGATGAAATATTCAGTGTTTTGCGTCAAAAGCGACTACAAGCAAACAAGTGGAGTTTCTATGGTAGAGAAAACATGGAAACAGTTAAAAGAAACAGAGAGAAAAACAGCTAACAGAGCCATGCAAAATAATAGTAGTTTGTATTATTGTTGTTGCAAGCACAAGATGGACTTGTGTAAGATTACCATATATACAGGGCCGGGATCAGCCGGTGACAAATAATGACATTCTTTTATGACTAGTACATTCAACATGGAATAAATGCTCACAGCTGAATTTAGCTTTATATTCCCTGAATAAATTGAAAGTAGGACACATCCTTGTTCAAGTCTAACTGACCTTTGTCCATGGAGAACATGTCTACGAGCTGGGGTGGCGGCGTACCTGCATATTTGCCACCTTTGTTTTTCCGTATAAAGCAGGCAACGAGTGCGATGAGGGTGAGCAGCGCCACGGCACTCATTGTCCCGATGAACCAGCGCTGAGTTGAAAAGTCCCTTGATGGGTTTGCCACACCTACGAACCAAAACAGGAAAGAGCTTCAATCGTCAATGACTGACTTCCCCCAGCAGTCTGTTTGGGTGTGACAGTCCACTTTCAGAACTACTTATACACATTTGGCTTTAAATTCAAGCAGAAAAAAAAAGGCATCATCGAAAAATCTTAATTCAGGTTTGAGAGGATGTTTTCAAACTGTGTTCAAGTTATATCCCCTTCAGCTACAAAAGTATGCCTTCGCTGAGAGGGTATTAGGATATTAAATGTTCTGCACTTATATGAAGCCTATTAATATTTCATTTTCAAGGTTCTACAAAACTCTTAACACGCTGTTGCTTGTTTATTCACACACACACAAAAACAACTTAAAAAAAAACATTCTATTATAAATAGACACTATATGAAATACAACACTTTGTCTCCAGAATCACACACCAATGAGCACATCGGGGCAATGCAGGTTCTGCCTAAGGGCACTGCAACACGTGGCGGGACTAGGCATCAAACTTTCTTCTAAGAAAAAATACCTGAATAAAGTACTTTTGAATTGAATCAATTTAAAATCAAATTACCAGTGCTGCCAAATGTACATGAATTACTCATTCATGCACATTTAGGGGAAGTTCAATATTGTTTTTCATCTAAAAGTAGAGATGGGCAGGTATAAAATCTGAGGTGGTGATCAGTCCTGCAGGCTTTTCTATTGTAAAAAACTGTTTAACTCTGATGTAAAACAAAACCAAAAGTGAGTTTCAGTGTCTTCTTTTCCTGAGCCACTCAATCATGATTTGCAGTCTATTTACAAGCATGTATGAACTATTTTCAAACAGAATTTTATGAGTCAGTTTAAACAACTACTGTCTTTTGTCTGCCTTCATACCAGTTGTCTAATGTAATTGGCCGACTTCGTAGTAGATGTGAGATGTTGAGTTTAGACCTTGTGTGTGTGTGTGCGTTTTAAATGACTTCTATATGTGCCCCTGGATCTGGTAACACTGAACATGACCCCTCTGTTATAAGCCAAAGTCACCACATTAGAAAAGTCTCACATTCACCACAGAGTCAGCTGAGAAAAAGAAATACGAGTATTGCTATATCTATATTTGCTAAACTCTACTGACAGTGACATCTTTCTCTCACCTCACCTTTGACTTGTGTTTCGATAACTTCTTCAAAAATGCTAGCATTATCAAGTAGTTTCTTGGCCATGAGGCGTAAGGTGTACACCATCCCGGGTGTGAGCCCATCAATAATGTGGAAAGTTTGGGAGATGTTTACAGCCCCTGAGAAGTGCCAGATACCATCACCTACACAAGCAAGCACAAGGAGTGCACAAGGAGCAAATATGTATTAGCACTCGTGTTATCAGAGAACATCCGAGGGAGTTGTTTAAAAAAAAAAAAAAATCAATAGATCTTCCAGGTATCTTTTAGTATTTTTGATGTGTTGTAGTGTGGTATATTTACGAGCAGCTATCATTATTGGATTGTATTAAACTTAAAAGCTGATCATGAGATTAATGTGACCAGCTTCTGCTGTAATGGCATCCAAGGCAGACTGGTCAGTCACATACTTTAATTTTCCCAGAAGTAGCCAACCATATATTGCATACTGCTGATTGTGCAATTGTTCACATTGTGTACTGCCTTTTGACACAGCATCCACCAGCAGTGCAGTGTGCAGTTCAAAAATGGCCAGCGTTGCAGTAAATAACTTTCTGGTTCAAAAGTGAAGCAGTGTAAATATACAGTACAGCATGTGCTAAAGTGTTTACTCAAATCCAATGAAACATTTATGAGGTTTGATGTTTTAGATGGTGTTGGGCTGTTTTAAAGTCACCCTTCTCTCTCGCCCTCGTTCTGGGTAGTTGTTTGTCTTGCACCACCTGTTTAATGCAGGTTGAGACACTATGAGAACTAAACACAACCCCGCTTAAAATAAACAAATAAATTAATAAAGTGTATCACATATTTTTTTGCGCTGTATTATTTTTGCCATAAAATGTGATCTGATTTCCTTTTAAGTCACAATTGCAGACACAGTGTGCCCGTGCTGATAACATGCAAACAATTACAGTTGCCTCTGTTCTTACTGAACACACCCTTTAAGCCTCCACTACTTTGATTGATTCAAAACAAAACAGAACAAAAATCATTTTAAGTTTACTGTTCATAAGAAAGATCTGGTGATGTGAACAATGCCTCACAAAAACAAGGTCTCTGAAGACGTATGTGCATGAATAGCTGATGCGCATAAGGCTGAAAGGGGATATAAGTTAAATTCTAACTGGAAGAATTCCCAGTCACGATGTCTGAAAATGCACAATGCAAAAGCCACAGTGTGACAGAGAAGCAGCCATCATTAAAGGCCTAAAGACATCACTGGAACTGGCGAACATCTGTGAGTCTACCATATATGAGTCATTGAAAAAACAAAACAAAAACAATGATAGAGTATGGTGGAGGTCGCATCAGTTTATAAAAATATCCCACAGAATAATATCAATATCAGGATGGCTGAAGTTTAGTAGAAGTTGGATGACGTGGCAGGAGCATGACCTCATACATCAAACTAGTGCCATATTCACACTGGACTCGTATTACCTGAGGACCTGCAGTAATATGGAATGATTGCAGACGACGTCTGTGATATTAATCCAGTGCGAATGTGTCATGTATGTGATTTGTAAAGTTAAAGTTCAAATTACCAACCGTATTTCAGCCAACACAGAGGTCATGGGATAATGTTAATCCAGTGGGAATGCACATAATTCATTGATTTGTGGGAGGGATTTTTTTTCCTCCGGCTGCCTTTTTTGCTTTTTTTTTTTTTTTTTTTCCTCCAGTGTAATTATGGCGGGTGCGGTGGATAGCATAATTGAATATATTTTATTTGTTAAGCTTTACGTTCAAGTGAGCATTTTATTTTTTAGAATGTGGCTCGCCCCACACCAAGATTAGATTTAGGCTCTCATCCTGCGTCCAACGTCTCACTCTACTTTTTCACAGCCATTGCTCGTCTGATTGCAGCACTGGATGTCACACAACGCAAGGCTTTGACGACATATCTGGTAATTAATTACTGCAGGTCATCTGATAATACTAGCCCAGTGTGAATAGGACATTAGTCATACGGAAAGTGAAAAAAAAAGGAAATCTGCTTCTTTTGGGGCCAGAGCCCAGACATTAACCCTATAGAGATGCTGTGGAATGACCTCAAAAGAGCTGCTCACACAAGATGTTCAGCAACTCTGAAATTAGGCAGTTCTGTAAAGAGGAAGCATCTGCACCCCCCCCCTCCAGAGGTTTAAATGTTTTATTGCTGTGTTCAATAAGGATAAGATAAATTACAATCATTTGTGAGTTATCCTCTTATTACCATGTTTGTCTGTTATTGTGACTAAGATGAAGAGCAGATCGCATTTAATGGCAAATTAATGCAGAAAAACATCTAGTCCTCTTAACATTCACATACGTTTTTCTCCAACTGTACTTTTTTTTGAAGTAATCACAGAAATGATGGAGGCTCTAGGGCTTATTATATTTTTAGTTGTTAGTATGAAATATTTCCAAGTGTACCTAAACATGATGCCACCACAACTCCTATCAATGTTTAGCAAGGCGGTGACAGGAAAAGTAGCTTACGGTTATTCATATAAGCCACATAAAGCTGCGAGTCCCCATGCTCCTCTGCGGCAGTCCAGCTGATTTTGGCATAGGTGTCACTCACATAGGAGCTTATGTTCAACAGAGCTGGAACTGATAAAGAGAGAAGAAATAGGGGGAAGAAAATAAGGAGGAAAGAAAACCAGACAGGCACAGAGAAAGTTGGAGAGAAGGTAGGAGAAGAGGATTAGCAGAGGCAAATAGGATCCCCCACTGCTTGAGAACAGCACATCTTGCAGAAACCCTTCAAGACGACAGTTCAAAAAGGCAATCCTGGGTCCCAGACTTAATTGAGTGGAGCTAGAATTTGGCTCATAAAGGGCAGATATATGGATCGTGGGCGGGATTGACATCTAGTCTTCAGTCGTTATTAACAAAAGCTGGCATTTCCTGACAACCCACCCACCATGAGCAGGTATGAGATGTCTCGAATCCTATTGTGACTTGAAAAGTTCACATATATCAAGATGAGATCACATGCATGTGTGAGTGTGAAGCTATATACCTAAAGGAAGATGAGCAGAATTGTCTGGGATAGAGCTGGGAACAGATTGAGAGCGGTTGAGGTCTGGAATGAAAGAAAAGCCTCAGATGTTAGATTTCTGCAACAATGCTGTCAGGTCTAATGCTCCAAAGAGTGCAACAAGAGACATAAAAGAAGAGATGTTAAAACAAGCGGGAAAACTGTGTTATGGGCAGAAAACCACACAAGTACAATTTATTCTGCAGGAGACACACTACAACTGAAGCAGTGACTGAATAATAAACAGAGATTACAAATTTAAACCACAACTGTTGCTGTTGCTCTCAAAAATACAATTTTCTCTTCCCTGAACAGGTTTGAGAAAGAGAACCATCTAGTGTATAGGTCTATAAAGATGAAATATATCCATCCAGATTATATATAAAAGGCAAAGTTTTGCTGAGGCTATGACCAGCTACATGCTACACCAGCATGCACACAACCTTCTCTATCTCTGCCACCACATCTAGGCTGACCAGCTATCAGCTACAGGCGCTGATATGCACTGTTTTGAACAGAAGCCACAGCTGGAGACACAGACTAATCTTCAGAAGGAAGGAAATAAAATGAAATGCAACAAAAGATTACAGATATGGGAGAAAGAAGGCTTTAAGGTTTGAAGACCAACGAGATATGAACACACTCACATAAAAGTACCACATAAACAAGTAGTGATCAAGATATGAGTCATCTATTTTTAATCAGTGAATGTCAATTATTGGATTATTTGCTTTGGAATATATTATTTTTCATTCATGAACTGAATTTGTATAATTTGGACAAACAATTATCTTTACATGTTGCACATGTCATTGTGCGAGTTCTCATATTGTGTGTCCTTCCATCTACAAAAATGCTGCTCAAGTGATTACAGCGAATAATAAATCAGATGTTGATTATTGCGGTTCTAGTTTAATATATGAAGAGCAGCATTTGTGAATTTTTGAAATTTTGAGCTCAATGAATCCCCCTACAGGCGTTTTTTTTTTTCTCTTTTATGGCAGCGTGGGAGATTTACTGTTGTTTGCCCATCGTTGCTTTCTTGAGTCGCTTAGGCGCTGTTTACACCTGGCATTAAAATGCGTATCTAAATGCATCTTGAGTGATCAGATACAACCTTCCTGCTCTATATGCAAACAAACATGCACATCATTATAATCGACAAAGGCATCAGCTGGAAATAACTAAGTGGATCTCAAAGAAAAGAAGCAGGAAAAAGTTGGAAACGAGACAAAGAAGATCTAGCAGACTTTTCAAATATACAGTACATGAAAGGATCTGCCACGAACAACGAATAAGAAACTGTGTGATTAAAAGCTGTATTGTCGTCATTTGTGCACTAAATCAAATGAGTTATAGCATTAGTCAGTGGTGTTAGTTTAACAGGTGGTGCTTAAATCTGTCCCAGGATGTTCAAACTACAAGTAGAATGTGTCCCAGACAACTTCAAAAATGAGTCCCGACTGATGGGGTGTGAATCCTTCCTGGACTGTTCAGACCTAATGTTAGCAACGCTCAGTCGTGATTGGTTTTCGTGGGATGCATTTTAATGAAAGTTTGAAACTCCTCTGCCGTGATGTCCACTGAAGCTCTTTGAGTCTTGCAGGACACAGTTGTCACAACAGACCAGGGCAGGAGTACAATCTTACTTTTTTTTGCCTTAAAATAGAAGTGAAAGTCACATTTTAACATGACAAAAAAGTCTCCTTTTTTAAAAAATAAATCAATAAAATAAAATTCAGCCCACCAATAGATTACTGCAATAGATTACTGGTGTATTAATGCTGTATGAGGCCCTCCCAGAAAAGAGAGAGAAATCATTTTGAAGCTGGTTATTTTATTTTGTTACTTCTGAAGTTATATATTCCTCCTTGCCTGGCTGCTCCGTCTCTTCTGCGCTGTTATCTTAGGAAGGAATACATCTCTCTCTGTAATGCTTTGACTTCAAGCAATCCTCTCTCTGCTTTTTATACTCTTGTTTTGACCAATGTCTTTGTATTTTTTTTCCATCTTTGAAAAGCTTGTGATACAACCAGAGCAGCTGAAATAAAAGTGAGACATCTGGGCACACATAATCATCTGAGAAATCTAGTTCCTTCTTCTCAGGTATGTCATTCTCTAATTTGTACACAGGCAAGCAGCTGTTCACCCAAGGTATCTGACAATTAAAACCTCATTTAGCTGCGATGCTAAACTCCAGTAGGAAACTACAAAGGTAGATCTTTAAAAAAATAAAAAAAACCTGTCTCACCCCATCCCTCTCCGTTATGTCCCTGGATTCATGAAGGCCCTGCTCTATGCTGCTGGCATCCATAAATATCTCTGCTGCATTGTGACTAACATGCCCCGAGAGCAGCTCTTTGAAACAGAGCTATTTTATCTCCCCATCGTGCCCTTGCTAAACCACATTTGCAAACAATGCATCTGGCTTTCAGATTTATTTTTCAAATATTCTGAGACATCTATCTGATTTTTTTTTCTTTGCCACCCAGGTAATGACAGGTGGCATTGATACAATTCTATTAGTGACAGTTTTTTATTCTTAACCCACCGAACAATTTTGAGAAAATACTTGCAAATTATTAAAAAAAAAAGGCTTCTTGATCCAGATATTACACAGTAAGCCCTCTTCTCTCCTATCAGATATTGACTAGAGAAAATAGGATTTTTTGGTTGTGTTTTTTTTTTTTTGAGTCAGCAACAGAGCAGGTCAGGACACAGTATCATGAATTCTCCATGAAGTGCACTAATGAGGTAACTCAAGGAATCGTCTATGACACACTGGGTTTCTGGAAGTAAGGGAGGATATTTATCCCAAAGCTGCCCCAGTAGCTTCAGATTGAGTCAGTGCTCCCGCCTCCCAGATCTTGTAGAACATGTTTTTCTCTGTGTCCAGCTGTAGTCTGAGAAATCAGAATAAAACTTCTCTTGAACAACATATTCTTTTGCAAAATTAATAAGAAACTACTTGACTGAAGATATGTAGAGGGACTGTTACAGGAGATCTCCTCTCAACTCCTATTTAATGTTGACTTGAATTAACTTTCAAGGTTGGTTCCTAAACATGCTCCCGCCTCAAGAAGAGAATCTTCTCTTGAAAATTAAATACATTCTGACATTTTTTATTTTTTACTCTAGATTTTGGGTAACCTCTGATACCACACTTAATAACAGCATTGTTGTTAGGGAACATTATTCCATCCTAGTTTTTTTTTTTTTTTTTTTTTCTTTTTTTGTCAATATCTGTAACTGCACAACTCAAAAAAATAAAACTAAGACTAAAACAAACTTTAAAATGAAATAAAAGAAAACCTATTAAAAAAACTCAAAACTATGATAACTCTAGTCAACAAAGTCATGTGCTCATTTACACTTTAGATTTTGCCACAAAGTGCCTGCAAGTTTCAACATTTAAACTAGCAGTTTTTTTTAAAGGCATTTCATACAGCAATACCACTTCTCACCACATGGGGCTTTACATGATCTGTTGTGTTGACAGAGCCACTGACAATAATTCATTTCAATTCAGTTTATTTATATAGCGCCTATTCATGACAAGTCATCTCTAGGTGCTTTAGAAATCCAGAGCATGACCCCGAGCATATGGCAACTCCATCACTTGGCAAGAAAAAAAACAAAACAATAGTTTGATAATGAGTGAGGATAAGCCAGCACGTCTTGTAGTACCATTATGTCCCACTAGGGGTGAATTTTATTCTGTTATATACCAGCAGCTGCGATGTAAACGTTCATGTGATATACTGCCCCCGTGTGTTCAAAAGGGGTATTGTTGCACAACAGCTATTTTACATTATTGGCTTATGTTACATTGCTTAAATTTGCAGTTGTTCAGTTATACATATGTGTGTGTAGTTTACAAGAACTATGTTCTTAAATTATTAAGGTAGTGAAGCGCAATTGCATCCAAATTTTTTGTGACAGATTTGAAAAAAAAAGAAGCAGTTTAAAAATAAAGAGATCATTTTGTTGTTATTCAACATGTCAGTATTGTCTAATATTGTTGATTGATAATGAAGATGCTGAATCACATGCTTTTTCTACATAACTGAAGATAAACTAGGGATTTAAAAAAAAGAAATCAGAATTTTGTTGACATCCAGCATGTCGATAAATAATACAAGTTCTGTGATGAGCCTTTCATTATCATAATCGTGCTCGGTCAAGATTTCCCTTAGATTTCCTTTTTATCACTTGTTTAATTCACTGTTGTGCCTGTAATAGCAAGGACAGTACTAACGGTAATGACTTTATCTCTTTGACTTTCAGACATGACAGATGGAGAGCCACAGGTGGTTAATTGTTAAATGACAGCACAGTGGTGGTCACCGAACTTGATAGAAGAGGCTTAATGTTACTTGTTTTTTATCGGTTAAAAATACAATGATTTGTGTTTGAAAATTGCAATTACTAAATTACTACATAATATTCCAATTTAAAATGACTTTTCCACTTTTTGCATTTAAAATGTTCAAATTTAACTTAGGACATAAATGATTTGTCTTATAAAGCACCATTTGTCAACAAAAAATCATCTCAAGGCACTTTTCTCAAAAAAAAGATTTAGATTTCATATGCCGTCCCCAATCATTTTTAGGTCAGTGTTCTTCAGCCCAAGTCCTCGAAACCCATGGTACAGCATGATTTTAGACCAGGGGTCTCAAACTGCAGTCCCCGAGAGTCTTCGACCTGATTCAAATGAACAGATCACCATCAGCTTGTCATCAAAGTCTGCACAAGTCTATTAACGATCCATTAGTTTGAATGAGATGTGCTGAAGCAGGGAAACATCTAATCCAGACATGCAGGACAGCGGCTCTCCAGGACTTCAGTTTGAGGTCATCGTTACCAACCGGGACAACTAAAATTTTGCAACTGCCTAATTTAAATTGTTCAAAATAAAGAGCGGGTGTAATGCTTACTCTGCCCAGTCCGAAAGAGCGTCACCGTGCACCTTTAGCTCACATGGTTTTTAAAATGTTCTAAAGCTAAACAGTTGGAGTCACCAAAGCAACCAATTCATGACATCCATTGATTGAACAACATTTATTGCTGCCAAAGTTCCAGAATGGGAGCCAGATAGAATCTTATCTTATAAACCAGTTAGGAGAGTGCTGAAAAATGTTTGTTTGTTTTTTTAATCTTAGTCAATACTCTTTTTCCGTTATGCCTACACCAATCAGCGATAGCGTTAAAACTACTGACAGGTTAAATGAGAAACACTGCTTATTTTGTTACAATGAATTCTCTGGTGGGAAAACCTTCTACTTAGCATTCACATGGATATTATTTTTATTTTACCTGAACATCTGACAGAAACACACCACTCCAGATATAGAGACAGTGCTGCCACTTCTGAGGAGTTCAGCTGGTCCTCCAAAGTCCCCTGATATCAGTGTGATGGGATTGGATTGCATCTCTGAAAGAATCCTATCCAACACACAAGCCAGATGCTCTCCAGGATACGCCCAGATTTCCTTCAACCACTTTCTATTCACTGACTCTGACTGATTCTTATGGCAGCATGAGGAGGACCTTCTCCATATCGGAGAAGTGGTCATAATTTTATGGCTGATCGATGTTTACCTCGTATACGTCTAAGTTACTGCTGCCATTTTCCACAAGCCTTATTTAAGAGAGGATATAAAGGGCATAAAATAGTCACAACTCAGCTACTACACTTCAAAAGAAAATTAAAATGAAAACCAGAGTATATGTTTTCCTGTGCCAAAAAAGAGACTTTTTGCTTCTTTTAAAGAAAACAAAAACAAAAAAAACAATTAATCCTTTAGTTTTATGTGTTTTAGGTTCACCACAAACACTTGTTCAATCACTTGCGTCCTCCACTGCAGATTTCACGAACGCTTAATTGTTGTTACACGACAAGACATGTCTTTTCAAATTCAAACTGTGGAAAGCACTCACAGGGTTATAAGGGAGGGAAATGAACAAATGATCATTACAGCTTAACATGGAGCAAAAAGAAAAGAAAAGAAAAGAAAAGAAAAGAGAGAAGTCTGGTCCTTTTAATGACAGCATGCGCTTAAGCAACACAAGCTCTTTTTTGTGTAAAGTCCAGATTCTGATAACCCAAGTCATCCCGGCATTATGTGAAAGCTTTTCTTCTTTATTTGATCTTCAAGTGCTTCTTGAAAGGCTTTGAGGTGTGTTTGAGGTCAGTACCCTGCTGCAACATGAATCCTTATCAACAAAGTTCAAACTTGAATATTACCGCTGTTACAGTTAGGTATACCCCAGCATTACCTCTCCTGCACGTCTGCTTAAATTCCCTTCCATTACTGCCGTCAATCTCGCATTTGAATTCATCAGTGAAAAAGCCCTTAAATTACTGGTCCCTCTCAGCCCTCTCCAGGTGTTCAGTCTTGTTATCTTTCTAAGTAATTGAATTAGAGATAATACTCATCCTTTCAGACCTCTACCTTCTTTTTACAGAACGTTTTGCTGACTGGAGCGCTGCCTTACCTATTTAGCTAATTCTGCATCAGTGATTGATGTAATTTCAAAGCTTCAGCAAATAAATCTACTACTAAATCTACTGTACTGTATACAAGTACCCTGATCTTCTAAACATGGTCTCCCTTCTGCTTTTCTGACCATGCTTTCCATGCACACAGTAGGAGAATCACAAACTAACTGCCTTAGGAACCTTTATAATTTCATGCAGGGAAGGTCTGTCTTTGATCAGATCAACAATCTGACTTGTGACACTCTCACTAAATTATGATGTTTTGCCTCCAACAGTCCCAATGCTTCAGCTGAAAGCCAGAGGCAGAGACACCTTTAATGTCAAGTAATGACTGTAAATGGATTTATTCAAGAGTATTTTATACAGAGATTTTTTTTATTTTATTCTTCATTTACCTGTCAGTTTCTTCAGTGGCCAAAATTTCAGAACATTTCCAGCTTTAAAGAGGAATAAATTAGAATTTTGATGCGGTGTCCAATGTGCTACGTAAATATATGAACACTGATGTAAACAGAATCAATTCTTTGTGCTAAACTGTGCTACACTCATTTTTGCTAAAACGTTTGCTTTTGTAAATAAGATTATTCTAGACAATAGCCTAAAATGTCCTCTCCAATGTAAATTTAAAAAAACGTGGTCTTACATTTATTGAACTGTTATCAAAATGGATTTAACTACTTTCCAGAACTACGACTTTTTGTTATTGCTTCACGAGTTTCTACTGTCTGTTTTCTGAATAAATAAAAGAAAAATGAATATTAAATGGCAAAAGTAAATATGGAGGACGCGTCTGTGTCTTTTATGAGTGCAGAGAATGACGATAAATGAAAGATGTTTCATTTTGTAGTTACTGAAGATACTGCTTGGTAGATATTTGTGATGAAGGCGCTGATGAAGAAGACAGATCAGCTGCAGAACGCTGAAAGAAGTTAACGCTCACATTAACTACCTGCAGGGGAAGATCACCGCACGGACAATTTGCAGGTCATTTAGAATGACTTAGAACCAGTCGATAAAGAGACAACGTGCTGCTTAAAAAGGTATCAGATGTGTTTTCTTGTTGAAAGTTCTACCTTGACTGGTTTTGAATGCAGTTTTGGAGAAGCAGCTGCTCTCTTCTCTTATTAGAAACGTAGTTATGGTCTTTTCCAGCCTGCTTTCACCCTGCTTGCAAGAATAATAATAATAATAATAATAATAATAATGATAATTACAAGGATTTCTGGATGGCAATTAGAACTTACAATAATCAGAAAGGATCATTAGCATCAGATATTGTTGGACTGAGTGACTCAGATAGAAATCACTCAGTTGTAATTGCTAAGCTGTAGAAAAGGATGATGGGGTGGTTTTTACTGCACAAGAGGTCTTAGTAATATTCTGAAAGTATGAGAAGATAAGGGATGTAGTGTGGGTAGCTGCAGCACATTTTAAATTTACTATTTGAAAAACAAAAAACATAAAACACATGACTTGTCTTTTATTTTACTGGCTTTTTAATACATGGTGTTCGGCAACTATCAATTTGGTATTGGTAATCAAAAATAAAGCTGTAAAATAGAATCTCGTAATAGTATGGGTCAATAAGGTTTTTCTAGCATTTTATTTAAAGCACTGGAGTGATTCAACTTCAGTTGCATTTCTATAGAACTTACAATCAATTTGGCTTGAAATGTAGAAAATGGTAATTATACGTGTACTTTTTTTGCCTTCAAAGAAATTGTGTTTGATTCAGAATAAAGGCTTTTCGGGAGGATCTCATACCAACTGTGGACATGTTATGATTTGTGAGTTACATTACTGTTTCAAAGGCAACCAGGTAACAGGCAATTATGGGAGATGTTCATGAGGCGTTATTTCTGCTCAGAGGGGGAAGACCAGCTTCTCTCTTTTCTTGTGTTGATGTGTTGAGAACGTCAACGTACTTGCTTTTTTTTTGTTTTTCTTTTTGTTTTTTCCCCCACGTATCTGTGTCTGTGGCCAAACACTGGGCTTCAAAAGCACAGATGGAGTTTTCAAATGCAAATAACAGCATTAACTCACCTGCTGCAGCCACGGTCCTGCTCTCCTGGGCCAGAGGAGGTCCGCAACCTGCACGAGTGCAGGCGCTGAGGTGGAAGCGGTAGAGGCTGTCTTTCTCTAATCCTCCCAGTTGCCACTGGGTGATGTCAGCCTCTGTGATGTTCATCTCTCGGGAATCAATCACCTCAAGTGACGTTTCATTTACTATAGACAAGGAAGAAAGATGTCAGGTCAGTTCAGTTTAGAATGAGCTTACGACCGTTCAACGCCGAAAAAGTCATCACCGTTGGGTCATGTTTTATAATAATGGAACAGAGCTATGAGGGGGTCAGTGGTTGAGGGAGAAGGAAGGCGAGGAGATGTCACGCTAGCTCATGCAGAAAGTGAATATAGGAAATACAAGTCGTGACAGGTAAGCTGAGGAGGAATACATTATGAAGAAAAGCAAGAAGATGAAAGGGGGAATAGAGAGCTCAGGAAGATGGGGGTGTAAACAAGTGGCAAAGGATGAAAAGAGGTGGAGATGTGGGGGGAAAAAATAAGCAGGAAATGCAGCAAATTATGAAACATTTTGAAGTAAAATTGAACTGAATTCATTTCAGTTGCAATTACTGAATTTGGCAACGCTTACATAAATATAAGACAAAAACGGGGGAGAAAAAGAAAGAAGATGTAAAACAACGGGCATGGAAGTAGCAGAACGGAATAAAGAATAGTCAAAGTTTCAAGTTGTGTAGTATACCGTATCAGCAAACATGCATTATGCATCAAAGTACAACATGCGTGCAGACTGTTGAAAGCAACACACTTATCCTGAAAGCCCTCACAGTGATGTCCCTACTATGTGAATGTGGAAATGGAGCTGAGAGCTAATGTGCCAAGATTTTTTTTTTTTTTTTTTTTTTTTTACACCCTTTAAGAACCAATGCTTGTGCGCTGTGAAAAAGAAAAAACACAAACACTGCATATTTTTAAAGTTCTTGTGATGACAGATTACTCATTCACTAGCAGTTCCACAAAGCAGTTTCATGAGCCAAACGGGCATGCAGACCCCACACATGGTACGATTATTATATTTATTTAGAGAATTTGCAGTAAATAGAACGTGACATACTGTGAAAAACATTCAAGCATACGCATAATGTCTAAGAATGGTTGTAGTCTGACATCTGATATAAAAAAAAGAAGAAAAAAACAGGGAGGATGGAGGGACAGCGTGTAATGAATAGCTGGCCAGACTCCGTGGGTGCAGGTGGAGGCGGCACAGTGCTGTCTCTGCCTTTACATTTTGCACAAAAGAGTTCAGAAATGTCAGCCAAAGAGAACGTAGTCTTTGAAAACAGAGAGATTGTAATAAAAACCTCTCACTCTCTTGTTCACCCCAACTGTACTCAAGCATACAGGCGCTTTCTTGCATGAAGAAATGCTTTGAAGTGATAAATGCTAAATGATCAATGAAGTTTACAGAGAAAGCACAACCAGTGTTTGCTTCAGGGTTGGTTTTCTTTGAAAAAAAAAAAAAAAAAAAAAGAGCCCACAGTCCAGACAAAAAAATGTGAAGAAACAATAATGGAACTGTTAAAAAACAAAATCTAAAGCTGCACAGCATGGCTGGTGCAGATCTGAAGCGTTTTGTGTTAAACAGTGCCACCGTCTGTCTGACTTGAGAAGACAAGTGGGGAGAAGGGGTAGATAAGCAGCAATCAAACCCTATGTGGGTATAAAAATTAACTGCAGTTCCACCCCCTCCATATCTTCTCCCCTCTGGCCTTCTCTTTACTCACTTCCCCTCAGCTAACGGCACACTCCAGCTTTTAATTCGCCCACAGCAGCTCAAACGACAGACAAAGTGCTGAACCGCAGCAAAGAAATATCTGTTATTGATGATAGTCCCACGTGCTCAAAGGTTCACAGCGTGTCCATCAATATGCAGGTAGGCATTCAACATGCTGTGTGTACATACGGAGGTGGTACTGAAGGAGATAACCAGAGAGGATGCCATTTGCTTCCAGCGGTGGTCCCCATACGAGCAGGATGGAGTCCTTCTGATTGTTGGAGGCGGTTATGATGGGCACTAACCCTGGAACTAGAAAGAAAAAGGCAGGAACATTAATGCATCTGCTGTACTGCATATGCTGCACAAGTATAACAATAGTCTTCCTTATCTATTTGGCACTTTTTTCTTACACAATATACAGTGATTTACAAAAAAAAAAAAGAAACCCGATTGTAAAATGAAATGAGAATTGGTATACAGGAGGTAAAAACAGTGAAAGTAATGAGATGAAACATGTAATAACTGTTAAAATAAGGAGCAAGGACAACACAGAAACTTATTTCCACAGAAGGTTTTCTTCAAATGTTCTTCACGTTTTAAGAAGCGCTTTAAAAGAAGACACAGTTCAACTCCTTCAGTTCTTTACCCCTTTATCTGGTGTTTAATATTCAAGGAAGCAAGTAAAGTAACGCTTTAAGAAGATGAAAGCATGTAAGATCATCTCTGTGTCTTTAAAATAATAGATTGTATTTTAGGAACATTTCTTTGCTAGTAATAAAAAAAAAAAAAAAGTGTTGTGATTTGCTGGTCAAAACCATCAAGCCACACGACAAGGATGTTTGTAAAAGGTTTTGAATTTTCTTTCAAGAACCCAGCACATGACGAGGTTAACCAAACAAGTAATTACTTTGTTGCCTAAATTTAGGCACCAAGCTGAAGTGTTTGGGTGGATTTTGTCATATTACAGCCTGAATGTAACCCAGTTGTCTTATCTTATTTTTGAACTGGCTGGAAGACGCTGCATGCGAGGGCATTTGAGAGCGGGTAGTCATAAATGAGATAAGGTTGTACGGATATGAGAGCTTGTGTCAATATCCTGACAATGGCTGCATGTTGTTGCTACCTCACCTCCTTCTGGGGTAGTGAAGGTGACAGGATCACTTCTGGGCCCATTCCCTTTCTTGTTGAAAACGTTGACAGCGAGTTTGTACTCTGAGAAAGGTGCAAGTCCTGGCACGATGGCGTGATTCCTCTTTCCGGGAAAAGACAAGTACTTGGACTCGTGTAACGTCTTTTCTGGATTCAGGAGGCTTTTCGTTTTTAACCAGTGGACCTATAAGATATTACCAATCAATCATTCGCAGCGCAAACAGAAAAGTGAGCATAAAAGTGTACCTGAAAGAGCCTGAACACACATGAAATCTGTGACCTGACTTCCTGCTTAAATGAATAATAAACATAGAAATGACACAGAGATCTGAAGAATTTAAGTCCACTTCTAATAAAGTCAAAAACAAAAGCAGAACCAAACTGGAAGAACTCAAATTCTCCCCAAAAAAATGGATATCACATATTGTTCTGTTCAGTTTTTAGCTTAAAAAAGGAATTTTGGGAGTGTTGCTTATAAGAATATTTAGGCTCAACATCAAATAGTCATAAGGCTGATATTATTAGTAAGAAGTGTTCATAAAACAAAAGCAGCTGTTCATGGGACACATTTTTTAGATGCACTGAACAAGAAATATCCAATCTGTTGAGATTCACAAATGTGATGGTATTAAACTCTCACACCAGGTAACATGTAAAAGAATTTTATAATGATAAAATCTGTGATCAAAGCAGCTTTGTAGCCTGGTGTGCTGCCGACACACTGACAGCACCTTGGCTACCTTAAAATGATGACTACACCCAGGATACTTTTTATTGTATTCATTTTCTATTCTCAGCAATAAAAGCCTTACTGGGAGGGGGAGAAAAAAAAAAAGAGAATCATGTTTCAAGATCATGAGAAACCTACATTATAGCCCCCAAGATGCCCTCGCACAGTGGCAGGTGGAACTGGGGTCCAGCTGACTCTCAGAACGGTGGCGTTGATCACCTCCACGGCTACGTCCCGCGGTGCTGCAGTAGGAACTTAATAAAGGATGGGAAGGTCAGAAACTGCAAACAATAGAATACCTGTGCAAGGACTTTTTAAGCTCTACCAGAAAACATACACACATAAAAATAAAATGGACATATGAGGTCCACATGAATATAACTTCAGAAGATTATTATTTAAAGGTGAGAGCATTTGTGTTTAACATAAGATGTGGCAAGTGAAAGGGAAGACATCATAGAGTATGTTGAAGCAGCGGGAAAATACATCACCAAACGTGAGCGTGGTAAAGATGTATGTTTTTCTGCTGTATTGGAAGCAGGAAAGGAAGCGCAGCAGCCATCGGAGACAGGGGAGGAGCCATTTTGTCTATTAGGTCTACAGCACACGGTGTGTTGTGATCTGTCAAATCTCCAGCGGCTTCTCACACACAGGTGGAAATTGGACATCCCTGTCTTATACAAAGGTTATCTGCCACCTGCTAGATTTAGCTGTGGTGTTTTTCTTCTATCCTTTATCAGAAGGGAGGAAAAGTCACTACTTCACACGTGGACAGGGTTAAAAGAAAAGAAAAGAACTTAACCTGACACATTTTCCTGCAGACAGTGCCAAAAGACAACTGCGGATGCAGTCGATAGCAGAAGGGGTTTAAAGTGAGCCGCAAGGAAAAACAAGAGCCAGATGTGCTAGTTAGGCTTTGCAGTGTGGAAAAGAGGAACTGAACTGTTATATATATGAACATTAAACTGGATGAATGAATAAAGCGTATTGACATGATTGCTGCCACTCACCATCTTCACCAGAGTAACCTGTAACGATTTTAGGTTCTGGACCCCAGCCCAGGCTGTTCCTGCTCTGAACTTTGATCTCGTACGGGACAAAAGTGGATGTGTTCTTGACGACAAACGAGTATGTTCTCAGGAGCTCCTCCTTCCAGACGTCTTCCACCCCCAGTCTGCGGTAGCTCAGCTTGTATTCAAGGCCTGGTCCGTTGGATTCAGTCAGCAACAGTGGCTAGAAAACGATTTAGAGATTGTTATTCTGATATTTATAAAAGGCATTAAGTGCACAACCTTGGAGATAGAGATACTTTTGATAAAAAATAAAAAGACATATTCTACCTCCCAGCTGATGTGCATCTGGTGAGGAAGATGGCCTTCAATTTTGATGTTCTCTGGGTTTCTGTCAGGAGCTTTGGAGAAAAGACGGCAGCATAGCTTTGAAAGTTATGATGTAACTATTCATATTTTATGATACGTACATTAAAGAAAAAAAAGCAACACTGTGCTTGCAGATGATACTTTATCTTTAAGGGTTTTAAGGGCTTCTAAAACCCGAAAATATTCACACCTCCGACCGCTACAAAGTCATATTTCCAAAGGCTGACTTTTAGATAGGCACATTTCAAAAGATATCTTCAAAGTGAGATGCTTTCAGAATCTGTAGATAACCTCAGCAGAAAATGTTTAAACACAAAAGAGTCTCACCAGCAGAGGGTGTTTTGTATCTCTCAGTGGGCTCACTGGGGGGTCCAGGTCCAATGGCATTAACAGCGTAAACCCTAAACTGATAGTTAAGGTGCCCGTGCAGTGCCAGCTCAGCTGTTGCCTGGTTACCGGGGACTTTCTGGAGCCGCTTCCACCTGCCAGACTCCCATTGGCTCTCCTCATACTCCACTACAAATTCTGCACTCATGGTGGAGAGGAGATCAACACATTTAGTCAACATTACACAACTGGTAATCACAGCTGCTGGTGCTTTTTTGCCAGCAAACGGCTCTCATGAATGAAAAGTTGAAATTTCATGGTGGCTTCACGGTGTTGAGAGACTGTTAATACCACTTCCATCTGTGTAAGTATGAACATAGAAAAAAATTGTAATTCACTCTGGTTTGGTGGTTATTTTTATGCAGTTTGCAGAAGATAATCTGTTTTATACCACATCTCCTGGGTTTGTTTTTACTACAGATGCTGAAGTATCAGTTTGAGAGGATCCCCAGTTTATTTGGCTCATGTAAGCAAACAAGATATATGCGGGTGAAAGATCGAATATCTTACTCATGGTGTGAAACATTTCCTCTGATCAGCATGTGGTTGGAATGTGCCAAGAAATATAACAATGCTCAGCGGAAAGTAAGTCAAACGAGATCCCCTTTCACAGATATGTTATGTGATGCTGCTGGTAAGAAGACGACCTCCTTATACAGTCTCTGCTCACCTCACTTGTTCACACTGAGCCTGAATAAAGCTGCCTAGTGGGTGCTTTCAGGTGCCATGGAATCAGACGTGTGATAAAACACGCAAGGCAGACTCTTCATTGTGGTGGTTTGTCCTGATGTTTAATACATTTAACATAGCAAACCGCAACAGTGCAGGTCTGCCTTTAAAAAGCAATAAAGGATTTCAACATCATTAAACATTCAGATTTTTTTTTTGTATAAGAAAGGACATGTATTTGTCAACTTTATTAAAGCTCAGACAGACAGAAGGTTTGAATGTTAAGGTAGCTCATAAAAAGGTCGATAGATGGAAATATGTCTCACCAGAGCTTAGTTCAATTTTTTTGCATCATTCAAATGAGGTATTTTGTACAGTTTTATTATCCATCCATCCATCCATTTTCTATACCCGCCATTTCCTGTTCAGGGTCACGGGGGTCTGCTGGAGCCTATCCCAGCTCACATTGGGCGAAAGGCAGGGGTACACCCTGGACAGGTCGCCAGTCCAGCGCAGACAGTTTTATTATAATAAAATTAATTTTCTTTGTAATGTTTATATTTTCTCTACTAGTACTCATCAATAATCCAAGAAGCATTACCAGTTTGTTTCTTTTCACAGAGGACACAGGAAAATGTATAGAGATTTTCAGTAAATTAACAGGAATTCACATAAACGAATACTTTATCAGTCCAGTTGTTGATCATGGCCCACAGACTTATGCAACACAGTTGCTCGCTATGAAGCGATTGTTTTGTTTTTTTTCTTATCCTATTCTGGGCACAGTGTTTTCAAATGATAAACCCCTTTCTGCAAAGTGCATCATAAGCTGATGTAGAGCTGCAAACAATCAGGCCTGCTGCTAATCAGGAACCTGTAATTTACCAACGGCGCAGGCACAGCGTGTTTCTTGTTCCAACACTTGACATATAAGCTGTTAAGTAAAATTATTCCAGTAAGACTCTTTGGTTCAGATGGGAAAAAAAGAAAAAAAAGAAAAAACAAGTTCACCAAGTTTACTTGGATCAAAACTAACTTTTACCTCAATTGTGCATGACAAGACTTTTCAGTTTAATTCCGATTAAATTTGTCATCTTTTTGTGGTTCAGGAACAGACAGCGCACACAGGCCCTCTGTAGACCAGGTTTTAAAATCCATCCCAACTGATTAAATCACACAGGGAAGGTCTTTTCCTGTAACTACGCATAGTTATTGCATCATTGCCTCACGCAGGTAAAAAAAAAGAAAAAAAAAGAAAAACACCTGTGCATTTCCTCTTTGCAGGTGCAAATGCGCTGGTGTATTTGCATTTAGGCAGATTCAAGTCGAAACATGTCAGCGTGTCTGTGTGAACTGACACACCTGAGACTGAGCGTCATGAGGTACTAAATTACGGAAGAGTTATTATCCAAAATTGCATCTTTCACAGTATTAAAGGTTGACCAAAAGAGCATAATGTCAAGTCATTTTTCTTACTTTAGTTATGTGTTTTTTTTTTCATCTTTTTTTGGGGGAAATGAATTGATACGTAGGTGGAGAGGGAATGCCCAGCAAAAAACAAAACAAAATAAAACTATAGGTTGAACAGATGAACAGAAGTTCCAGTGGTAAGTGGAAAAAAAAATATAAAAAGTAATATTAAAGTATTATAGATTACCAGCTTGACTACCATGACTCCAATCCACACACCAGACAGTTTCTAACGTAAGTTTGACATACATGAACCACATATCATGATTTGAAGCACGCAGAATATGTTCAAGAAAGAGTTGGACAATAATATTCCTGGTACTTTAATTCTGAGGGAACCACCTTGCCATCACTTTACAGCTATGTCATAAATATGTCTGTATCCTGGTCCTATAAATATTGTGCATTTTCAGTTTCAATAAATTTATCACAAGTTACCCGTATGACATCACCAGAGTCTGTAAATTAAACTGTAACATCTATCTGTCAACCGAGGCTCAGGATGCCAAGGCCAATGCCTTCGACTGCTACCTTCACCACATTACACCCAACTGATGTGGCAGGTTTGGCAGGTGGTGGACCGGCAGGAAGGGAGAGCGACATTTCTTGTGTGGTCTATACCCAGCTGGGCCACATGGGTGAAGGCTTGGCCACCATGTGTTGCAGACATACTGTATCTCTCCCCCTGACGTGGCTGCACAGTGGGACCCTGATAACCCATGACGGAGAAAGGGACACTGTCCTCTATTTTTGACCATGCATTTTTGCCTTTGGAGACAGTACCAGAGGTAATTACCCCCAAGTAACACAGATCCAAGGATCATTCAGGCACATAAACCCCTCCACCACAATAAGAAGGGGATGTAAGGAATGGTGTGGTTTTTTTTCCTGTTTTTTTGGGATACCTCCCTGGACAGGTGTTTTTGGTATGTCCAACTAGGAGGAGGCCCCTGTGTAGACCCAGGACACGCTGAGGAGATTATAACTCTCTGCTTCTGGGTATTCCCCCAGAAGGGCTAGAAGAGGTGGCCGGGGAGAGGGAAGTCTGGGTTTGAATAAGCAAGAGTTATAAGGTCAAAGGAAACTGGAAATTAGAGATTAAGGGAAGAGCTCATAATTCATTCTGAAATGTTTTTCCTCCTCATCCACCATCCCGAAACAAACTTGCGAGTTTCAGGCTTTTTCTTCTCAAACTTTTACCTGTTACAGAGCTGTTGTGGTCACTCCCAGGCTCCCAAGACAGCGTTATATTCCTTGGACTATGAATTTCAGATATCTTTAATCTCTTTGGCGCATCGGGAACATCTGTGACACACGGAAGACAGCTGTGAGTTTAACAACCAAATTAATAAAGAATTCTCACTACGATAATGAACAAATTAGAGACTCTTACCCAGCACCGTTAGTAGTGCAGTGGCACTGTCCTCATCTAGACTTGTTTTAGCTGTGCAGGTGTACATTCCCTGATCGCTCAGGTTCACATTCATGATGTGCAGCATGTCACCCTCCATGATGTATCTGAAGACACGAGTACATTTGTGACACCACAGCAAGAACATTGTATGTGTGTATATATATTTATGGGAATTTCCGTTTCACAGTTCAAACTTTGGGAGAAGGGATTATGTAAATTAAAACAAAGAGGACAGACTTACAAAATCACAAATATTAACAGGTTGTAACTGCATTTTAAGTCAAAAATGCACATGAGGTAGCAGTGAGGGTTTTTTCCTGTAGAGGAAGAGGGAGGCCGGTGGTTCATCACTCACAGCTGCTCCAAATAACTAATTAGCTCTCTCGCTATATTTACGCAGCAGCACAGAGGAGCTGAATGAATCCAGCAACAGCCATGTGAATGAGTGCAACAACCTTTCTTGTCTTTCCATTGAGAGCTCTGAGAGAGACCTGCCAGTAACTAGGAGGTATTTATTTAACCACGCAGAAATGTTGGCTAACCTTTGCACCACATGTCAATGCTGATTTCTATTTAAAAAAATAAATAAATAAAACAAACATTTGCAATGGATGTGCTAGTTGCAGACTGTGTTGATGAGGTAAAGGTCTTCCACTCCACTGAAGGAAATGTGTGTGAAGAGACTTCCAATTCCAGTAAAAATATATTTTGGGTGCCAGGAAAAGAAAATATTGATTGCAAAGCCGTGTAACTTATTAATTAGCTGGAGGAAATACAGGCCCAAACACTCAAGTGGTGGTTAGTACTTTCACCTTTGATTGCAGCTTCCTTCAGTAAATGCGGGAAGAAACTGCACCATAGATTTATTTTGTTTTTATCTTTATCCTTTTTATTCCAAATTTACCATACAAGAGAATGCGGGTGGTTTCCCCCCTTGTCAGTGTAACCCTGTTCACACAGCTACAGCTCACATCCTGTTATTCTAAGCGAGTGGGCACGGGGGGAATTGTTACACCTCTGTTTCAACTTTCCAGGTAAGAACAGAGGCGTAGCAGTGTCTAAATGAGTTCTGTGTAAATTGACATTCAGGAAAGGTGTAACAGGGGTGCAAGGACGGCTGCGACACACTTTAACGTCTTGCATTGATTACTGCAATGCCCTGTATGAAGGCATAGACCCGTCATCCATCTGATGCCTGCAGCTGTTGCAAAATGCAGCTGCTCACCTCAGGTCAAAGGACCATATCACACCAGTATGGCGCTGACAACCATTTTACTCGAACGAGCCGCTTTATGCTCATGCTTCAGCTAGGGCTTAAAACGAGGGGAGACTGAGCTTTGGGGCTCCTGCACCTTAATTATGGAACAGCCTAACACTGCACACAAGATGTGAATTCCCGATGTTGTATCGTTAGCTATGTGAACCACTTTGGTTTAAAGGTCATCATGGGGACTGTGAGAGTCAGCCCAGTGGGACCACTATCAGTGGTCAGAGAGGCAGCGAGCGGCTGGACTGGCTGCATTAGTTACTTTGTCATGTGGCTTGGGGCACTAGCTACAAGACAAACCCTGTTGCCGTGCTAAACTTCAAACTGCGGAATGCCATAATGGTTTGTGAAAGCCTGAGGAAGGATTATTATGCTTTCCTGGGTTCACTGTGTGTGCGCAGAGTGGAGAGTTGAGGCAGAATGAAAAGGGAATCTCCAATTTGTCTTCATTTTTCTATCTTTTGAGTGTCTTGAGTGGCCTTGTAATAGATTTGCAAACTGTTCAGGGCATACGTTCCTTTTTCTAGCCCTGCTTCCAGCTTTCCGTGCCAGATTGTGCATCTTAAATATTAAGTTAACAGGTTAAGGCTCATTTCTGCAATGCACATGCTGCTACAAGAAAGAATCCGGGCCCATGTCACTGATGATTCACAGGCTTGGCAAGTGCACCTGATAAGCAGATATACTTGTTTGCAACTTGCCTGTGCTCATTGTAAACTGCTGTTTACAACTGTGTTGCTTAATCCAAGTAATGTTGGAACATTGCCCATAGAAGTAAACACTCCCATTGGAACCTTTTAAGAATTGAAACCACACAGTCATTTGCGCAAGACTGTAAATCTGCCCCCAGGTTATAAAGCCCTGGTCAGAGGTAATCAATCAATTCATCAAGCGAAAAGTCGTCAGATCTGTTGTTTCTTCATCTTCCTCTGATCGGAGGTTCTTTGTACTGTGATATAATACAGATGGGAACAGCGAACAACAGAGTGGTTAACACAAAAATTTAAAAACATAATAAAATAATAGAAGCAGAACCAGCTACCTGGAATTTTCCTCAGGGTTGAGCAGGTTATCTTCCCCATTCTTCTGCCACACCACCTCAAACGTGTGCTGCAGACTTTTATCATACTCTGCCTTGCACATGAAGTGAGTCGAGGATCCACTGACAATCTGCACGTCCTGAGGTGGACCCACTATTTTTGTAGGATCTGAAGAGAAAACACATTTCCAGGGACAAAACTTTAAATTGATTCATTTGCCTCATAAATGAGTCATCAATGAAGGAAATGAGAATAAAAATGTCTATATACGTTCCATCATATTCATGATCTTCCTTTATCTTAAACACTAAATATAAAGTGCCTGAGAAAATGGACGCTAAACGCTTACAGAATTTTATTTGGTTAGTTTATCTGATTTTAAAAAGATGCTACAAAGATGAGACATTTCACAGAGTTGATTTCAGTTCAGTGACTTTTGCTATAAAAATAAAACATCATGTGTCTGAAATACCTTTCACATCCAGAACAGCAGTGACAGATGACGTGCCTTCTCTGTTGCTGGCCTCGCACATGTATTTCCCACTGTCCCCTTTTTCTGTGCTCATGATTTTCAACGACTGATTGTTGTCAAGAGCAAAAACTCGCCCCCCTTCAATGTCTGCTCCACCTTTGGTCCTAGAAGAGGGAGTTCAAATGTCTGATTCATCATCATAACGCAAATCAAAAGCCAATTTGACTCATCATTTTACAAAGTACCTCGAGTCAATTTGATTGGAGCCAAACTAATTCCCCCAATAATTTCAGAGGCTCACAATATCATATTGTACTTACGGAATATTTTGGTCATATATTTCCATTTTAATTGATTGTAATTCAATTTTAGCTAAGTACTCGCTGAAAGTACAATCAGGTTACACTTTCAGGCAAGTGAGAGTTTGAGTTAGAGTCTGGCAAAACATGGTTAAGCCTGCTGATTAGATTTAAGCTAAACATCATTTAACAGAATCAGACAATATACTGTGTTTGTGTAATGCTGAGAGCCTTTTGAGAGCCTTTTGCCCTTTTATGGAACTGTAGGAGAGCTGTAGTGGTACTTAATAGGATTTAATTAGATCAATTTCAAGGACAGGAAGAGGATTATCTCATTAGACAGACAACATCAGACTGTAATATGACGACACTTGAAGCAGTGTGGGATTAATAGCATGACTCACTGCTGTGATACTGTATTTTATTTGATTCATTCAGTTTAATATGTTCCAAATCAATGCAATAAAATAGAACTTTTATCTTATTTTTGACGTTACAAAAGCCAGATTAAAACTGTGTTTAAACACTGCAATGCACTTACCAAGCAATGTTGGATGGTGGAGAGCTGAAAACGCTGCAATTCATGACGATGTCACCTCCTAGGATCACAGCATACTCCTGGAAGTCCCTTGTCAGTATGACAGGAGCCGTGTCTGAAGTGGGGAAAGGTGAGATTTAAAAGGGTCACATGTGGAGAATATTTAATTGTTTGGAAGCATGCTACATCTTTTAACAGCCTTCCATGGCTACTTCCTAAGCTCTCCTCGCCTAATTTCACCAGCCATTCAAATTCTTTTTTTTTTTTCTTTTTCTCAAACTTATTTTCCAATATAAAGAATTTCCAGTGAGCAGTACCAATGGACACAAAACAAACTGGCTCTGGACACCACTGGATAGACATACAAGCAATCAGAGCAGCGAAGCATGTGAAGTAAGCCGGGCAAGTGGAGCGTTCCTGCTCCACGAATGACAGCTGTTAGTTTTGCAGTGTCATTACCAATTTTGCAGCCATCTCAGCTGTCTTGAATAGAAGTTTTTTTGAACACTCTTGAATAAGGCATCGCATACAGCCTGCCCCTTTGCAACTGACCCGGTACATTCTGTACTGTGGAAATGGCTGTGAATGGCAATAGTAAATAGACCCATTTCATAAGAGAGAATATTTGCAAAGTGAATGGGAATGACTGACCAGGCCAGTCCTTGCAAAAGAACTAATATGCAAGGGATATGACAAGCCCCAGAGAAGCTTTTAATTCAAATATGACAATGTTTTGTTAAATTAATTAACATAGAGTCAAATTAAACACAACCAGCCACTGTGTTTGAGTTGTTACAAGTGACTTGGCTGTGCAGGTCTGAAGTCTTGCAGCCCTACTCACTCATAATCATGATGTTGATGTTGGCCAGAATACTGCCGTGATTGTTGGAGGCCTCGCACTGGTAGACGGCGCTGTCCTCTTGTCTGGCATTATGAAGCACCAAAGTGTCATCAAGCACTCGCCTGTTGGTCTCCGGGTCATCTAAAAATAACAGACAGTTGACACAATCAGGACCACAAAATGCCTCTATGGAGAAAATCTGTCGCTATTATCATGATTGTTTCAATTTACGACAGTAATGTGTTATTGCAATTTTCTGGTCAACACTGTAAAATGATCCTGTGAAAACTCAAGAAAATATTTAGGCCTAATTTTAAGATTTTTAATGTATTTCAATTGCATACAAAATTTCCATCCATTTGAATTACACAGATTAATGTAAATATATAGTATTTCACAATTTAGAATATTTATGTAATTATACCAATAAACCTAATATGTCTTAAATACATAATGACAGATATATGCATTTAATTTTATTGGATTTATTAATGATAAATACATGAATCTGTCACGAGCCTATGTATTTAAAACATGTTGGGTTTATCACTATAATACAAATTAATTGATTCATTTACACTAGACCGAAAAATATACATCACATTAAGTTTATCATCCTGTTTAGTCTGGACATTTAATATGTAACTGAAATACATAAATCTTAAAATTAGGTCTAAATATTTCTGTGAGTTTGTGGGCTCACTGATGGTAAATCAATGCTTTTCCAAAAATCTCCATTTGCATTTTTTTTTTTTTTTACCTACAAACTCTTTTAATAAATAATGCTAGAAGGAGACTGCTGTATATTCTGACATGTTGAATATTGGTAACGTGGGCCAGTTCAGTCCTGCATTACCTTAGGATTTGCATTCCTGGTGGAGACTTTTAACTTATTCTCACTAAGACTAATTCATTTTTTTTTCCTCTCACATTCAAAGGAGAAGACAACATTTAATTGCTTTTTGTGTACATTTCACTTCAGTAAATTTGGCATCAGAATCCTAAAAAAAGACAAATACAAATTTCATCTCAAGAGCAAGAAGTAGTCTGCTCTCTCGAGTGACCTCCAAACAAATTTCAAAAGTTGAATCAAAGCACAGCCACCTCTGAATATTTCACCATTCCTCCTCCACGTTATGTCTGGTGACGGTTTTCCTCTGACCAAGCACTTGATGTAAACGTCAGAGCCGATGACGGTCAGCTGGCTCTGAGGAGGCTCTGACTGCCACGTCGGCGGTTCTGGAAGATGTGAAGAACAGGCATGTTGGTCTCCATTGCAAACACGCAATAACAAGCTCAACCAGCCCCCGAAGCTGACTAACCTTCCACTATTACATCAAAGTAGTGGACAACCTTTCCAGCAGAATTTTGGGCCGTACACATGTATTTTCCCTGATCATTCTCATCTACTGAAGATATGGTTAACAGCTTTTGGAAATTGCTCAGTTCCACCCGATCAGGCAGACTGTCACCCATTTTCATCCACGTCACACTGGGAGTGGGACTGTAACATGAAACACACATTAGAAAAAGTTTTGCCATGAAGCACAGTAATAACACTGAAAGGTAGAGCACACGTACAATCCTCCTGGTATACACTCGAGATGCAGCGCTTCTCCTCTCAGCAACACCTTCAATGTCTGGACACCAGAGGGCAGCAGCAGGCTGGGTGCCCTCACTGGGGGGCCTTCAGCTGCATTCAACAAGGAGAGTCATCTTTGTCACTCAAGTGTATAATTTTAATCAGTGATCTTCTAAACAACACAAAAGCTTATAGTCAGTGTCTGCAACTTTTTCTGATTCACACTGTTTGTTTGGATGCGTGACTCACACTCAGTGGCATCATCACTTTTAGAGGAATCATTGTTGAGTTTCACTGAAACAAAAAACAAATTACCATGAAATTATTAATGCCAGTGGTAGCTGTTTTGTTTGTTTGTTTGTTTTTATCAGCATGGTTTGCTTAAGCATGAAAATGACAAAACAAGCCCTGCTGCTAGTCTAAGGAAGGGGGGAGAGACAAAAAAGGATGATGCTGTTTTGCATCTGTCATCGTTTTTGCAATATCCTATCGATTGCATGCTGAAAAAAGTAAGTTGCAGACTTCTGCATGCTGATTAAAGCCATGCGGATTATGGCGTGAACCTACGGCTCTTGACCACGACAGCCATGGCGGTCTTCTGGACAATGGTGCGTATTTTGTTGAAGGCAGCAAAGCAACAGTAATCCTTGCGACTGTCATTGTGTAAGGCATGGGAGAAGTACAGGTTGCCATTGGTTCCCATGGAAACTCTCTCATCCTGCCGAATGTGCTGGAGACCTGGAAGACACCATGTTTGTATCAATATGTTATAAATATCAGGAATGTTTACTCCTACATTTCATATTGGTATGAAAAAAAAAAGAAAGAAAACCGAAATAATTAGACACTTCCTAAATACACAGAAACAGATGTACAGAGTGGGTGCACCAGGTGGACAAAAGCAGCAATTCTTTCATCTGGTAAAATCGCTTGAACAATAAAAATGAAACTCGGGGCGCGTGGTAACAAAAAGTAGCACCTGTGGTCAATAATAGTGGAAATGCCCTAAAGAGCTGGCATAGATGAAGAAATGATGATGATGATAACGTTCTGCTGCAGGTGAGGATGAAGGTCATGAAGTGCAGAATCATCATCAGAAAAATGCTTAAAATTATTAAAGACAAGATTACACTTTTGTCATGTTAAGATGACTGTTTATGACAATTACATTTAAATCAAAAGGTGTGCACCAGTGTTTTTAATTCATTCATTCTGCTGTTGGCTCTGTTGTGAGCAGCTGAAAGTCTCTTCTGGATGTTTTTCTTTCTGACGTAAGTCAGGCTTGTTGGGGGCTGTTGAGGACCTTCGAGGGGCTGGACAGAAAATGCAGGCACTGATGAAGTACTTCAGACATAATAGAGGTGACCTTCTGCACAGACAATATATACATATATATATATATATATATATATATATATTTTTTTTTTTTTTTTTCTTCCTTTTTTTTTTTTTTTTCCCACGGGTGAACGAAG
>JBAMYA010000022.1:5523133-5536914 GCA_037176975.1 Arrhamphus sclerolepis
TGATTATGCAGCGAAAAAATATTATTAATAGCTAAAGAATAAGTAGGTTTTTTTTTTTGGTTGTTACACACTTATTATTTTTGCATAATTATTTCTAGGTTTTTTTTCTTTTTTTTTTAACCTTGTTTTTTTATGACAAAATACTTTTTAGACTTATTTCCATTTTAAGTAGCTACTTGGTTAGGTTTAGTCTCCAGAACTATTTGAAAGGCTTGTGGTTGGGATAAAGAAACTGTAAAAACATGACCACATGTTAGAGTTTTCCAAGGTAATGAGTCCTCCAACAAGAAAAAAAAGAATATGCAGCAAGAAATCTTACAACATTAGTCACATTTAATGTGAAGACAAAATTACTACCCACAGTCTTGACTAACTGTTCGATACTGCTAGATGCCAACTAGTTTTTTTCTTTTTTTGCCTGACAGTTATCTAAAACAAGCGTCAGAACTCTCAAAACAGAATTGACTGTCTTGTGATGGTCATGTTTAAACTGTATATCTGATCACTTTTAATTTTTATCAAACGTTAAAGTTTTAATGGAAAAGAAAATTCAAATCTAGCTTTACAATGTTGAAAACTGGACAAGATTTGAACCACACTCTGCATAATACAAGTATTAGTGAAGTGTCATGTGGGATAAGCCACCAAAAACCATGTCTTCCTTTTAACAATAATGTTTCCCTAAACTTATAATTAAATGTCAGTGCCTTGACTTGCAACCTATTTGTCTACGAGTCTTCCAAGTACTTTAAAAAGTTGCTAATCATGTGTGCCTTGAAATCCCCCAAGCAGCTATCCATCAACAGCAAACCTGTGTTTCTAGTATTCTGCAGACGGTCACTACACTGTTACATTGTGTACAGGCAGAACAGGTTCAAACTATCAGCATGTAGTGACTCATGTTTCACAACAAAAGCACACTTCAACAGAAAAATCATTGCAGCTTGCATAGGCATGCTGTAAGTAGCACTTAAGACACACTTTGACGTTTCAATTCTTCTGTTACTCCAAGGTTTTAAATCTCTCTTGTTATATGGCAGATGCGCACACTATTTTGCATCCTGGCCTGTTCTCTCTTGGCAATTATAATTTTGAATAACAAATATGTTTTTTGATTAAATTAATACATTTCCTTATGGTTTTAATGCCATAGAAGCATTTTAATTCCTCCGTTGTCACACGTGAATGTTGACAGAGGACATAAGGGGCGTGGAGGTTTGCAAGTTACTCATCAAAGCTCACTCAGTAGGAGTTTAAATGCTTCCTGCTCTGGAACACTGTGATTACTGGAATGACATGAAGAGTTGCCTCTTAAACAGGAGCCCATGTGGCACGCAAATACATGGCACACTATGACAACCGCAGATTCTTAATTTGCAGGTTTGGTATTTCCTGTAAACTGTTTTCCACCACTTCTACTCCTGTTTTTGTTTCTGTTTTTCTACAAATACCTTATCTTTTTCTCTCTACACCCCCCCCCTTTTTCTTGCATAAAAGTCTTCTCATTAAGACAAATTAAGACAATATAAATCACTCAAGAAATATGCCCATGCAAGTTGTAGAGCAACAAAAAGTCTAACCATTCCTCCAAAGCTAGACCAAGTTTAGAGACAAGCAGTTCTGCTTCCTCTCCTCTAACACTGCAGCCATGAGAAGGTCTGTATACACCCTCCTTCAGCCTGACATCTTGTTCATTACTGGGCATACAGGTAGACAATTTAGCAACAATGCACTCAATGGTCTGCATTGAGCTTGTAATTAGATTATGTGATAATCGTGTAGCCCGAAGAATTACGTAGTTGGGTTGATAAGGTACAAACAAATGGCAGAATTTATATTTTGAGCCGGTCGCTCGTACAACTGCTGTCCTGTTTTGGCTAAATATGCAAAAAAAATTTAAATTAAAGCCTTATCATTTCAGAAAATGACACCAATCTGATGGAAGCTGTGTCTGTTATCCTTGAAAGTGCTGAAATACTCACATCAACATATCCTTCATAGTAACTGGACAAACGCCTGTGACATCACCCACAAGTTTGTCTGCTTTTGAAGTCTTATTTCACAGCATCATGTTAGCTGGAACTGACACCTCCTTAACCTGGTTAAACTAAAAATGATCAGGTGGAAGGAACGATGACACCTTGCAAAGATAACCACTTTAGGCTTCTTTGATAAGCTTTGTCTCCAACCCTCTCAAGACCAACCCAAAACCTAGCCCAGGTCGCAGCTCCAAAGTCAAGTCAAGACAGTCTGCTGAGGACAGTAGACAACCTGCTTCTGGGTCACCTAGGTCACAAAGCCAATCATTGCTTACCGTTCCACGTTCACGCCTCAAAACCCGCGGTGAGCGAGCTTTCTCTGTAGCTGCTCCTGAGCGCTGGAATATCCTTCCTCTGCACATCAAATCCTCACCTACAAACACCTCTTTTAAATGCAATCTTAAGAACTATTTTCTCACTTGCTTTTAGCTGGACTGATGTCTGCTTTATTTTTATTCTATTTTTATTTTATTTACTTATCTGTTATTGCTGTTGTTGTTTTGTGCTCAATTTTATGTGGACATATGGTCTTATTAAGACTTCTTGTGAAGCATTTTGACTCAACCTCTGTTTTTAAATGTGCTATATAAATAAACTGACTGACTTGACAGTGTTAAGCACTAAGTAGCTAAAGTGAATACAGCTTGCCATTGGCTATACCAGAATAATAAATGAAAAGATCTGAGTTAACCATACCCTTGGTGGTTTATATCATTTAACCAGTACATGAAAAATACCCCCAGTTTGGCTAGATTTGATCATACATAATGTAAAGTAATATTAGCTAGCATCATAGGTTAGCATATTTTTTTTTTCTTTTTCTTTTCTTCCAAAGAATTCAATGAATACAATGAAGCCACTTCAAAGAGCATGGTAAGGACGTCATACATGTGCATGAAGGCTTGTCTGGTCTTGTATTGCACACACATTTTTGTAAACACTCTCACTCCCCATTCTGTCTTTTAAATGCCAGAAAGCAGATTATGGATGTCAAAACAGCAATATTTCTGTTTGCATGGAAGAGAGAGGATGAAGAGTAATCTTTCCAATTCAATTGCTGTTTGTCTGGATGAAAACAGTCTTAAGTTCTGTGTGTGCAACATTCAGAGGTGTCATACATAGTCTGTAGGATTTATGAACATTACATAAAAAAAAGAAAAATCAGTGAACGTAACTTAGGTGGTCTCTAGAGCATATTTACATTATTCATCAAATGGATTATATACATGTCTTATCTGTCCAAAGATGTTAAGCTGGCTTTAAATTATATTTAAATCATTTGTCCCTACATGCTGAGAGAATAATACCGTTAGTCATCTGAAAGTCCACCCGAAGCTTTTCCTCAAACATGATTATATCTCCAACATGCTTTGAAAGTGGCTCAAAACAAATGAGTCAGACATACTACCTTTTGAAACAGAAAAGAGCGCTCTGGCTTTTATATTACAGCGTGCAACGAATAGAAGAGACCATTGACTGTGTTTTTCCATAGTTCAACTAAAATGGTGCCATGGCAGGCTAATTGGCTTTATTTGGTAAATTATTACACATGCACAACTACAGAAATCGCATATAGCCCATGAAATAAGAAGTACTATATCACTATTTATGAAACTCAGATAAGGATATTCAATGTTTGTTTGTAATAGTCCTCCTCTTAACATAACCAGCACTGACACTAGGGCAGCAACACAAGATTATAGTTGCAAGAAAGATCACATCAGCATTTTTTTTTGTTTTGTTTTGTCTAGCTGAGGAATTTCATGAGCAGTTTCATAGAGATACCTTTAACTTCCTGATTTTCCATCAAGTTTAACCCCCATTTTCTGTTACATCAACGCTTTGGCTGAGAGCCATGGACACTTGAGGAGATCCACTGACTTGGTAGGTCTAGATTATTCTTGGAACAACAACCACTGAAGTTGAACGTTGAGTCAGCCTTTGTGAGCAGTAGCATCTCTGCTGTCTGATACAGACCCATGACAGGGGTACCACTGTGAAAGTGTTAGGGCCTTGCTTCATTTGCATTTTTGGATCACCATGAATGAAAGTATTTGTTGTGGTTTGTGCTCCTAATTGAAAGGGTCTATTAAAGAATGTTTCTGAAGCTTTACTGTGTTAGGGTGGAAGTTTAGGACTTTGTGTACAGAGAAAAGTACCACAGCAAAGAAAAAGCAAAAAAAAAAAAAAAAAAGGGGCATGACAGGCCAAATCAATCGATATGCAGATGACTCACTGCCTGAGAAGTTTCAGCATCGTGACAGGTACATCTCATAAAACATGACAACTGTAATTATGTGAGCTTAATATTAAAGTTTGCAGGCTGTAACTGTGGTTTGACTCATATTCAAAGCCAGCTATTGAGCAAAACATATTTGCCTTAAACTTGGGGTGTCACATGCCTTGTGGCAACATTGCTGACTAACAATTCGCTCATGCCAGTTTCTCAAACATTAAATTATTGCAACACAGTAAAATCTCTGGGATTATTCTCAGCCATGTGGCTCGTGTTCCACTGAGGTGCTAAACAAAGAAAATTATATTAATAATTGATTTTATCAAAGCATTTGCTCTTCTGTGAAGTGAAAAACTGAAACTTTAGAATAAGAAGTGACATCTCAAATGAAATCCCAATGACGCCTACAAGCTTTTGCAAAACTTACAGAGCTCAACAAAAAAGGAAAACCTTGTCCAGTACGATTCATTTGTTTGACAAATGACAAACAATTCCATCATTTTTAAGTTCAACTAAGTTGAAGACTATTGTCCATCCATTATCTATACCCGCTTTGTCCTGTGCAGGGTCACAGGGGTCTGCTGGAGCCTATCTCACCTCGGGCGAAAGGCAGGGGTCCAACCTGGACAGGTCGCCAGTCCATCGCAGGGCCACATGTAGACATACAACCATTCACACGCTCACTCATACCTAGGGACAATTTAGGAACACCAACTAACCTAACATGCATGTCTTTGGACTGTGGGAGGAAGCTGGAGTACCCAGTGAGAACCCACGCATGCACGGGGAGAACAACCTGTGGAGGCTCGAACCAGGAACCTTCTTGCTGTGAGGCAACAGGGCTGACCACCAATCCACCGTGCTGCCAGACTATTTGCCATTATGTGTAAAGTAAAAACATTTTTGATTAATTGCATTTAACAACCAAAAAAAGACCTATTTGTTCTCAGTAATAAACTTACTGACATAATAATAAGCTTATTAACATTTTCCTCAATGAGTTTCAAAGTATGTACTTTTTGTATTTCTTCCTGTAAAATATTCCAAAAGGCATTCTGCTGAATTCAAGTCAGGCAACGTTCTTGGCAAGGTCTGATTATACTTTCTTCTTCTTTACAAAACATTTTGAGAAATTAATAATCTCGCTGGAAGATCTGTCTTCCACCAACTCCCTGGAGACTGGAAAGCAACTTATATATCTGGTATATATGAATGTATGCCATCATCTCTCCAAAATCTCTGCACTCTAGCAGCCCCATATCATTACATTTCCGCCTCCATGCTACATGGTTTAGTCTCTGTTTCATGGTGGTACTTTGCCAAAAAGCAAGGTATATTAGGCTCATTGCAAATGCTTCAAATTCAAACTCTGATTTCCGCTGAATAAGCTATGTGATATTTTAACTCCTTTTTGGACTGTATCAAACAGCCATGTGGTCCAAAACTGACAACTTTTTTATTGTTCACACGTCACATCAGGTCATTTAATCACAATGTTTGTCACTTAGGTATTTCAAGATAACACGGGTGCTCAATTTTTTTTTAGTTATGAAACAATTCTTTATCAGTGCAGTGATTTACAGGTATATTCATGTAAATCACTTTTAGCTTCTACTTTGCGACTGTAGCGTGCCAGCTTGTTATTCGTGCAGTAATTGAAAGATTAAAATTGGACTTTTCATTTACATTATAGTTACAAAATTATTAAAATCACGACTGTTGAATATGTCAATGAAACTTTACAATTGTAAATGAGATTTCGAAATAACAAAAAAGAAAATGATACTGCACAGATAGGAGCCAGAACAGTTTTGTAATAATGTTGCACACGCACACACACACACACACACACACCAAAAAAGAGTGATTTAAATCTACCCAACTGGGCTAATTACAGAGTTACAGCTACAGGTGATAGCTAATATCCACTGTATGTTTGCAAATATCCAGTTATTCTGAATTTAACTACTTACAAAAACACCGGATTCTTTCAGAGAATGTTTTCTTTGGCTAAGAATAAGATCTCAAAAAAGATACTGTGCCATAAGTGAGCTATTTAACATTCTACATATCTGAAATATCTCTACAACAAAGTGATCATCAAGTTGCCGAAGCAATTTTTTTACCTGAAGAAATTTTCAAAGCTCCTTATCTTTATTTATTCTTAGGGGGGAAAAAAAGCATTTCAGATTTGAAGAGAGATGCCAGCGTATTTGCCAGATGCTTCACATGCCCTCATGTCAACACAGATGCCTATCGACCTTTGCTTCAGAGGTAATGTTGGATTCCCATGTAAAAAATCTTTTGTAAGATTACGGTGAGCCAGGTTGTGACCCTGACAAAGACTGGGGGAACGTGAGAAAAACAAAAAGAGACAGAAAGTCGGAGGGGGGCTGGGGAGCAGAGATTTTAGGGGGTGATATCTGTGGCACAGGAGAGAGAAATCCATGGGAATCATGGTCATTAGCATATGAATCAAATTCCATCAGCAGGAAAAGTATGGCTGAGTTCAGAGCCTGTTGTTTGGTATTTCGGCGTACATGAGCAAATTTATGCATGCTAGGGTCAAGTAAATCCTTGCATGGAGTGGAGTGTAGAAACAAGGATTTTAGAGACCTTGTGATAATACGATAAATATGAAAGAACATGTATCATCATGACATCTTCGAGGAATCAAACAGACTTGAACAAATATTTTTGCAGCTTAATTAATTTCACTAATTTTGCAAGGCTGAATTAATTAAGACATTGACATACAATTAAGGGAGCACAAAGCTTTTTTTTTTTTCATGTTAAACAATCAGTTTCAATTTCATCTAAAGGACCACCCAAAGTACCTATGCATTCCTGTTTCTTGTAACAACTGCATGTTGTGGAAATGTGCAAATGCAAGTATGAACATATTTCAGAGTGGATTCAGATATGATCACTGAGGACACATTTGAAGTTGACTGGGACACTTGTTACAGATTCCTACTCAACTAATGCCATTGACTTAGGCATGAGGTTCAAGAAAGTAATGACAGAGGAAAAAACTTTACTGCTTTGCAACACAAAACCTCTTTATCTAACACTTTTGCAGCACTGCAGGAAGGAGAAAATATGACCGTTCATGAAGAATGCTAATAAAAAAATCCCACTACATTAATACTAGCTAACATTTAGACTCATTTGTGGTAAACTGGATCTTAAAGAACATCAACGTATTTCCTAATTCTGAAGCTGTCACCTGTTTCTTCAGGCTGAGGCAGAATTCTTTTCCTCTGATAAAAACCAGCAGAATTTCTGGAAGAGTCAATATCGACGACTGACTCACTCAAACTGAAACTTGCCAACGCCTATTGTCCCATACAAAACTCATCCGCCCACTGCTGCTTGAGCACTGATTTCATGATTTTCTGTTCCAAGAGATTTCAATTTATTAATTATTTGCGATTTGCATCTGTAGATGCCTCTTTCGCAGAGCATTTCAACATTTTGCATGCAAACATTTTTTTTCCTTGGCACGAGCAAACAAACAGCTGTTTTTGTTGCCATTCCAATTTCATTTCATCTCTTTGTTAACATTGATCACATTCCTGAATGAGTGCTTTGGATGAATTACGGTGACTACTTGTGTGTGATATGTCGCAGAGCAACTTTTATTTTATTAGTTAATGCACTGTGCAGGGACAGCATGCTAAATGCAACAACTAGCATATCGTAAGCAGTACTTACTTTGGCTTCTTGGACACTTTTAAAAAGCCTGGAATATACTTGCAGTTTGATGAAGCGTTCACGTCCATTTGTGTACACATTGCTTCCATACAATTCTTGTTGGCTGTAGGCTGCTGCCCTAGTTCAAGACAACCAACACCAGACAGCTAGCGGTTGTATGTAAAGGCCGTAACTTAGGAAGAGCTTTGTGTCAGTTCAATTGTGGTCAACTGTAGCACCTACACTAGCACCTCTAGCATCCGGGTGGATATTGCATCTCATGTACATGTTGCATATTTTCTGGAGGATGTGCACAACCAACATGCCAAATGAACGCAGGACATGTGACGCGTTCATGTACACACTTGTAAACATTAAGTACATCCCAGGCCTAATGGGTTCTTCCTCCTGGCTGACATGGGTGCTATAGAGCCACCAAGCAAGAGACCAAACACGAGTAAATCCTGGACAGTGACATAAAAAGGACGGATATTTAATAATCAAGCCATGTACAATAAATCCAACATGACAGAAGGAAAAACTTAAGAGTCTACAAGAGGCACTCTTATTTCTGTGGCAGGAATTTCTTGGGAATTGTGCAGCAGTCTTACCAGCTTTAAAACAATGTAACCTGTATGAACATAGATTTAGTTTACTTCAGTTCAGTTTATCTGCAAAGCACCAGCAATTTTTCATGGATAGTAGCCAAACTCTGCTGTGCAACACTGGAAATATCACACAGTTTTTTGAAACAAGTGTCTGCTGTACAGTTCAATAACAGTTCTGGTTGTGTTATGTGATAAAACAAAACATAAAGCTTTCGATGAATCACTGATAAATCTGCGGGAGGTGCCCACACGTGGAGACGATGTTTTCTTAATTTCCTGCGACATGATCTGACAGACCAACAAGGTGGTGCACTGCAGCAACTCATTTCTGTATTTCTGTCTCACAGTGAATGTTTGTCCTTCATGGTGAGGACACTGTTCAAAAGCAGGGGTCCATATGAATACTGTGAAGAGCTTTTCAAGTGCCAACAAACCATCACTTGCAAGGAGGAATGCAGTCTATTGTCCATCAAGCTCATTCAGTCGCTCCTTAAAGTGCATCACAGAGAGAGGGGAAACAAGCCGAGGGCAGCAAACGTGACCGCCTAAAGCCGGATCGTCCAATTCAGTCAGGGTTCAAAGTTATTTGTGCCCCCTGTGTGAGGCGCTGATTTTACCAAACATTTGCCTGCTGGAGAGGTCATGACCTTTGCTCTTGGTAGTTAAGAACTGCTGGTGCTAAGAGGCAGAAAGCCAGACTCCATGGTAACCAAAATGCCAGTGTTTAGACTGGAAGGGTTTACTGGGAATTTTTCCACAGGGTGGAAGCTTAGTCCCTTGATGAGTGAAAGTTTGATGCTAAGTAACCTGTCAGCAAGTGTTTAAAAACGCAGATGGGACAAGATAGAGAGGCAATCAGTTTGTGACAGTGGCAACTCTATTTTAAACCACAGTGCTGAGTGGTTGTGAGCTTCTGCGTGTCAGTGACTCCAGTAAATATTTCATGAGCATTCCAAATGTGGACTGTTTGTCCTCAGAGCACAGCAATAAATTCTCTCAGCAAATACACACATCAGTGCTTTAGTTTCTCTTTCATGGTCACCTTGTGATTAAACCGAGCATCTTTAGATTACGGAGCCAGACGTTTAGAGAGAAACCCTGCATGTCCTTTAATGGCAAAAAAGCAAAAAGTCAAAACCCAAATTTACAGCTGATACAGGAAGGGCCACAGGGACGAATCAGCAGAGCCACCTGCCATTCTTCATCTATACGAGTTTATTTTCATTCAATCATGCATGCTGCTGTGAGAACTGACACTTAAGGATAAGACCAAATCCAATTTGCATAAAATATCATTTGAACTTACAAAGATCAGTTATGACAGTATGTCTCTGACAGCTGTTGCCCTCATTCCCAAGAGAAGATTCAGGAGCACGCAGGCTGCTTAATTTATTCACGTATCAGCAGAATTGTCAGATTATCAGCTTTAACAGCATTTAAACAGCTAATCCACATGATTGCTTTCTCTGAGACTACTAATATGTAACAGATGTGATTTTTGTTCAGACACATTTTCATATTCCTTCTCCTCTGAAGGAGTGAGAGATATTCTGCGCATTTATTTAGCATTAACTTGTGTTTGATTGTTGCTCCTACATCAATTACGGTGTTTTTCATGTGACACGGTGTGACATTTTCTACCTATTTACAACTTGTATGTAGTTAACTTTTATCAATACACTGCATCTGACTGCTGCATCTTTCCTACCCTGTCTAATTAAGGGAATCTCCTACCGCGTTCGCCTCATCAACAAAGTTTCCCCACAGAAATCCGTTCCAAGAGAAGACAACAAATCCACGCATTACGCCCCCTGAAACGTCTCAGGAGGCGACAGAGGAGAAAAGTTATTTGCGATCAGGTTTATTTGACCACTAAATTAGATTATTATGTTATGTCATGTTCCTTCATGTGGTGGCTTCATGTTGATACTATAATTTTGTTGACTAAAAACGACTGCCATGGGGTTTTTGCTCTTCCCAGCGCCTCACTGATTAAGTGGCTCAGAGACTCACCCCCTGCCTGTTAAGGTTCTTACATTGCACTAGCTGCCCCTAATGGATAACAATGAGTCGCTCAGATGCTGACAGCAGCTAAATATACTTTGGCCTGTCACAACACATTTGGCAGCATTTTAAATCCAGCTATGCGTTAAACAAAGCAGAATGTTGCATGAATGTGCATCCACGGACATTGCAAAACATTGCATGGTAGTGGAATAGTACTGATTTGAGGAGGTGTGTTTGTTAGTCCTTCAACTCTGCAGATTCAGGGTTTACGGTAGTACTGCAGCAGGCTCCAATTATACAATTACATGGGTCGCTGAGGGGCAGCTAGTTTTCAGTCAGGCAGCTTTGGAAAGGTGGAAACAGCATGCCTAGCATGTTACAACATATTCTGGATATACTTGTCTCTAAGGGTACAACCTCTGAAGAACCAGTGGGAGATGATTTGCTGATTTACTTTCTGTCGCTGCAGCCACTGGGCAGCTGTTTTGTTTGGCAACGTTACATCACATGTCAAACGTAGCATCTTGAGACCCTTTGTTGTTGAAATACATACTTAGAGATTATGACTGAAAAATTTCAGATATTAGAATAATTGGGACACAATTCATAAGCTGGTCTTGAGGGGGTCCTAGTGAGGCAGAACATAACATGGTAAAATGCAAATTGAGGTTAGGTAATCTCAGGATTAGGAATAAACTGGGAATTGTTAAAGAAAAAGAAATCTTAAACTTGCTTCATTTTATTCTTTTACAACACAAATACTGTATTACATTATTTTCTACTTTACAGACTATAGCTTTATGAACCCCAACACTTGCTCTGTAATTTACTGTAACTGGGAATAGAATCTATAAAATTGGCTGTGACTTGATGAATAATTCCTGATTGCTATAATATTTGAGATTTTCACCTTGTATAGTTTAACCTTTCACCATAAAAAATGAATGATATAACAAGCTCCAGGCTGGTAAATTTTAAAACTGCCAATGACTGCCATTTCATTATATTATGACATTTCCGAGTGAATCCACTGTGAGATTGTGTTCAGTCTCGTTTCATAAGAGGTGCACTCAGACAAACCACTCACCACCTGACATTTAGTATTTTTTTCATCCTTTTATGTGCATCAAATGAAAATGGTAGTAAATTGTGGCTGTAGAGGTTTCAGTTTTGCTTATGTTTGTATATTTAAAGCAATCTGCACAACAAAGAGTTTTTAAGAAAAAGAAAAAAAAAGCAGAGTGAGAAATACCTAAATTATTCAGTATTTCTAAATAAATACACCAACAATGTTTGGCAAGCGGCAGGAGTCTTCTGGGCCTTATAATTGTTATTCTGACATATCCATGCAGGTCGATGCACATAAATTATTCTAGAACAAAGTATTAAGCCAGCTGACAGACTAACTGATGGTACCATCTTATATATAGGTGGTGGTTTAAAGATCTAGTGTGCAACAGTTAAGGTGATCAATTCATATGAAAACTCTGCAATATCCTGAACTATGTTTGTTTGTTTTTTTTCATTGTATTCACAGTTTACATTCAAAAATGCCACAGGTCCTCTTCTCTACCTATCCACCTATTTAGCTTTCTCATGGTACCACAACAGCCTGGAGGGGGCAAATTGTTCACACTAACCGAGTCACACCATCCAGAAGCATGATTCATCTGGTTCGTTTCACTGGTGTGAGGGCTCCATTCCATAGTGGATTTATTCCAGTCCTGAGAGCAGCTGGAAGTCTGAATATGTTTAAAAAGCAACTCAAGAACCATCTTTTTAAATCTAGCTTTTAATTGAGATTTTACAGTTTATAGTCTATGATTTAACTACATTTTAGAGTTTGACTATTATTTATTTCATATTTATATTATTTTAACATCAGCATTTTCGACTTTTATTCATCCATTTACTTATCTATTTATTTTAAATGCACCTATATTTATTTGTATCTGATTTACATTTACTGGTACCCTAATTTTAGAATGTGCCTGTTTATTTTGTTTATTTAATTGTTTGTTTTTCCTATATTTTAAATCATCATTCTTCAATGTTTCCTGACGGAGTAAAGATGTTTTTCCTCCATTCCTGTGCTGCTTCACTGGGGCGTTGTTTCTTTAGCTTTTGTTTTAATTCTGTGAAGCACTTTGTGTTGCACAAGTGGTATGAAAAGTGCAATACGAATAAAGTTGGCTGATTGATGCTCAACCACTGCATGTTTCCTGATCTCTGGTGCAGCTGCACAAGGTGTGCATGGGCGTGGTAAATTAGCACGTGTTTTTTTTGTTTTTTTGTTGTTGTTTTTTTTTACATACAGTAACTCACAACAATCATTTTACAACATAGGAGCATAATTCAGAAATTCAAAACTGTGAAACCTCACCAGAAAAACTAAAAAAAGAAAAGAAAAACCACTGCCATCATATTTTCTGTGCTGTTCTATGTTGTGTTGATTCCCTGAGACACTTCGGTGTTCGAGTAAAGAAACGTGTGCAAAATCGAACAACATGACGACGTTTTTAGAAGCAGAACTGACTCTCACAAACATGTTGTCAATCACAATTCCATCGAACAACACAGCATGTGGGAGGAAATTCAGACCGAGCATTAAATACCATTAAAATAACTAGCCAACATTCAGGCTCTTGTGTGCGAACAGAATATTTGAGAACTTCAACTCTCTTGTTCATCTGAAGCTCTCTGGCTGCTCCCATCACTACTGTCTTTTCATTCCTAACTGCAATTATCTAGACACCTCCTTCACAGTGTTTTAACAGTTTAATGGTCAATGACTGTGAGTAGCAGCACCAGCAGCCAAAAGTATATTTTTCTAACGCTAAACAAGTATTTCATGACATTTAATCCTGACCAAATGTATGAATTCACAGTGAAAGTAGAAAAATACACAGACTCTGGAAAACATAGTGGTTGTTAATCTTTGCTGTCAAAATCAGCAGCATATTGTCCCTCACCCCTCTTTTATTTCTTATGAGCATCAAATCACCGGTGTTATATATGTTCATTGTCAGGTATGCGCCACTTAACAACAAATGCAGTAAAATGTGAAGGTGACAAACCTGCGAGGACTCAACGTAAGTTTTGTCACTGTCGTTGCAGAGGAAAATTAATAAGGAAAACCTGTAAGTTTGAGAATTTATTATATAAAAAGAAAGAAAAGAAATATAAACATATACA
>JBAMYA010000022.1:5537014-5549902 GCA_037176975.1 Arrhamphus sclerolepis
TATATACACATATATACATATAAACACACACACACACATCATTGTCTGACCTGGCCATCCTGGTATTTAGCTGCACCTGTCGACTGGATGCCACGAATGTCCGCTGATGTGGCTGACCAGTAGTCAAACCACCACATATTTATACCAGATATTTTTACATTTTGTACTACATGTTATTCATCTTTGTACCTTTCTCCTCTCTCTGTCCTTCATCCTTTCTAACCCCCCCAATAACTGAGCCAGGTCCTGCTCAAGGTTTCTTCCAAGAGGGAGTTTTTTCTTGCCCCTGTCAGGCTTTGCCACGTGCTCAGGAGTCATGCTCTGGGTTTCTTAGAAGCGCCTAGAGACAACTTTGTTGTAAACAGACGCTAGCTATATAAATACAATTGAGTTGAACTGAACTGACTTGAATTGACTTGAATTGGATGACAAGAAGCACATTAAGTGTGAGTCTCATTTCCCAACAGATTTCAACTGATGGTTTCTATGTTGGTTAGGTTACATCTTGTGCTTGACAGTTTGCAGTGTTACATCCCTCGCAGGCTCTTCCTGCAGGTGCATTACTGTTGCTGTTATCCGGCACAGTCAGAGAGATTACTATGATAAATGCAAACATAAACATCTCAACAATATTCTAAGCTTTTAAGTGAATACAGTTTTGTGATTAGTGACACCCATGCAAGCTCGTGTTGTTGTTTTTTCTGAACACTGCCCAAAAAGCACATGAAACTCTCACACTCCTCTAGTTATGTTATTGCATTAAACATTACAATATAAAATGAGTATTGCACCACTGTAGCCGAGATGGAGCCCATGTATTAAATATCAGGCTGCAACTCAGGATCATTTCCCATAATCTGCTTATAACTGTTTAACATGGTTTGTTTGACATTTCAAAATTCAGAAATGAGCTCTGGATATGTAATAATATCCAAGCCCAATAATACTATGTCCAACTAACAGCCCCAAATTCTACATTACAAAATCTGTTGAAAGGAAAAGCTGCAGATCTGCATATTTCAGAGAGAGAATGTCTAAAATTTTAAGGAACAGACTAGTCGATCTCGTTTATCATTCCCAATTAACTAAGTCACGTAACCATTGCAGCCTTACAGTTAGATCCATATTAAAATACTGTAAAATACAGAAAAGGAAAATAATTATGGTTTTATAATTATGGTAATTACGACACAAAAGGGACATATGTTCATAAACACACTTCACCATCCACTATTTTGCTTGACCGTACAGCTGCAGCACACTGTCTCTCCATAATACAACACTACATAACCCTGAAGGCTCCACATACAGAGAATCTGAAAGAGATCTAACAACAAAAACCAAACAGAATGTGCTCAAAAGTTGATCCTCCTCTTATGTGGCAGTCGGCTTCTCTTTAAATGAATTTACTGCAGGCTTGACCCAACATCTCCACAGGAGGAGCATGTCCCAGAATCTCCCAATTATCACATTTCAGCCAAACTGGGTCACACACACACACACCACACACACACACAAAGAGGTTTGACCCTCAGCTCCATTGTCCTGAATAGTCCAGCTTCACAGGATTTTGCATAGACTGTACAGGGGTCATCTCGACCACCGACACTCCCCTTCACTCTGAGACCAGCCACACGGAAGAACAGAGTTTCATTAGAAAGAATGTAAGTTTAATATGACATGTACAGACATGCTTTTTTTTCTTTTTCTTTTTTAATTTTTTTTGACGTGTACAGAAAAAGCCACAAGTCTGAAGTTTAGACATCTGTCAAACAGCCAGGTCTAACCACACACATTTAAACTGAGAAGAGCTCTTATTAGGTTGGAAACATATTTGTTAACAGCTGCCTTTGACTGTATTAAACTGATTTTTTTCCTTTATTCTTAAAAAAAAAATTTTGTTCTTAACTTTTAGCCATTTTAATACTGCACTGTAATCCTATCCAAACTTTTACAGTATTGTGTTCTACTGTCCTTATTGTTCAGTTTTCATTGCAATGTGTGTCTTTGTTTTATTCTCTCTCATGATGTAAAACACTTTGAGTTGTCTTGTTGCTGAAATGTGCTTTACAAATAAACTCCTACATGGGTTTATCGATATTTTTTTCTCTCAGCATGTTGGGATCTTCCACTTCAGGAGGTTACATATGACAAGTAAAATCTTTAGCTGGATCTTTTGACTTCATTCTGGCTTCTGACTTTATCCATGAATGGTAAAGTATGGTGTCTCTTTGTGCTCCTAAAGCCTGGATGATAAAACAACATTAAGTGCGTCGTGCAACTCACCCAAAAGCAGAGCAGCTGCAGAGATGACAGGAGTCAGTCCGCAGAATTGTTTTCAGTCATTCTATCTGAGAGGATGATCAAATGTTGAACATGATGAGAGCTTCACATCGTCAACTGTTTCTTGACGAGAAAACTTCGCCACGAGTTAAGTGCGTCCTTTTCACCTCAGCAGCGCAGCGCCTGAAACTTTTGAGCGACAGCCAAAAGTGCGCTGTCAACAACTGCAACTATGACTCAAGTCTCCACAAGGTTGTTCCTCTATTTTAGAAGCTGCTCAGGTCAAAGGACATGTGAGGAATGACGGCTGTAACATACTATGCACGGCATGTTCACAAAATATGCGCGTATACAAAGCTTTTCTTTCTTTCTTTTTTTTTTGGTCCACGTGTGCGCGCCTGTCTGCGTAATCACGTCCTGGACGTGCTCTATAGGGTAGGCCCATATACCTGCTGTGTTTAAGATGCAACAGGCAAAACAGCCACTCCTTTCAACCTTCCATCAAACTCCAGAGGTCTGCTTGGATTTCTAATTTCACTAAAAACCTGCTGCTGCTTCTACTCTTGTCTTATAAAATGTTGAGTGAAAGTAAAACACACCTGCCACTGTTTGCGCAGTATTTCTCCACACCCACATTTCACTCAAAGCAGCAGGAGTCACGTCAGCTCTGTGAACGGGATGAATGACATTAGCACAAAGTCTGAATAATGTATTGTGTAGCTACTCTGCTGCAAAACACTTAAATCATCCTGTCATCTGGCGTGCTTTTGTTTGAAAGAATGTAAAACGCATATCATGTCTAGAATGTTCCAAAAGATGAAAACAAAGACAGAAATGGGAGAGGGAGGTGCTGCTGGTAAACAATGACTGTAATGCTGCTTTGACTTAAGTCTAACTATACCTGTAGTAGCCACACCTTGTATGGCAACATGTATACTGTAGACTGCAAATATTCCAGTAATTAGCATTTTATCACTCTGACTCATATATTTTGACATAATACTTCCAGTGTTAATGAAAACCTTCCTTCAACAGTTCTTGGTATGACCCGGTGTCGGAAGATTTTGAATAAAACTGAACTGAGCCTCTTTATTGTCATTATAAACAGTATGAGACTCAGTGGAACTTTCCTTTCATGACACAGTATCCTTTCATGTAAAAATGTCTCACAACCTTAAAAAAAAAAAAATAGAAAAATGTAGAAGGTCCTGGTATATTACATATGCGTGTGTGTGTGTGTACACAACAGTTTTGTGTTCCCGCAAGGTTCAATTGTAATTGCATAGCAACAGAAAGTAGGCATACATTCCAATTACCATTTGAATTGGCAGTGAATAACAAGTCCTGAACGCTGGCATAACCTTTTCATTGAGAGAGGCAACTGGGTGCTGACAGAGTTCACACATTTCCTTCTATTATGAAGCCACTGTGCTGTGCTGACCTATAATCTTGACCTGCAGTTGTGCGTCTCTCCAGCTCGAAGCACATCACCGTTTATAAGTGAGATCTGGCCATTCTTCAACAAGTTTGAGCCTCTCTATGTATGAGTGGAAATATTTGTAAAGAAAGCATTTAGCCTAAACTGAAATCCATTTATTCATGTTTTGAATGTATTCCCATCAATATGTACACACCCCATGGTAGTTCACACTGACCCCTGTCTTGATTTTCTACACAGGAAATGTGCAAACTATTCCACAGAGGCAGAAGTGAAGAAAATGTTGTTGCTATGGCAATAGATGTATAGTTCATTGGCAGTCATTCATCCTGTGGTGTAACAATGCCACCTAGTGATATCTGATATTGCTGTGCACCCCAGGGAAGCGGGAATGCGATGCAGAAACATTTTCACAGCTTTTCTTCAAGAAGCGCTGAGAGACTTAAAATGAACAGACCAGGATATAACTTCAAATTTCATCAACTGTCTCAGGATAGGATTTACAACTGTGTCTTGCTGTCTTTTTTAGACCAGTTGGGAGATGCAAGCTGCTGTATTTGAAATGGAATCTTGATATAAATGAGCTTAAAATAAGCTCAGTTTTCCCCTTATCATGCAATATTGCAGCCATCATAAAATATTCTATAACTGAATGAAATACCAAACAAAACACAATATATGAATTTGAGGCACAGTTACTGAGAGACTGTCCCCAGATGTGCAAACCATGACAGGACTATATCATCAAAAAGCAGGAAGGTTATTTCTGCTTTATTGAGGGTTAAATGTCATGTATTGATCTTTTAAAGGCCATTTTCTTGTTTTTCATATATCCTGAATTCTCAAACTCCAGGTTTTTATTCCCTTCTGTACTCTAAAGGTCTTGATCAAAGGGATTTTTTGTTTTCAATTCTCATTCATAGCCCGATTTAAAAGCAGCATGACTGTTTTTCCTGACTGTTGGTGGCATTTTCTCATGCATTTTCTGGTAATGTCAAGGCATAAAGTCCACTTGCACAAAATCATTACCTCAAATATGTAAACAAATTGTAAAAAGAATTTTATGCAGTATTTAGTTCTCATTGGGGGACAGACAGGATAAACCCTGGACAGAAAGCCAGTCCACTTTAGGGCGTCTTTTCAACAGATGATAAATGATATGCATTTTCAATATTTCAAGAGCATCTGTGTTATGCAAAATAATTGTCACAGAGTAAGTGATCATCTGCAAAATTTCACTTTTATGTGTGTTGGTTAAGAAATAATAATTTTCCTGCAGCCTGTCCCCTTAAGAAAAGCATTTTACAGCTCATCCAACCAAGTCCTCACCTCGCTCTTGAAACCTGCAGCAGCTGTTGAGAGAAGTGACTGACATTTTTAAAAGGCTCCATCTTCCAGAGGACTGAGTGGTCATAATCACATCATCAAATGTGTCAAGTTCTGTTGAAAAAGAGAACATGGATAAGTACCAGTTGATGTTTGGTTTTTTTTCTTCTTTCTGGATGGCATTTTCGAAATACTTTAGAAAAGTTTTTTGACTGAATAACTTTGCTAAATGTTGCCTGTTTTATTCAAACTGTGTAAGTGCACATAACTATCCCTTGAAATACAGATTACAGACATTAGTCTGTTTCATTAGATTAGAATATCACATTATTGAAGTCTATAGTGGTTTCTCCCACAGGTTTTCAAAATTGTGTTGGCTTTCAGTGTTGCTGTCTTATTCTTAAACTTTTGTTAAAGAAAGGATGATATAATATTATAATGATGCCACTGTAATGGCAGTGCTCCTATGATTATTATGATCTGTATTTGATCTTTATATTTTCACACAGGTTTAAAAAACTGCCACAAATATCATTCACATTATTTAAAGAAATCTTTAATTTAGTTTATTCAAGGACATATATATAAACTTTGATATATGTGAAGTTTATAACTTCTCATTCTAGATCTGTTGGGATGACCAGTTTTTTCCATTTGCTAAATGTCAGAATAATGAGAGATTTTATTTTATTATTTTTAACTTCCTGCCTGATGTCCTGAGATGTGGCATCAACATCATGTCCTTTCCTCATGATACTATCTATTTTGTGAACTGCAGGAGACCGTCCTGCAGCAAAACACCCCCGCAGCATGATGTTGCCACCCCCGTACTTCACAGTTGGGATGGTGTTGTAGGCTTGTGAGCTTCTCCCTTTTCCCTCCAAATGTAACGAAGGTCATTGTGGCCAAAAATCCACAAATGTCTTTGTCTTTGTCCCTTTGTGCATTTGCAAACTGTAATCTGTCTTTTTTATGTTTGGAGTGATGGCTTCTTCTTTGCTGAGTGGGCTTTCAGCACATGTTACAGGACTTGTTTCACAGTGGATAATGACACTCTCTGCCCAGGTTCAACAGCCTCTTCAAAAGGTGTTTGTGCTTTTGTCCTGGGTTTAATACCCACATTTCACACCAAAGCACATTCATCTCTGTGACAAAAAAAAACATCTGCCTTCTGAGCGGTATGAAGGCTAGACATTCACATGGTTTTAATTCTTTTAAAAGATGAACGTGAGATCTTCAGTGCTCTGGAAGTTGTACCCAAAATAAACTACACTCATGGAAGTCCAAAATTCTCTGATATCTTCTTTTTTTCTTTTTTTTTTTTGATTTCCCCATTTATGTCACATAGGAAGTTGTGTGTTTGAGGTGTGTCTCAAAATACATCCACAGGTGTGTCTCCAATTGACTCAAATGTTATCAGACGCTTCAAAAACCATGACATCATAGGCTTTCCGCAAATTATTTAAAGGCATAGTAACCTCACTGTCTAAACTGCTGAGTAATAAAAGATGATCTGAAAAATTCTCTTCTAATCTTAAATGACCTATTTTTCCCAAACAGGAAAAGTTTACTGTGATTTAATGTCAGGTGGTGAGAAACAACAACAACAAAAAAAAGGTTATGTGTCCTTTTATACAGTGTGTGCAAACTGGGAACTTCAAGCTTAACTCAAGTTTCTGTCGTAGCGGCGACAGATTCTGTAATGCACTGTTTGCAGCCCAAGAAGATAAAAGCTAAAAGTGCTAAAAGGAGACCAACTGGGAATGAATGTTGACTGATAAGTGCAATCAGCACCAGCTGCTTTCAGTTATTGACTCAAGACCCAGGGGTGTGCATGATTGTGACAATGTGTCGAATATTAGTGTTGCAGTGGAATATGAGGAGTTACATCATCACCACTTAACAGTATTACAGACTATTGGTGCCCAAGGGAAAAATTGGAACCGAAATGTTAAATGACTTTAATACAAGAGCACATTGATAGCTTGGGATGAGGAGTTGCTTTTATGCTTTGTTATGTTGTTCTGTGCTTTTGTTACATCACATTATGCCCTTTTGTGGGCTGTAATTTAGTTTTCATAATCTTAGTATGAAGATACAGCTCAGGGCATGTGACAGGGTTAGGCAAGTGGTGAACAAGGTAAGTTTCCACAAAATTAAAAGAACATTAAATTTATTGGAGACATGTCCCTTCTGTGTATATCGCTGTGTGGTTTAAAAAAAAAAACTGAAGGGAAGAATGCACACGCACATAAATTACTCTTCTGAATGACTCCTTTAAATACAAAAAGGTTAGGATGCTGTGTACAACATAAATGAAAACAGCAATGAGTTATTTAATTCACAGCAGAACATAAAGAACATTTCTGATGTTTAAGCTGAGACATTTGGAAGAGGGTGATGCTTGTCATTGTGCTACATCTCCTTTTCTTCTAACAACTGTCTGTAAATGTCTGGGAAGTGAGGAGACCAGCTGTTGGAGCTTTAGGAGAAAAATGTTGTTGCATTCTTGTCTGGTGCAGGATTCTAGCTGCTCAACAGCCCTGGGCCTTCATTGCCAGAGTTTCCGTTTTATGATGCGCCAAATGTTTTCAGGCACATCAGTTCAGCACCCAGACTCCTCTGATGCCATGCTGCCGTGATGGATTCAGTATGTGGTTTAGCATGGTCTTGCTGAAAAATGCAAGGCCTTCCCCGAAAGAGACACCGTCTGGAGGGAGCGAATGTTGATTTAGAACCTCCATGTATTCTTCAGTAGTGATGATGCTTTTCCAGATGTGTAAGCTGCTCACGCCATAGGCACTAATGAAACCCCATACCATCAGAGACGCAGGCTTTTGAAGTGTCCACTGATAACAAGCTGGATGGTTCCCCTCTTCTTTAGTCTGCAAGACACGGCGTCCATGGTTTCTAAAAGGAAATTCAAATTTAAATTCATCTGGCCAACAGAACAGTTTTCCATTTTGCCTCAGACCATTTTAAATGAGCTTTGGCCCAGACAAGATGCCAGTGTTTCTGGATCGTGTTCACATATGGCTTCTCCTTTGCATGATAGGGTTTTAACTTGCATTTGCAGATTACAAACCGTGTTCACAGACAGTGATTTCTGGAAGTGTTTGTGAGCCCAGTGATGTCCAGGAGAAAAATCACATCTGTTTTTAATGCAGTGCTGCCTGAATCTTTTGATGATATGGTATTATGCAACATAGATGGTGGGATCTTAAACGTCTTTGCAATTTTTACACTGAGGAACATTTTTCTGAAATTGTTCCACAAGTTTTAGATGCAGTTTGTCACAGATTGGTGAACCCCTGCCCATCTTTCCTTTTATACACAGTCATGTTACTGACCTGTTGTCAATTAACCTAATTAGTTGTCAAATTCTCCCCCATTTGTTTTTGATTTGCTGCAATTATGTTTCCAGCCTTTTGTTGTACCTTTTCCAACTTTTTTTGAAATGTGCTGCTGACATCAAAGTCAAAATGAGCTCATATTTTCCATGAAATGATAAAAAAAAAAAAAAAGGTCTCTGAAATGGTCTTTATGTGTGTGGTAGTGGGATGTGGTTCTGCTCAGCTGCAGATGAGAGGTAAAGCTGCAACTCAACACCTGAGAGGGACTGATTGGCACACCTGTGCCAATCAGTCCCTCTATTTAAGCAGCAGACTGGCTCTCACAGGGACACCAGCACCTAGATGAGTCAGGGCTGTGGACCATGGATGGGTTTTGAAATAAAGTCCAGTAAATTTATGCTGACTGGTAGCTAACACCGCTACAATGTTCTGTTGGGGATAAACTATTTGTTCGAGTTTTGCAAATCATTGTATTCGGTTTTTATTTATGAGATTATAGTTTGTATACATGAAATGTATAATGGCAAGAAAAAGCATGTGAATCCCTTGGAATGAACTAGTTTCCTGCATTGATTTCCCATAAAACGTTATTTGATCTTCATCTAAGTCAAAAAATTAAAAAGAAAACAAATGAGCTTCAGCTGATAACACACAAGCCATTATAATTTCTCATGTCTTCATTGAACACACTCACTAAGCGTTCACAGTGCTTGAGATGAAAGTAGGTGAACGCAAAGATTTATTACTTCAATTATAACTAATTGGAGTCAGAAGTTAGCATACATGGAGTCTCATTAATGACATGAGTTTGAAGGGTTATCTTAGAGATTCTTTGATCGATAAAACCATGCCTTGCAAAAAGGAAAACTCTGAAGTCACCTGATCAAGATTAGCTGATCTGCATAAGGCTGGAAAATTATATAAAGTAACCTCAAAATGTTTAGGCATCTATCATTCCACGGTTAAATAATCTCTCTATAAATGGAGACAGTTTAGTACTCAGGCCACTCCAGAAGGATGTGTCCAGCCAAGAGGACTCCACGGGAACAGTGGAAAATCCTTAATGAGGTAAAGAGGAACATACGTGTAACAACTGAAAACATCCCTGGAGCTGGCAAACATCTTTGTTTGTGTGTCTGTTGTATGTAAGTCACTGAACAAGCAGTGTGTCCATGGCTGAGCACCATAGAGGAAGTTGTTGCTCTCTAAAAAATACATAGCTGCATATCTGAAGTTTGTCAAAGAACATGTTGGCAATCTAAAACACTAGCAGAAAAATTATTAAACAGAAGAATACAGGGTTGAAAGGGTGCAGCTTACCAGCATCAAAAAGTGATCCCAATGGTGAAGTACAGTGGAGGAAGAGCAGCAATCTGGATTCTGCTGCCTCGGGTGCCTTGAACATCTACCATTATTGAGAGGAAAATGAATTCCCAAGTTTACTAAAGTATCCTGGAGTATAACGTCGGGGTGGCTGCGTGCCAGCTGAAGCTTCGTAGAAGTTGAGTGATGCAGCAGGACAATGACCACAAGCAACAAAGTAAATTCACCACAGAACAGCTTCAGAAAAAGTGGAGCGTTCCAATCAGAGCCCAAACCTTAACCTTCTGCAGATGCTGTGAAAAAAACCTCAAGGAAGCTATTTGCACGAGACATCCTACAAACTTGTCTAGGCTGCAGTTCTGTAAAGAGAAGTGGGGGAAAAAAATCCTCTTCAGTGTTGTGAAGGACTGATCAGTGATGAAGATAATAGATCACATTTCATGACAAAAATCAGCTTATTACAAGGGGGTTAGCATGCTTTTTCTTGCCACTTTAAGTGTTGTAGGTGAATATGCAAGAATGGATATGAGAAACACAATGTACAAGTCCTTTTTTAGAATCTAGATAAGGTCTGAAGGCAATATATACCTTTTCATGCAGAAAAACAGGCAAAGGTGTTTTGAAAATATAAGTCATGCAGTTTTTAAGTGCCTTAGACAGTATGTTAGGACAGTGAACTTGGGAAAAGCTTAGCTGAAAAAATATATAGTACTGTAATGAAAGCAATGCATAATAATGTTTTTATAAAACAATATAGGAGACTATCAAAACTCCCAGTAGTTTTGGGCACCAGTTATATTTTGATAAATTTCAAGTCTTCTCTGTACACTCACAAGTCAGCATGTTGAACATTAATTGGTCCTTTATGTTAATAAAGATATCTGAATAATTCATAAGGCCGACATCCAGGGGCTAAGTTAAGCAAAGGCATCTTAAGACAGATGTGTCCACCCTTAACCAGCTAATGATCATCTGCAAAAAAATAAATAAATAAAAAACATTGAGAGCCAAGCAGATCACTGCTGTTCACTGTGGCCGTAATGTTAAAATGTTGCCTTTTTGCTTCATTTCTGGATCATTTGTCACCAGAAAGTGTGGAAGTTAATACTTGAGAACTGCAGAGTAGTCGCCTCTTACCAGCTGTTTCAGGCTAATTGTGTTCTTCCATATTCTAGAGCTCGCTGAGGAAACTGTTTTTTTTGTGTGTGTGTGTGTGTGTGTATTACTTCTTTTGAACCAAGATGCAACTGAAGCACATCTTTACAACTCTATTGGGGTAATTTAATACTCAAAATGATATTCTGGAAGCTTTTAACACATGCTAAATGCAGGGAAGTGTTGTCATTGACAAGTCCATAGTAAAGGCAGTCATTAGGAGCATACTATTGAAAATCCATAAAGCTGTGTGCACTATGGACCTACACATATCTGAAGCCCAATATCCTACACAATCTGTCTTTTCATTGACCATATGAGAACACAATGTCAGGAGGGGGGAAAAAAAGTGCTGGAAGGCTGTGTATACTGAAGGAATATCAGCCTTGTTTTAGGATGTAAAGTATTGGAGATAATCCACTCGCGTTATAGACCCATTGTTAGTTCCATTATGCCATAAGGTTCACATAAGTGTAAGCCTCTAATGCTCTCAAAATGAAAGCAAACACAAAACTCCCAACTGCCTCGTTTTCTCATGAAGAAGGCAAACATTTCATTTGAGGAGACACACAGGAAAGTCAGGCAGCACTATTGGTCTAACCAAGCTGTAGGGTTTTCCAAACTTCTTGCCTCTTAGTATCTTTATTTAGATGAACAATGACCCCTGTCAAAGCTTTCCAGAGCAGTGCACATACAACTTCCTACAGTTCTGCAGAAAATGTAAGCTGATTTTCACTTAGTCTTTCAGTGAATGAAATAAATAAAACACCCTTTTTCTGTTCACACCTAGAAACATAAAAGCCAAGAGAATATGATGCTGCAAAAAACAAACAAAAAAAAGAAGTCCTTTTAATTTATGCAGGTTTTTTTTTTTTCTTTTTTTTGAAAGCTGCTGTTTCAAGCGAGGCTCGCTGACAGTGGCTGTTCAGTGGCATTATTGATAACCTAATACTGAACTACAACACATGAAGCGGAGAACAACATACTGGCATGAAAACACACGACCACTGAATTAATTTGAATTAAAATTAGCTTTATCTATATAGTAGCAATAATGATCTAAATTGTCTCAAGACGCTCCACAGAGCTCCGAGCCTGAACCCCACCAACTAAGGTGATGCATAAGATGAGTCAATGGAGAGCTGCTGAAATGAGAACTAAAATATTTATAGGTAATGAATATTCAGCTGAGAGTACTTTTGTACTCTCATCCCCCTGCAACAGTTTCAGTTTAAAATATTTATAGCAGCTTAAACAAATGGAACTGGCACACAACTTAAACATTTGGCGCCTATATGAGGGCATAAACATGCCATACATAAAGCTTGTCAGGCTCAATGGATATGAAAACTTTCTATTGCATTAAGGCACGTTTTTAAATCTGTATGTGTCGTTCAGGATGCCAAATAAAGTATATATGAGAGCAGGACAGACATCCTGTCTGAAAATTTATAATGCATGGCAAGTAGCTCCATTTACCAATCATCACTTCCCACCCTTCGCTGCACTTTTACACCTCAGCTATCCTGACTGAAACGAAAGCATCACAGCCATTTAGATTCATTGATCTCTTTATGTGTGACCATTGGCAGAATTTATATAGGAATCAACTGGATTGGAAATGTCTGCTCAGATTGGTATGGGGAGGTGTGCAGTAATTTCTGTGGCCACCTGCTCCTTTCTCAGTGTTCTGTGCTTACTATAGGAGCACATTGGCAGTCTTGCTCTGTGTTGCATGGTGAGTTTAGGATTTAGGGACCTTTTTTTTTTTCTTTTCTAAAAACCAGGATCATATAAGCATCAGGACACAATGCTGTCAGTACAAAAACTCCAAGGATATCCCAGAGATGGACATAATTACTATCAACAAACTACTGTTAAGATCCATGGCTGAGTTGATTCCTGGCACTGCTTGAGAAGTGTAAGCTATTAAATGTGCGTACTATCAACTACAAGCTTTCTGCTTTTACAGACCACAAACACAGTTAAAAGGCCCTTGAGTAACACATT
>JBAMYA010000022.1:5550002-5568027 GCA_037176975.1 Arrhamphus sclerolepis
GTTACAAGTACACCCTCACCAACGCCAACTGAAAAACACTTCACAGAATAGATAGTGAATAATGCTACAAACTATGGACTGACCATCAAGTTGATGCAACACTTTTGACATTCTGTGGCACATTTCACCTTTGTGAAAAAAAAAGATCTTTATTTTGTTTGTCATTTGTATGTACTACTGCATTTATATTAACTAATTTTGGTCCAAACTGAAATGAATCATGTCGATAAAAGACACAATCTAACGCAGCTCTATCTCATCCACCATGGTCCTATTGGCTCTCTCTTGGCTCAACAGTTCCACTTCTTAAAATTATATGAATGATTTATGATGATAATTATATTATCATCATAATTCATTCAATTGCAGTATCCAATAAATACTGGAACCAGAGCTAGTTATAAAAAGTTGCATACAAGTGTAAATATCAGAATGGTCATGTATTCTGTTTCTATTCATTTTCTTCCTTTTTTGAAATGTAAGAGGACCAGAAATCATCAGCTAATAACATGCTAATCTTAGCTAAACCTTGTTCTGAGACGTTTAGTAGCTCATACTGTAAAATATTTCCTAATGTCTAAACACCTAATAAAGTTAAGGGCTTCTAATTCACAGGACTCGGTTTTCATAGATCCAGCGTTTAATTACTGGAATTGTAAATGAAAGGAGGAAAGAATAAATAAAACAGAGAAAAAAAAATGCAGGTGACACCATGAGTACTTGTGGTTGTAACAGCATCAAACTTTAAAATTAGTTCATTCACAAAACAAAGCTGTTGTCTTCTGTTGGAACCATTGACTGTAAATAATTAGACAAACTATCCAGTTACGTGACCCAGAGAGAAGATCATTTTCCTCCAAACTGCGAGATGCTATCTTGCAAAGACGCGGCACAAAGCTGTCATAGCCAGTCAAAAATGTCAAATGATGTCTCTGCATCTGATTTGTCACCTTTATTACTTAATGTAAATTGATCTGATGTGGTACCAGCCAAAAATAAATAACCCCCCCTCAGGTTTCCTCAGTTTCTGCTGAAAACCTCCTGCACTGGCCCCTAGTGATCAGTCAAGGAACTGCAACAAGATGTACTTCATGGATGAATTCCATCCTGGAAATGTGATGTGATGTGACACTTAAAAACAACTTTTTAATTTTAAAAAAATTCAAAACGTTAAAGAATTCATTTTAACAGGAGTGAAAATGCATAGTTGGGGTTAAATCATAAAACTCACATAATTAGGTTTGGAAATTAAAATTATTCATGGTTGGCATTATCCACCACACTGAAGTCTCACAATTTCAAGATACACAACAGACTTTTTACTTTCCTTTGATTATTTTATTTATTTTATTTATTTATTTTTTTAGTTAGCATTGTCTAGCTCTTTGTCTCATGTCCCTGCAGTTGGCAAAAACCACCCAAAGTAACTTTGGAGTTCTGTCCTGGTTTTCTCTTGCAAAAACTGTCTATGACTTTGATATTATGTTATGGTACGTAAACAGCAATAAAACTAGCTCACACAGCTACAGTGGACATCACAGAGCAAGAAAGTAATGACTGAGAAAATGAGACGGTGACTGGGAGAGACGAAAAAAGAGTATCTTTTCCTCAGAGATTTTGGTTCATGTGGACATGATACCATCACACAGTTTGTTAGCTGCACAAACATGATGTGAACCTCCTGTTCCACCACATTTCATTGGTGCTCTATTAGAACTGAGATCTGGTGATTTGTGGAGGCTGTTGGACTGCAGAAAACATAATCATGTTCAAGAAACCAGTTTGAGATTATTTTAATTTTGTGATATGGTTCCGGCTGGAAGTAGCCATTAGAAGTTCTGAACACTGGTCATAAAGGGATGGAGATGGTCAACAGCAATACTCTGGTAGGCTGTGGTGTTTAAACCAGGCTCACTTGTACTAAGGGGCTCAAAGGGTGCCAAGAAAATATCTCCCACAACGTTGCGCCACCATCACTGATCCTGAATTATTGATACAAGTCAGGATGGATCCATGGCCTGCATGTCCTTTCCTGACCCGACAATCTAAATGTTGCAGCTGAAATCAAGACTCATCATACCAGGGCAACATTTAGCAGTCTTCTACTGTCCACCTCTGGTGAGCCTGTGCGAATTGTACCCTCAGTTTCCTGTTCTTAGGTGACAGGTGTGGCCCCATCTGCTTAAAGCTTTGGCATATTGTATGTTCAGACATTGGTATTCTCCATGACTTGGTTTGTAACGGGAGGTTATCAGTTACTGTTGCCTTACTATCGTCTCGAATGTAAATCATTTTAGACTGGGAAATTTTTTGTAAAAATGTTAAATGTGAAAATCATTGATTTACCTTAATGAGACTGTTCTAGGAAGATGTATGAGTAACCTGTGCAGGCTGTTGATGTAGTAAATCCAGAGAAATAATTACATTACTACAAAATGGTCAACAGATTTCTTCTTTGTGCATTTGCATCCTGCAGATTGCACATTGTATTATCCTGTTGAATATACTGACTCACCCCTAGTCAGAGCTCACAAGCTAGTTTAATTGCAGGCCTTTTCTGTAGCCAAATGGATTTCTTATTGACCTAAAAGAGGATCCTAAAGTGGATTTTTTTCCTTTCAGTAGCCCCAAGAAAGGCCCCCTAATCAGCAGCAGTAGACAGTAAATTTTTGATCCTCAACAGCCATGGAGCTTCAGTATGCAATAAAAGGTATGCCGGCCCATTAGTCTTCAATGGAAGGCTGTTGAAGGGAGTTCAGCTAATGAAGCAAGGCTGAGAGAAATGTTCAGAAAAGAGATGAAGAAAACTTAATGTGTTAGCTAATATGCGAGAAGAAAAGAGAAATAACACCCTTGGATGCCTGTGTGATATATTCAAGTGAAAGAAGCACCTGAACTGCTTTGGATTGACAGCCATGTAGATAACTGCTTTTACATTTAATTGCATAACAAAAAAGAACAAAGACTAAAGGTAAATATGATTTTCATAGCTGAAACAATACTCTTTGAATTTTGCATGATATAACAAAGTGGATTATGTTGTTGCTCTTCCACTCTCCACAAACTGACAAATGTTAAAATTACATTCCATTTACAGTTAATAAATATGATAAATTGCCTTTCTTTTTTTTTCCCTGTGTATGCAAGTGTGTGTTCAAAATGCATGCCTGAAGAATTTCTGTCAGGTGTGCAGTCAGGATATGAACAGTGTTCTGTGTTCAAGAAACATCATAATTAACATCTTAAATCCCATTTGAAGTGTGCACATTTGAGATTTCTTCCTGCTCGTTTTGGGAAATTGCTGTGTTTCGCTGTCTGTTAACCAACCTGCAGAGTGAGCAAATTAAGCGGTGATGTTTTCCTCTGCAAAACTGGGTTAAACATGGGGGTCGCTGCATTGTGTGATAAGCAGACTTCTTGCAACCGTTTGCTCTTTTCTTTATGCTCCCTCAAAATTAGGCAAGGCTGCAGCAATACAAGAAAATTTACAGTAAGCCTCTGAATGGCTGAGAAATAAGACCTAATGACTTTTGGATGCCTTCCTTAATGCGTGCATTCAAGGCACAATGCCCACTGCCATCACACACACACGCACAAGGGCACAAACACGCTCACAGACGAACACTAAAGGAAGTAATACCTTTAGGGGTTTGCTATTAAGATGGGTAATCCATAGGCCTCGAGAGAAGCAGGATAATGTATTCCTTTAGGAAGCTTTTCACAACAAGCTCCTAGGATCAAGAGCATGAATAAATTACAGGCATAATTAAAGGCAATGTCAAATGGCTGCTGTATGGAACATTATTAACGATGTTAAGGGCCATGTAAAAGAAACCTGGGCTTGAAGTGAGGATGATCAATGTAGGTTTAATGTAGTTCCTGTAAGACAGAGGGAGTACTGCACCTAATACAGTTAAGCATCATTGAGGCTAAGCGCAGATATTGACCTGTGTGTGTGTGTGTGTGTGTGTGTGTGTTTGAGAGGAAGGGCAACATGATTTAAAGCAGAGAGATTCTGCGTTTGTGTCTGAGGGAAAAGTCTGAGCGAAAGATACAGTCAGGAAAAGAGAGAGAGATGGAGTAATGAAGGTTTGTTTATCTGAAAGAGTGGGCGAATGTGACTAGAAAGAGAAGAAGAGAATTGGAACAGGAAGAGAGAGCAGCAGTTTTCTCTCCAGAGTTGGGATATACATCTTTTTACAATGAACCAAAGCTGTCAGCGGATGCTTATCAAAAACTGTGAAACATCAGCCTCTGCAGCTCAAGTCCTCCTGCAACCCACTTCCTTTCAACCGAACTCTGTCATGAATTATAGTCAAGTAAGTTTTCTTTGTAAAGGCCACATTTTCTCTAAGGGTTTTGTCATGTGAACATACCTTTTTTTTGTTTTCTATTCTTATGCTCTCGGTTAGGGTGAGTGATGATGTAAAATTCCTCTTAAAATGGTCAGACACGTGATATTATGGCAATACTTATTAATAGCATGACACACATGAGGTTTTTTTTTTTCTTTTTTACAATTTTAAAATGTCCAAGTACACTTGGTAGTGTGAACATGACACACAAAATAAGAAAACATTCAGAATCATAACATGTTATAACTATGTAACTGATGGAAACGACAAATTAGTGCTGCCAGTTATTAGAAGGAACTGGATAATTCTCCATTGTGACATTCTTAAAGAAACAATAAAATGAAAAAGGTTTGCATGAGTTAAAATTTGTCAAGGATATGAATTATGGTCAACATACTTATCAACAAAATATATTAACAGCCTCACTATTGATGAGCCTGTAGTAGATGTCATCAACAGTAACAGCTGGTACAGCAGACAGAGCAGGAGATGAAAATATTACACAATAGCTACATTTTTACATGTATTGTACTGGTCCATCTTGCTAAACAAGTGGTTTATGTTTTTATTTAAAGACAAAGAAAATAATTACTCCTATAATCATTTCCACAGAAATACAGACAGATGAGAGAAGTTAATTGCATGTATGGTCAGACCTCACAAGCTGGTTTGGTCAGTCATGTGCTGAAGGTGGGAATTAGCAGTGCAATTAAACAAGGTAAAATCAGTGCAGCTCCACTGAGTTATACAGTATGTAGCAGTTATGGATGCTGCAGATCATGTTGATATGATGTTCGTGATCTGCCAAATGACTCACCCACTGCATTTGTAGGAGGCATGAATGAATGAATGAATGGTTTAATTGAGTTCTGCCACTGGCGTATTAATTTTGTCAGACTTCCTTCCTCTCAGCGGGGGCGAGGAACTTCTGGACATATTTGTGTGGAACTTCCTGAGTGTATCACAACATTCCCAGAGATCCACAATCTGCATGTTCACATGTTTGCGCAGAGCGCAACTTGTAATAAGCTCGTGTGAATGACACGTGTGGTGTTTCCTTTTTTTTCTTTTTTTATAACTTTTAACCATCCACAGTTCACTTCCTTCATCACTTTTAGTGAGATTACAGAGGAAGTTGTACCATCGCTGCCTCCACAAAAGCCCCTGATTACACACAAAACAGGTTTTTGAGTCATTTCACACCCTACTCCGGAGCTCCATGTTTTCATAGGTAACACTTGGCATTTTTACATGTGTTCTGAACTGGTAATGGTTCTCTTGGACCCCACGTGTTAAAAATAACGACGTTTGTCTCTGAAATGTGTGCAGGCCTACAGTGTTTAAAAGGTGGATTTGAGAAAGAGTCTGAGAAACACAAACACATCAAGAAAGCATTTAAAACCTGTGGTTACCCAAACTGTGCCTTTGTTTTTATTCTTTGGAAAAAAACAAAACAAAAAAAAACAGATTCCTTTGATGACTTGACACTGTCATACCATATTCAACAGGATTTTGTGAGAATCTCGAAAGGATCTTCTCCAAGCACATCACTCCTGTGCTCTTCAGTCCAAATAATACCTCAAAAATGCCAAGAAGAAAACACCCAAACATAAACTGACAGAAACAATTGCACAAACACTTGCCAGAGTACGGGAGAACCAGGTCAGGACTCAGCAGTCCACCTGGAAAGATAAAAGACTGTCTGTCTTTTAAGAACAGTAATGGACACATTCTGGAGAGAAAATGGATGATTAGATAGAGAGGTAAAAGGACAGAAGGGTCCCTTCCACGTGACTCGAATGACTCACAGGAGTGAAAGGCCCATCAATGGCTTAACTACTTATAATTCCCAAAAGTCAGCTCAACCCGAAGAAGCCAGATAGGAGGTGAACCAAGAAAAGAAGTCTGGTTGCTTCATATTCAAGCTCTTTGGTTTACCATGATTTATGAAGACATTAAAAAGCTCAAGAAAAATCAAGAACAAACTCAGTTTTTACAGGACTTGTTTTTTTTTTTGTTGTTTTTTTTTGTTTTTTTCAGATGTCATCTCAGTGATGGAGAAAAATTTTGAATTTGCTTTAAGATGTTAAGGAAAGTCAAACAAAAAAAATTTAATTTTTAATTTTTATGATGAGTAGATAAAAGAGATGATAGGAAAACACAGATTTTATTTCAGGCTGTAAATATTTTAAGTTCGCACAGAATAAGACGCTCCAGCTTTATTATCAAAACCTGATATCAAATATGCCTCAAAGGGCTTTAATTCACTGCCTTCGATCCCCAGACTCTCACTACGGAAATAAAAAAAAAAAAAAACTTCCACTCAGGAAAAATGGAAGGAAGCTGCAGACAGACAGAAGAGTCATCCCTCTAACATGATGGACAAACATGCAGCATCAAGTGTACCCAGCAGACTGAAGTAGCAAAACAGAGTCACAAATTCTCCTTTCAGTGAGTCTCTGAGGTTGTTTACTGCACTTATATTGAGATGCATTAATCTGTACTTTATATTAACACATTCAATCAGATAACAGGACATGCACAGGTGGAACTAATAACATTAACGGATGCTCGTGTAATAAATCACTCCAGTGAGCTGTCATGCAAAATAAGCAATTCAGCCATTTCTTATTAGCTACACCTGCCCTCTTCCTGATCTAATATGGCAAAATATTAGTGAAATATTTGCATCTATGGGCAGTTGAGAAAAGCTTTCAGCTACACAAGTCTGACATTTTTTTTTCTCCCTTTTTTTTTTAAAGTAAAAAAATCAGTGGCTTTATGTTCATTCTACAGTTTCAATTGAAAATGTATGAGCTGTTTAAGATAATTGTGTATTAATCTAAACAGTCGTGATCTCAGACGTAATTTGATTTCAGCAGAAGCCCTAGAAAGGCAAGAAGATAGACAAATGAGACACAGTATCACAGTTGGTTATCCATTTATTCTGGAACATGCTCTATTATGATATAAACTGGTGTGAACCTCTTTGATTAGAACAAACCATAATTGAAGCTTTTCACGATGGCTTCTCTCAATGGGCTGACTCTGTTCTCGTGAACAAAGGAGATTTCTGAAACATCGATAAATACAGTAAATAAATTCAAACATAAAAGTTGATGCTCATTAGGCTGCAGAAGGATATGAAACATTTTTAAAGAGTTTGGACTCTACCGATCCCCAGGCAAACTGCATACACTTCAAAGCCAACAACGATCATTGCATGTTCTGCATTGTCTGAATTGTCGGCCAGCTCACAAAGAGATTCAGATAAGACTTCAAAGAAGTTAAAGGGCTCTTTCACATTCGAGTGAGGTTTATGAATACATCATCAGGTAGACACTCAACTAATGGTATATGCATGGCCAGGTTACAAGGATGAAAAGGCACAGTTATCCAAAAGGATCATTCTGGACAAGCCAGGTGGCTGTTGGGAAAATATTTTGTGGACAGATAAGCTAAATTATAACTTTTTTTTCATTTACATATGAGACATTCCATCTAAAGCAATGAGAATAAAAAGCTGCATCCAAGCATAAGAACCTCGTCCGATCTGCAAAGCATGGTTTGCATCTGTCATGTTGCATCTGGGCGAGGGTGGCTTGTTGTCGCCAGTTGACCGATGAATTTTGAATTACACCAGTAAATACTTAAAGAAAATCTCAGGACATACATCTGTGAACAGAACATTATAAGAAAGTGGGCCAAACGGAATAAACTCTCAAAACAGACACAGAGATCATTAGCGAATCTTGACCTTGATCAAAACGAAATGTTAAAATAACTGAATACTCAACATATCAGAGCAGAAGCTGTTAAAAGGTTCTCTATGCAAATGAAACAATTATCTGCTTAGTTTAATTTTGATGTTTAACTGTTTCTCACAACAAAGATTTTCATATGCAAAAGAAAAAATTCTGACCTAAAAAGAAAATTTGAAGAAACTTACCAAATTTCAAGTACCTCTGTCTGACTATTGAGCCAGCATCTTTTTATACTTTTGTCAAGATTGGGAGAAAAAAAAAGTACAGGAGGGGGGGGGCTGAACTGACATCTTCAAAACTCACTAATTAACACTTTCTTATCTCCTGAGCTAAATCTGCACAAAAAGCAAAGTGTAAAAGTGCTGTTTCTGCATTGCTTACAGTGACAACAAGACTCCAGTGATTTCCCGTATGAACGCTCATAATTAATTGGCCGATATGTGGTAGATTTTGCTTTAATAACCTTTCAGCAAGAAAGCAATTTCCCAATGTGTCAGCCTCTTCTTTTAACTGTCATTCATGACACAAGTGGTGACTTCCAGGTAGAAATGTTAAATCCTATGCTCATTAGCTCTGCACAACCTTCATCACTGAGACAAAATTAGTTAGCCAGGGACTGACCTTTTTTGACACAGAATTTTCTTTCAGCATTAATTAAAGTCAGATTTTTTTTTAACTTTGATACATGTTAATATTCAGCATTAAACACCAAATAAAAACAACCCAGGCAGCATGCCCATGTGGGTCCCAGGATTAAAAGTGGACTACAGTTAGATTGGAAATGAGAAAATAAAATATGTCCCTTATGGGTTCAGGCTCATGGAAGCCTGGGGCCACAATATAGGGCCATGAGGGATACAAGTGTACTAAATGGGCAAGATTTAAAGGGGCAACTTGTTTGGGTTCCATAGAGTTTCTGTAACATGCATCCATGACCTATACACACCCATGATGTGCGTGGCCTGGAATACATGTTTTTGGACTGTGGGATGAATTGCTTCATCAACATATGTCCCAAAAGGTAGGACTACCATATATCCCTCCAGACAAACCCATATAGAACCCGTTTTACAGCTCACTTTTTGCTCATATGGTTCCCACATAAACGCTTGCTGGGAAACGACATCAGCAGAAGTTCTTTCAAATGACATTGCATCGTTGTCATGGCAAAAAGTGACATGACCTTTATACTGTTTTCGTTTACACTGAAGGGAATTAAAAAGACAGGAAAAATAAAATATTTCGAGGCAGTTGTAGATATGACTTTAGAGACTTTAAAATGATATATTTGATACTAACTGCTATGTGCTACTACAGATGATGTGAAGTTGAAAGAGAAATAGTGTTTCCGCCATACACCTTGGCCTCAGCTGCTGTTACTCTGAGAATGAATTAAAGTGATTCATTTAAATCTCATTAGCTTCCAAGGAGCCCTTTAAGCTCTGTGATTGAAATTCTTCACCTGAGACTGTTTGACCTCCTATATTTTATGCAGTTGAACATATTAATATGTTTTCTGTATTGTTTTTTGTTTTTGTTTTTTTTTAACAAAGAATCTGATTATTTCATAGTGTCCATGGACACGCTTCTACTGTCTTTCTTGGACTGATTGAGTTAATAGCTCTGTTGGGCCCTTGGGCATCATTCATTTTTAATCATAAGCTGCATATATGTTAGGAATACCCCATCAAATCCACAGGCAACCTCTTGTCTTTACATTTTCTGACATGTTTTCGGAATCCGGCATGAGCATGAACAGCTTACAAACAAGACTAACAAGGATGACAGGTGTTCCCCCAAACAGAGAAGAAGCAGTGTTGCGCTCTGACGCAGAGGGGCGCAGTTCCCCGCCAGGTGCGCCTTCCTCCTTCCTCCATCCCAGCGCTGCTGCTTCTCCCTGCTACAGCACACTCCTCCTCCTCCTCCTCGTCCTCCCCCCTCCTCCTTCTTCGCAGGGAGAGCAGACTTGATGCGCATAATAAATCATCTCTCTGCAAGATTCCCTCTCCGAGCCCAGTTTCAGACCGACGCGTGCTGGATGTGAGAAGTAAACAGAGGCGGGAGTCGAGCCTCGTGACAGGAGATGTTTTATATGTGATTCAGCTCCGCGAACAACGTGGGTGTTGTGCGTGCGTGTGTGTGTGTGTGTTCTTTATATTGTAGGGAGTGGGGAGATTTTTTTCTTTCTTTTTTTTTTTTTTGGAGGGGGAGAGAGCAGCGATATGAAACGCGCGCGTCTGCGCCTGCTGCGTCCCCCGTTTTCAGTGACCGGCTACCGGACAGTTTCACCTGTATGAACGACCTTGCAATTGTGACCGAAATTTTCCTAACGAGGTTTCCATGGAGGATCAGTCTGTCGTTTTCTCTGTGAGGGCTGAATTTGACTTCCACTGGCCTCAAGATATTTCAGAATAGGAGGTAAGGCGAGAATCACCAATATATTGGCAAATCAGCATGGGCGCTTTGCAGTCATTCACTCTAGCGTTTAAATGTTAAAATATCTGCTCACTCTGACAGCCTCACTTGCCGGTGGTTTGCTGTTCAGAAGTGGTCTATTAATAAAAGGCCACGTAGTTAATAATAATTGTTTGTTTCAGACTGGAGCAGCGTGATGCGCCCTCCTAACTGCAGCCAATTCCTCCACACTGAGCTGCCTCATTTTGGAGGATGAAGCTTATAGTACTTGTTTGTTGCTCAACCATGCCTTTCTTTGTCAAAGTGATGAATGGATGCAGTTATAGTCACATGCTGATATTTTAGCCTCTGACCGTGGCTCCTGCTGTATTTGGTGTGATGCCACACTGCAGCCTGGCTATCACGTCAGTGTGAAATACATGAACCCAGTCAGTGCATCCTGGTGGGAGATCATCCTCAGGTGGACTCGCATGCTTGCTGCCTGGTATGTATTGTCTGATGAAGAAGAAAAACTATCATGTACTTACCTGTAAAGACAGAGCCGCCTTCAGTAAATGTTAAGAGCTACCCAATATACAGTACAGAGAGCGAAAAGGTGCTGACACACACAAATGTGAGTACACACCACTTCTACCTTGTAACATTCTCCAGCTAATTGCATACTTGTGTGCCACACCGTCGGCTTGAATATCCCTGATGAATGCAGCTCAGGCCTTCAAACAAAGTGCACTCCCACTCCTCCAGCTGGGCTATTTGTTCAAGCAGTGTGTTACTTGGATGCAGGCAGAGTGTGATGGAGGTGCTAGAAACAGTGTTTACACATTATTATGTTGTTTCAGTTAACCCGGTGTTGGTTCATGAGAGTACCTCCTTGATTGAGAGTGAAAGTGAATCACCCTATGAAGCTTCCTCTCCACCTTCCTCTACCATTATCCAGGAGTGCAAGCTGAAAGTGAGCGTGTGCGTGTCCACGTGGCTGGATTTCTGTGTGTGCATATGTATGTGTAAAATATTTTTAAATTGTGTATCAGATGTGACAGTTTTTATGTTTTTTTTTTTTTGTTTTTTAATTCAGCGATTAGATCTGTGTAAAATGACAAGACATGGCATCATCATCTACCATGCATTATTACTGACAAACTCCATCACAAATGCTAACTATACAACACTTAAAGTCGATGGGAGTGTATCCTCCATGCACCAATAGTCAGTCCTGACGTGCCAGCAGTTTAAAGTGTGGGCCTATCACTGAGGTATGGCATGCAGGACTCTTCTACAGATTAAGCTACCAATCCAATTTTGCAGACTTTGGGGGAAGAAAAAAGACCGAGCAAACATGAAAGGTAGAGAAGAAATCTTGGCTGAGACCCCACATGTCTGGTTTGACATCCAGGCAGCTGACAAACAATTAGGCTCTCCATAAGTAGTTTTTTGAACCAGGCTCGCCTCAGGATTAGGAACCAAATGAGCCGCACATCACAGCTTATGTCTTGTAGATGGAGAGTGAAAGTGTGTGTGTGTGTGTGTGTGTGGGCTGATTCTAATACTGTATGTGTTATACATGGTTAGAAAGCAAGTTTGGTCTGTAGGTGTATGTGGGTTGTGTGACATTCAGCAGATGGATGTTATTATCTGTCCTTGGTCTTATCTTGAACACCTCTTGCAGATTTTTTTTTTTTTGCATGTGCAGATCAGCTTATTCATTTGCACACCTTCATGCAGGTACAGGCAAATGTACACAATTCTCCATATCCTCCTCACATGTTGCCCTTTTCATTTGGAAGCGGTATTACTGCCAGTTCTCCGTTGCGTGTATGTTTGACATTTCATTATTGCATCATTACTTACTCAGTGCATCCCAATTTGTAACACAGGCTACAAGCAGAGAAACCTGTCCTTGATTATGGGCCTGAGTGGAATGGCTTCCTCATCAGGCTGTCTTGATTCACAGCAGCATGTGGGGAAACACATGCTGCTGTGGGTGAATCTAATTGATTGGATGGCACCCAATTCCCAGGTCCAAGTCTCCTCGGGCAGCCAGAGAGTGAATTCGTCCAAGTGAAGGATGAGCTTAGGTGTTGGTTGCTCCCCTAATAGATTGGCATGGACTTCCTCCCATATGCCTCTGGTATCAACCTCAGACATCTCTGAGGGCACAAAGTGACATTGACTGGAACTTCATTGATTGGAAATGTGAGAATAGAGTAGAAGTTTGGCAGATCTGGCACCAGACTTAGTTTTATTGGAATTATATTCCCACTACCAGCAAATTCTAGAAGATCACTTGCCTGAGCTTCTCCTGAAAGGATATTAAAAGGCATAACATATAAATCTGTCGGGATTTTCGGTACTTAAGGGTAAAATTCTCGTTTCAACAGGTCACCCTCCTCTCTCTCCAAGAACGCAAGTGCCATTTTAAAGCTTATTGAATGAAAGTCTCATTTACCCCTGGCTGCCAAAGATGACGCTGCCATGGAAACAGCTTCTCTTCTTATCAATCATCGACCGTCTGACAGGTAAAGCACCTTTTTATGTGAGTAATGATTTTTTTTCACGTTTGGACATTCGCAAATGTAGGATGCGAGGTGAAAAGATGTCAGAGATGATAGGAAGCCTGGTTTGAAGGAGCACTCCTCAGTATTGACTTCTATTCACACCTCAGACACAATACTCTCAATTTTCTTCCTCACCCACTGTGATTATGACCTGATAGCAAGATATCACGCTTTTATTCTTTAATCTGTACATTGGCAAGGCACAGAGCAAAAGCTTTCCCCTCCATCAAAGACATTTATCTGTTAATAATGTTCATTATGATTGTATTCACTACAGAAAAATGAGAATTACTCCTCAAAATACTTGTTGAATACTCATTCAGTATGTCAACCCCTTGGAATTAAGCAGTTACTTTTGAATTAATTTACAATAAAAGTGCGATAAAATTGTCATCTAAGTTTGAAAAGCAGACAAATGATTTTTTTCTGTGGCTGTTACCACACACTAAATGATAATTTCCTGTTATTTTATTGATTGCATAATACATCAACAGTGATGGTGGGAAAAAATGAGTGAGCTCATAGACTAATTACCTAAATGAAAGCTAATTGAAGCTGTAGATTGCACACCTGAATTAATTAAATTAGTTTGCATGTGTGGTTTAGAACTACTATGACTGATTTAAAATGTGGTCAAACATTTTTAGTTTGATATTCGTGAGATTCATCTGCTGGTGTGAACTAGACATTGTTAAAATGAGTCTTCTGAAGAGTGGTTGATCTGCATGAGGCCAGATAAGGCTATAACATAATCTCCAGGTGTTTAGGCATCCATTATTCCGCGGTTCAAAGGTCCAAGTATTAAAGTGTCTTGAAACGGAGACAGTTTAATACTGTGGCTACTCTTCCTAGAAGTGGGAGACCAGCCAAAGGCACAACGCAAAATCCTCACTGAGATAAAGAACAAACCATAAGTAACAGTGAAGTCACTGAACAGGCAGAGTCATGGTCCGCCACAGAGGAAGCTGCTGTGAGTTAAATTAAATTAAATTTTACTGCATGTTTGTCAAATCTACAGTGCTATTGATGAGATGCTTCTTGGACCGATGAAGGAAAGGTTGCTTTCCTTACTGCGTTTGGCGCAGCATGCCTGAGTGTGGTAGAGAGAACATCAAGCTTTGGGTTTGCTTTGTCTAGAGTGCTCAACATCACAAACATATTTGGGAATGACTTCTTAAAAAGTCAATTACACCAGACATCCTATAAACGTGTCTGAGCTAAAGAAGCTCTGCAAAGACGGATGAGAATATTGTAGGTCTAATCCAGAGCTGCTGAAAGTGCTCGCTTGAAGTCACCGCTGTCAAAAGATCCAAAGGTTCACCTTTTGCTCCTGTATTGTGAATGTTTAACGTGTTCAATAAAGACATGAGAAATTATAATTGTTTTTGTCTTATGATCTTAAGACCATTGTTTGTCCATTATTACAACTGAGATGAAAATCAGATTGTATTTTTATGGCAAATTAATGTGGAAAAACTGTTAATACAAGGGGTTTGTAATTTTCTTCAAACCATTTTTCAAGAGATTTTTAAATGATGATGAATGATTAAAACAACAAAAAGTTTATTTCCATCAGAAAATGGAGTTAACTGCAATATGACATATTAATTCTGGCCAGTTTCTTTGAACAAACATTTTTTTATTACCTCAAGATTGCATAAAACATAAAGGAATTCCTTCTCAAACAGACATTTTCAAAGCCTCTCGATGATACTGCATATGTAATTTCCAGCAACAATAGAAATATATAAGGTCTTGCAAACTGCCGCTTGTTTTTTTTTTTTTTTTCTTTTTTCTATTTTAACTCTGAGACCACTTTTATTTCTTCGACAGATTGTCTGGACAGCGGATCATACCACGGTCCACGGTGGAGGATGGAGCCAGGTGATTTGTTCATCCCTGTTGACTCCATAGAAGAAGAAGCCACTCTTACCTGTGATGCTAAGGGAACGCCACCTCCCCAGTACAGGTGCGTTCAGAGTCATGTCTGAACATTTGGTTTTTATTCATGCAATAGCCTTGAAAAAGCGTATATAGTTTAGCATGTGTGTCTCAGCCACACAATCAGCAGTTCACATGTGCTTTTAGGGAATTATTTATTCATTTATTTATTTATTTCTCCATCCATCCATTATCTATGCCTGCTATTTCCTGTGCAGGGTCATGGGGGTCTGCTGAAGCCTATCCCTGCTCACTTAGGGTGAAAGGCAGGGGTACACCCTGGACAGTTCGCCAGTCCATCGCTTGCTTATTTATTTATTTATTTATTTATTTATTTCCCAGTAGTGAGTATGCTCACTTCATTATAGTTGCAATTATAGTACTTGATGTCAGCAGCCTTTAAAAAATGAGTAACAGTCAGTGACATAAACACAACAACTCAATGAAGCAAAGTGACATGGTTTTTGTTTCTGTCTTCTATGTGAAAGTTTTATTTGCACTTACTGACCACCTGTTTAAGACCAGGTATAATCTAATCTAATCTGCCACCCAGACAATTCTGAATCAAATAATATGCACTGCAAATTGATATTTGCCTTATGTGCTTTTTCAATGAGATGAATTTCTTTTCTTTTTTAAATCACTTCATTCGTGCTTAACAATTGAATGGAAGCATTGCTATTGGCAAAAGGAGAACCACCTTGTGTTGTGAGCTTTTATGTTTAATTGTGCAAATCAAACTTTATTTAAAAGTTTCTGTCACATGAGCAAAAATTAATTGATGAATGACACTGATAGTTCCAGATGGTAGTCAGCTATAATCATTTTTTTAATGAAACTTTGTTTAGATATGCAGAACATGTATTACTTAAAATGACACTGTATAAATAATAGGCCTCCTAAATACATATGCTGGATATCTTCTTTCAACTAGTCTGAAAAACAGTTTTTTGTGAAACAAATGAGCTCAAATCTCAGTATGAACTTATGATGTCTTGACTTTAAGTGATGAATTCCCTTTTAAAACCACACTCTTAAGAAAAAACGTTCTTTATCATTTTAACACCCACTCATGCTGAGCCAATTTCAATCATTTAGCTCCCAGATATAATGAAAAAAAAAAAGATTTGTTAATTGCAGGATTATAGTTTTCTAGTGAGAGCGTAAGGTGCTTTCTCTTTCATTTATTTTCTGATAATTAGATTGAAATGCATATAGACAACCCAAGCAGTGGTATCATTATGGCTCCACTAACTCATATTGACTACCACTCCACCAATCTGCCTCTGGTCTCACCAGATAGTATCTTAGAGACACGTGTGTTGCATCTTAATGAGCGCCTTCTCTTATAAAACACCAAGTGGAAAAAAAAATGCAGGTTGCTAGACACTACTTGGCACAAACCAGCATGGTTTGCAAATATCTTTGGCATTCAGCGTTGGAACTGATGCAGCACAGCCAGGACACATGAGGTGCATGATAGTAGTGCCGAGTGTGTCTGCTCATTATTTCAGACTTTTCATATTCTCATCCTAAAAGCAGGTATTTCCATGTACTGATTAAAGGTAAGATGAGCCTGTTTAACATGATGTCTCGTCAGACTGGCTGAGCAGGGCTCTGCATGCCCTCAGCACCTCTCTGGCTTTTCTCTTGAAGTGTAAATGCACTCACCCTGCTCCTTCAGCCCTTCTTCTTTTTTTTCCCCTTTTTCCCTTCCTTATGCCATTTTTTTTTCTAACCCACAAAGATTCAAGACTTTCATGCTATGCACACAGTTGCAGCATAATAACACAAAGGAAAAACGGTGATCTCTTAAAGAAGGGAGTATTTCCCCTCCAGCAGGTCATAAATGGAGTGAGACATGTGCACCATTTACTTGACCTGAGAATTGAATCTTGTGGCTTTGAACCAATGCAACATTCCAAAAAAAAAAAAAAATAAATCATGTTTTTCCATGGCCAGATGGTCCAAGAACACGTCTTCATGAAATTCAAACAATTTAATTTTTTGTAGCTGTAGTCAGACACCTGACCTGCCCTGAGTTCATAGCAGCAGAGGCGCTTCAGAGTGGGGCAAGTTGAGGTGAAAATTGTGATGGTCACAGAGCTGAATGCAACTGAATGGATGCAGACGGTCCCTCCATCCCTTCAAGTATTCATTGTAGAGCCTTAACATCCAGACATGCAGTACACCAACAGAAGTGTGATCCATGTAGCAGCAAACACTCATCATCGTTAAGTGGGGGGGATTTTTTTTTTTTTTCAGAAATTAGCTTTAAGGTCAGACTTGAAATTGTTCAGAAAGTCTGTCATTATGGCTTCCACGTTGTTCATATTCACTTAAGGAAAACAGAATAAAGGAATATGGCTGACGGGAAGAAATCGGAACTTTTTATGCTCAGAGGGAAATGAAGGAACAATCTAAAAGGGCTCTGTCCTTGAACATATCAGCGCTCAGTTTTTGATAAGCATTTTTAAAAAAGATATAGTGCTGCAGTATCAGAGAATGAAACAAGCATTCTTTTAGATGAAAAATAAGAATTGTTTAAATCAGTGACTTAACCTTGTGGTTTTGAGAGTTTATTTTCAGGTACCTCATTTATTTGGTGGTGCAATATAAACCCGCTATGCATATTTTATTGTATTTTTTTCCCACGCCTGTAGAGTGTGGGAAGGGTGTAATAACGGGTGAAAAGGCATTTAAAAGACATCCATTGTTACATCAGACCACTGTTGCCTTTTGCCAAGCGCTAATGTTTGGCCCTAATAAGAAGTCAAAGGTTGAATAATATCACATTATGTAAATATGATGTGACAGGGACGAGGTGATTAAGGTTAGACTGATGATGGCTTTGAAAACTGTTATCTTCTGCCCCCATCAAATAGCAGGGGATGGCTTTGTGTATGATACTGTAAGATTAAAGTTTAATGATCCCTGTGGGGAGACTGACAGAGCTGCTGCAGCCAGTAGTGTCAGAGCTAAATAAAGATATATA
>JBAMYA010000022.1:5598950-5609683 GCA_037176975.1 Arrhamphus sclerolepis
TCTTCCCCTTGTGCAGCACTGGAGGTCAGTGATAATCAGTCCTGACACAAAGACTCTTTAAATGATCATCTGGGTCCTTGTCTTTAACAAAGGCAAGTGGTTAATGTTTTAGACGCCACTCCGTGATGCCTCACAAACGCTCTGCTGGGTGGTGACAGTAGTTAGGGAGAAGGTCGCAGTGTAAAGATAACAACATCATCATTAACATTCTAACCACTGTGTAAGCACTCATGCTTATTTGACTGTTGCGTTCCTGTCGTTATTCTGAAACATTGCGTGTGAAGCGCTTGTGTCTCATGACAGTCCGTGCAATATTATACCTCCACTGCAGCAGTTTTATTCATTATTTCAATGCTGACATTTAGAGGTCACGTGCAAGACTGCAAATCTGTGTAATATTCAGAACAAATTAATATTGCAGTCTTCCTGTGCCAAGTTCAAAATAAAAGCCCAAATAGTCTTTTTTTTTATTAATACCAGACTATTTTAACCCTCAGGAGACAATGACAGCATCCTGGTGCCTTAAGCCAATGAAATGTAATTAAGAGGATAAGGGATTGATCCTTGATTGTGTGCCCCATTAATATGTATAAATGATGCCAGTGTATTAAAGCTTTTTTCATATCAAGAGCCACTAATGAGTTTTACAGAGATCGATATCTCTAAAGCCAGGGCTTTAAGGCCAAGCACATAAGGGCGGTACGCTTGAGGCTTCTGTAAACAAGAAGATGCAGTTCAATAGGTACTCATTACATTACCACTGTTAGTGCAGGTATACATACAGCAAAAAATATAAATACTGACTCAGTTATTTGCTTTTTTTTTCCCCGAGTATTTCTTGTTTATTAATATGATAATTTAATGATAAGAAAATTTTGTTTCAGGCCAGAAAAAGCGCTCCTATGAACAGAGCTAGGGGTGTTATTAATCCGCAGCCTTTCTCACAGCTCTCCAGTGGTCTATTACTTCTACTGAGCTGCAGCGTTCATTAGAAGGGGATGCCATAGATGAAGCTAAAGTAAAACATCACACAGCTTAATTGGTGGGATAATGAAAATGAATGATAAAACTTTGGCTATTTGGCGCTGTGAGGCCCTCTTTTTCATCTAATATTCTTTAATTTGACTCCCGGCATCCAGTCACATCTGCTGTTCAATCGATCAGTTGCCGTGAGGACCAAGAAAGAAGGGATTACATGTTGGGTAAATACGGGAGAACAAATCCTGAATTAACATTTAATTCCCTGTGAAGGGCGTTACTTCAAATAGGAGGGTTTAAAAAAAGTTATCTTGTTAATATTGCTCTCAAGACTAAAAGGCAGTCTAACATTATATAACATAATGGTTTGGGAGGTTTTTTTGTTCACTGGGTGAGATACCCTTATTTTCTCTTGCAGGATGTAGAGCATTCACGTTTGCATTCAGTAGTAAATTCTGGGTCTCTGCATGTGCGAATACCTCATAGTGTCTGTTCCTGTGCTTGAGCCAGGCCCCCCCAGCCCTCCGGACTCGGTGACGGTGGAGGAAGTGACAGACAGCACAGCCCAGCTGGCGTGGAGCCCCGGCAGAGATAACGGCAGCCCCATCACCAATTACCTTATTCAGACCCGAACTCCCTTCACTGTGGGCTGGCAGAGGGTTAACACAGGTACTCAGCACTTGAAGATGGATTTTTCATGTCAAACGACACATTATGTTATTGAGATATCTCAAAGAATCCCACAGGGAAATTCTGGACTTTCTCCAAGAATTTTTGCAGAGATGTCAGAGTGTGGGGTCAGCTACGGAGTGAGGACTCCAGAAATGGAAGGGATTTGAGATTTTACTCATGACACTTACAGGGCATTGTTTCTGCTTTGTTGTTGTGCTGAAAATTAGTTTTTCATTAAAATCATTTCAATAACCCTATTTGACCAACTCTATAGCTGCAATATTTCTAACATAGAGTTTACTGTAGGATGATAAACAAACTCTGAGGGGTTGAAGCCCATTTTTAATGAGCTGGTAGGAAGTGGAAACATGTTTAAACATAAGATTACTAGAGGTTACCAAAGTACTGCAAAATAGAGTTTTTTTTTGTTGTTTTTTTGTCCATTTGCTCGGTGGCACTGACACATTGCATTAAGGGGCTTTTTGCAGATACTTTCAGTAAAGAAAGGAACAAGCCCCAAAAAGCAGATCAGTCATTTTGCATTTATATATATTTTACCTTCAAACAACCATGGTGTATGACTGCTATGCTGAAGAGTCCAAATCACATTGATTCAAAGCAAAAAAAGCTACACATCTACAAAGATGGAAGACAACAATTCGGTGGGAAGAATGGCAGCGTGCTGGACACAAAAAATTCCAGGCTATCTTCCCATCATTTTGACAAGGAAAATATCAGCACTGACAGCTACTCAAGTGGTGATCCTGTCTACTTTGCCTGGAATACTTGGAGGAAACCACTAGTGCAGGAAGAGCAGAAAGGAGATCTGCAAACCCCCCCAGATGAGTGTAAGCGCTGCCCCCTTACACGACATAACCCGCGGTTCTTGGGTGGCTTCTGTTCTAAGAGGCACACAAAGTTTCTGAAGCAACATTTACTGTCATCTAAATTACATCTGCAAAGTTAGGTGTTCCTTATTTAAGCAAGACAATGCCAAAGCACATTTTGTACATATTACAACAGAGTGGCTCCATAGTGAGTGAGAGAGCCTTGTTCCTGTCTTTGAAATAAGTTCATGAATGATGAAATGATAAATACACCAAAGGAGATGCTAAGCTGTTGAGGAAAATAATAATAATCATAGAATTCTCAGTTTCAGCATTGAATGTGCTTTATTTGTAGCATTTTGCATCAAAGAAGTAGATAAACCCAAAAGGCTTTTTGTCATATACAGTGAATATGTCCTCACCATCTAACCACCACCTAATTGTCTTGTGATTACATTCCAAAAAAGATATAATTAATAAATAAATAAAAGGTCTCAGCAAGGCATCAGCAGGAGGGCAGAGAAAACTCCTTGTTTTACTGAGGCTTTGTTCAAATGTCAACAGACTTGATGTCATCCAGGAATCACTTACCCTGCCTTTAAAGCAATTGGTAAATAAGTGTCAAATGCAGAATAAAAAACCAGAATGCAAAGTCTTCAGATTTAACTGGGCATGTAATTGAAATGATGCATGACGGAATTGGTGCATACCAGTATGATCATAAACCATACAGTATTACATTTTATACTAGATATACAATATAGAGTTAAAATCTGTCCAACTGTAGACAAAAAGAATAAAGAAAATAAGTAAAATAAATAAGGAAGGGAAAAGATTAGTCCCTTTGAAGCTGCTGTGGTCTAATTTATTATATATTTATCTTTGTATTCCAGATCTGTGTGTAAAACTGTAAGAAGGGGCTTTCTTCCTTTGTTTCCCTAAAGAGCCACAGAGTTCTTTGCATGTTTAAGCTCATTTTGTTGGAGTGTGTCGCTGCTTTACTTTCCCTCCTATTGTTCACCACTGCAGCTGCAGTCAGGCCTCTCTTTTTTTGCCAAAAACTTAACTTTTATATGAGATCAGAATACTTGAATATTTTGGGGGGATATTTTGCATCTGAAAAGCAGAATTTGTTTTCCTCAGCAGTTAGCAGACACCAAAGCCAGAGTCAGTCATCAGCTGTTGACAGAATGGCAACAGAATGTAAAAGACAATATTTCCCACCAAGATGTCCATTTCAATTTAAAAGATAATAACAATATCACTAGCAGTCAGGGTTCTGTTCAGAAGTGTATTCCTGCTGCACTCAAGTAGTGAATCAAATTGTTCATACGGTGTTGCCTGCAGTGGTTTCCACACAGCAGAACTAACAAATAACTCCTTTACAGTGTTACCATAACTTCCAATAGTCCTTTGACACTGAGGATTCAAAATCAAAACTCAAACATTCCACTTGTTGTAGTTGTGGTTTTTTTTCACTTGTTCATGAATCCTGTTGGCAAAATGTTTTCTTTTTCATTCCAGTCCCAGAGATTATTGATGGAAACACTCTGACAGCCACTGTGGTAGACCTTCATGCCTGGGTGGAGTACGAGTTCCGGGTATTGGCCAGAAACGGCGTTGGGGTTGGAGAACCAAGTCCTGTGTCTGTCAAGACCAGAACGGAAGATGCAGGTGCAGTAGATCTGTTTAACTTTTAATACTAGAATTTCATTTTAAATAGTTATATGTGTATATACACCTACATGTGGACATGGTCTTTGTTTTGTAGTTCCAGATGCAGCACCAGGCGACGTCGGTGGAGGGGGTGGAAGCAGATCTGAACTGGTCATCACCTGGGAGGTAAGTTGTCAGTCTTAAGTTTTAATCTGTTATTCAGTGTGCCTGCGGTCAGTCTTTTTTATCCTTGAATGAGGTGCTTAATATTTCTTGCTCAATCAAAGTAAGGGCTTAAGGGTGTCATAAATTTGGGGCCAATTGAAGTCTGGCACTGCAGTCGTTGTACTTTTATTAGAGTCTGCGTGTAAGGTAGCGGCAGTGTACAAAAGATCAGAACACTGAACCCGACAGTTAATTTCTTTTATGAGGCCCGGATCAGTGTTGAATTGAGACTGTGGTGATTGCGTGAGCCCCTGGAGTGGAGGAAATGTGAGTGGTTTGTATATGTTTTAATATCACTATAGTTTTGTGTTTCACTCTCAGCCTGTTCCTGAAGAACTGCAGAATGGTGAGAGCTTTGGCTATATCATTGCTTTCCGTGCCTTCGGAGAAGTTAGCTGGACTCACGTGGCCACCTCTGCCCCTGGTGCATCCCGCTACGTGTATCGCAACGACAGCATCACGCCCTTCTCTCCATTTCACGTCAAGGTTGGCACTTACAACAGCAAAGGGCAGGGTCCTTTCAGCCCAGTGGTCACCATCTACTCTGCAGAGACGGGTAAGGCAATGGCTGTGAGCTTTTTAGCAAAGCCATGAAGCTATTTCTCTTTTATAAAAGGACAAAGATCATGAAAGTGGTTCTATCGCGCCTGGTGAATTAGGCTGTAAACATCTTTTGTACGTGCAGGAAAAGGTGGAAAGTGTGGGACGCAGTTGCAGATTATTTATGTAAGAGTTTGCTTCAAAATATCACCACTCTGTTGAATGGCTGTGCCCAAGTAAAACCATTTGGCATTTGGATCTTCACATACTGAGAAGGGGGTCAGTGTGTAGTGTTGGGTTAGTCTATTTACCAGCAGCACCTTTGTGCAATGATTCATCTGATCAGAGATCAATAATAGTACTGCACACTTCTGAATGTAGAAATTTGAAGAGATTAGCTCTTCTTATCTCTGTGTGGTTGGAGGACAGCTAAAGCATTCAGTCTCCTGTTGTCTGTTTTCAGAGCCAAGTGGAATGCCAGCAGGAGTTTGGGCTCGGAGTGTCTCAGCCTCTGAGATTGAGGTGAATTGGCAGGCTCTCTCCATCACCCCTGAAAGGGTTCTGGGCTATGAGGTAGGTTTTTTTGTTTGTTTGTTTGTTTATTTTTACCTTTTTTTTTCTTTTTTTTTTAAATGGGAACTAATATCATTCATGACACAGTTCAAATGCTTGTCATCAGCCCTTTTGTACATCAGCGCTATCAATTCAAAACTTTGTCACCATGGAAATGGCAGCCTCAGTTGGGCAACTGTTAAAGACAGAATTGTACATTTCTTTGTATCAACATGATGGGAAAACATGTCAGATGGTTTTGGAGAGAAAAGGATAGAATTGCTTGTTTCCATGCACTTTTGTGTTTATGACATGGGAGATAAAAGAGCAACGTGGAAGCAGCAGGATGAGACCTCATGCGAAGTAATAACATGTGACGCTGGAAATGATAAAATCTTTAAAAACTCGCAGTGGCGTGACAGGAATCGGTCTGTAGACTTTCAGGTCAAAGCAGCTCAGAGTTGTCCAGCTATCATCAAAAACTGGGGCAGCTAGTTTGGTTCATTTGCATGTGTTTGAATAAAAAATCAGGGTGATCGGAGGGCTTTAATATAAGATTTTCTTTGTTACTTTTTTTGCTCAGTGAGACCAGAGATATTCCAATAAGTCCACGCTGAAAGGTTAACTGCTGTGTCTTTTCATATCTGATCGACAAATACTGAAAATGAGAAGTGAAGAGTTCATAAGTGCAGAGAAGATGTGTTTTGGGATAATCTGTTTTCAGGGCGTGCTGGTAATAAAGTAGCTTGCTTCTTTTTTTTAATTAAAAAGTTTACATTAATTTGAATTAAAATAATGTTTCAGTTATTGGGTAGGAAATATTAATGTTCCATAATAAAAATCTGAATGAGTTCTTCCATTTAATGACAAGAGCCCTTGTTTTTTGTTCCTTTAATTGTTTGTTTCAGTCACTGAGCCAGAATTATTTTCTGGAATCCTTTGAATATTTGCTGCATTACTGTTTATTTTAGTTATTTATTTATTTGTTTGTTTGTCCATTTTTGCTTAAAACTCGCTGTCGATGTAGAACACCCATTTTGAATAATTGAAGCCCAGAAGCAGTTTTTCTTCACTTGGAATTTTTTCTTATCTTAAAATTATATTAAAAAAATTGATGATTCTAATTCATGAGGTCAGAGAAATGCAGCTTTTAAAGTCTGAAATGTTTGTGGTTAGCAAATGCAGCTGATAAAAAGAATGTTTTGAATGAATAATTCATTTGTGGCTTAAATTGTTGTGCCACTCTTATGCTGGCATTTTAACATAACTGAGAGTCCTGGGAGTTAGCACAAAGTACAAGGAATTTTAATTTAAGATTAAGAAAACTATTAGCACTCGTAAGAGGATACACCCAGAGGCAATCATTTGAAAACACTACATTTATTCCAAACCAACTGTAAACACTGTTTTGCACAGCATTAACTAATTTTTGCTGAAATCCAAAGATATCAATTTGATTTATTTTATTAGATTAATGCTCTCTGTCTCCAAAAAAATAAAGGTGGTTTACTGGGAAGACGACACTAAACCAGAGACCATGGGGAAGGTGAGGGTGCCTTGGAACCAGACTTCAGTCACTGTGAGCGGTTTGGCAGGAAACACGCAGTACTTTCTGACGGTTAGCGCCTTCAACACGGCGGGCACCGGCCCATTCCTGCCCGCAATCAATGTCACCACAAAAAAACCGCGTAAGTTGCAGCATAAGAAGCATTTGATTTTGCACACAAGCTGATTGTTAAGAGGCTGTAGTCTATTCTTAGCTTTTTCAGTTGGGTATGAAGGAGCTGATGTGTTCTGATGAATGTTTGCATGCTCTTTACAGAGAAGTCAGAAGGTAGAAACAATTTCCTCCTCTAATCTCCTCCTTGGAAGTGCTCTGATCCTATGAGAAATATGATAGTTCCATTACACTGATGAGACGGCTATTTGTTTTGACATATAAATAATTTTTACATCATGCAGCACCGGCCCAACCCCCGCTGAATGTTGAATGGACACTAATTGGCTCTCAGCTGTCGCTTTACTGGGAGCCTGTGGTGGCGACAGAATCAGAATCAGAGGTTACAGGCTATCAAGTGAGTTTCCGTACGCTTTGTGGTAGCATGTTTATTCATGTTATGCAATAAGGCTGAGGCGGAGGGAGAGCGCACCTGACCGCCAAGTTGTCAGACTGTAACAATGCATGTTTGCAGTGTGTCATCCACTTTCTTTCTCTTCCCCATCCAGCTTTCATACAGGAGACAGAGACACAAAGAGGTGGACTCGCTCACGACGACCAACTCAACGGCAGAGCTGACCCTCCCAGAAGGAAACGATGACTACATCATCCGCATTCGGACGATGAGTGAAGGAGGACTGGGTCCACCCTCGGATCCCATACGAATACACAAACTAAGTAAAGCTTTTCTTCTTGTTTAAGAGAGTGAAATGCTTAAAATGATATGAAATTGAGTTTAGCTCACTGTGGAAAATCTTAATGCTCTCTCTAACCCCCCCTCCTCCCTTAAAAAAATAAAATAAAAACACACAAACACATCAGAAAAATACTGAATTATGATTTGTAAAATGTCTGGGATCTAAATCTCTCAGAGCCTGTTCATTTTTTTTCCCTGTATTATTTACTGGCTTTTATAACTAAGTCACTCAACACTTTTTTTTTTAAAACTTGGACAGGGGCATTTTGTCCTCTGTTGACTCACTATTATTAATGTCCCTTGCCACCCTCATAGAGCTCTTCTGGGTTTATGTTTCGCTGAAATATGCAGCGCAATCTATCTCTGCTGCCAGCTTCCTTTTTTTTTCTTTTTTTTACTGGATGCTGTGACTGTCCTGCGGGACCCCATGGGGGCTCTTTTTGTGCCTCCAAATGCTACTTTGCATTGTTGAAGTTCTTTGTTGAATCCCTGAAAACAGCACTTTAGAGGGGGTTACACACTAGCTTTTCTTTTAAATTTCATGTGAAAAATAGGCCTCTTTTTCCCTGAGAGTATTCAGTCTCCAAGTGAAAGATGAGGGCAAAATACATTAACGGGCAAAATATAAGGCTATGTTTATAGAAACTGGTATCTCTCAGAGTGGTTTAGATTACTTTTTAGGCAGCGGTTATACATATATTTTATTTATTTTTAGTATTTTCTCTGGATATATTTTTTTTGCTTATAGGGAAGATGCCAACAGCACCAAAGAGATAACTGACTGCTTTATATAACATTATACATTATGATTAGAGCAAAGTGCAGCAGCATTGTTGTCCCTTTACACACTATTTTAGATAGTGTATTTATATGAAGGTGTTTATTTTCCAACATTTTAGACGACTTTTAGGCTTTTTCTTATTTCAATCAACTAAATTATAGAGCTGCTTTAAGGTTTATAATGTGCATATCAGATTGCCATGTAAGCTGATAAACTGTCAACTCTTTGTTGCTTTGTGTTGCAGGTATGAGTGCTCGTGGCTCCAGAGCCATGAGTGTGGACACATCCCCCTTTGTCTTGTTCCTCACCATCACAATATCTACATTCAGGTCAACGTTGTGACATAAATTGATTCTGCTCTGTTTGCCGACATTCAGTATTGATATATTGCAGAAGGGGCCAAGTTTTCTCTCCTTTTTTTTTCCTCCTCTTTTTCCTTTTGAGACGAAGCAAGAATGGAAGATGCCGACAATTTTCATGAGGTTCTGTTATCATTAGATGCTTGCTTTTTACAGTTTTCATGTAAATCTGTTTAGGCATTTATGCTAAATGGAACGATTGAAGCAGCCTGGCCAGCCATCCTAACTCTTTCTTTTTCTTTTTCTTTTTTTTTTTTCTTCAGTACAAAGAATCAGTCTGGTTCCACTGGATTTGGCTTTGATTTCCAGGGTACAGTACCAGTAAAAATGCCCCTGGAAACAATTGGATAGACTAATCAGAGAACCAATCAGGTTTTGCTGTAAAAACGTATTGATCCAAGGAGTTTTTAGCAATTCTGCTGCAATCTTGGTTTTGAGATGTGACTCTTGAGACATCAGAAAAAGCCCTCCATATTACTACTGGTTTGGGACATTCCGTACTGGTAGAACAGGAAGGTTACCAGACCCATTTCACAAGACATAATGTTTGTGAGGTGAATGGGTATGGCTGGCCATGTTGTGTTTGAGAACAATGCTTTCTTCTTTTTTTTTTTTTTTTTTTCTTAACCTTAGAATGATACAGATGCCTTACTTCCATTTATGTGCCAAAGTAGTTTCAGCCTTCTTGTTGGTATTGCAAAGATAGCTTCCCGCTTTTTTCCTTCCTTCTTCCAGTATTCATTTCCACAGACTTTAATATTAAGTTTTCAGTGTACTTTGAATGGGGCCCTGATGAAATGTTTTATATTTTATATGTCGGAAATTTTCAGTTTTTCTCTTCACAACCAAATTAGAGTGTTGGAACATGTTCACTGACCCGTGCCCGTGCCTTTGGAGAACCCTGCAACAGCCTCGCATATAGACACAGGCAAGTCGCAATGTCGCAGAACGTACTGCAGCCATGTTCATCTTTACACGCTCCATTAAGAGTTGGTTGTGGCCCAGACGAAACTCATAAAACACCCCATAGTAGTCGCCATTCAACTTTTATCATTTGAGTTTGGAGAGTTGAATGCACCATGGAGGCCCCTAAAGGTTTTAATGGCCGGCTGCCTGATGGATTGGATCTTAGTTTGCATTCAAAAAGATAACATTCTCTGGTAAACAGGGATAGGAGCACAGATGTACAAAAGCCAGTACCACCCCCACCCCCCTCCACCACCAAATTATTCAGTTGTCAAGGAAATAGTGCCAAAACAGTCAATCTTTTTTTTTTTTTTTTAAATATGTATATTTGTCTATGAAATCCAACTCCAGAGGTATTATCCAACTTGGACATTAATCTGTGGCATGAAATCAAAACAGCGCCATATCTCAAAGTTATTCAGCGGCACACGGACTATCGTTCTGTTGCTCACTTATCTTTTCCTTTTTTTTTTTGGAAACATAGAATTAATTAGCTTCTTTGAGGAAAATTAAAAAAAAAAAAAACTTAGCTTGCATTGTAAAGAAACATGACACAGAAGTGAATAATAAGTAAACACATTTAATGAGGCAGTACATGGTCTCAGTCAGGTTATAAACTTATCATGATGTTAAGTATTCATTTCAGATATAGATCAGATTTTAAAATCACCTTAAATGGAGGATTTCACTATTTGGGAATTATGCTTATTCCTGGGTTAAAAGACTACATCTACATATATATGTATGTGTGTATATATATATA
>JBAMYA010000022.1:5615359-5633337 GCA_037176975.1 Arrhamphus sclerolepis
TTTGTTTTTTTTTTTTTTGTTTGCTTTTTTTTTTTTCTTTTTTTTTCCTTTTTTTTTTTTTTTTTTTTTTTTTTTTTTTTTTTTTTTTTGTTTTCTGTTTTTGGTCTTTCTTTTTTTAGTCATCCTTCCTTGGATTCTTTTTGTTATTGATGTTGTTGTTGTTCATAGTTTTGAGTCTGCATGTTAAAATTCTTTTCATAGGTTTTTGTTAATTCATTCTGCATCTTTGTGTGGTTCGTTTGCACAGATTTTCTGCACCTCTGTTCTGGCATAGCATAAAACAGCAACCATTGACCAAAGCGCTGAACACACATATAGGTGTGTGTGTATTTATGTATGTAAAATACACTTTGAATAAAATAAATAAAATTGCAGTGAAAGACAGAAATTAATGACCATAAAGTATAAATGAAAATGGATTTAGTAAAAGGCAAATACATTTTAAAAAAAAAAACAACAACAACAACAACAAAACATTTTAATGAAATACTTACCAAATTTAATTGAACATCATCTAAATATTTGTGTTATCACCCCATACATACTCAGTTCATTTGTCATTGTATGATTTGACTTGAATCACCACTCCACACCTCTAGGGGGCGCCGTCTGCGGCTCTGATCAAGAGAAGAAAACAGAGAAAGCAGCGCTGCTATCATTTGCACGCATGTACACAGCTCAGAGTTAACGATGAAATCTTCCAAAAGTAATGATTCAGCTGACAGTGGCCTTGTGGAAGGTAATTCAGAAACCAACGACGAAGGGGAAAACGAGCTGTGTCCCGGTTTCAAAGACGCAGACGCCTTCGTTAAAGTAAGTGAAGTGGCTGGTCAGAGTTTTTAGCTTCAGCTAACGATCAAGTGGACAACGTGGGTGAGACAGTTGGCCACGACGTTGTCACATTATAAGAAATTTTTTGATATAAAACCACTAACTGCCAAGACGTGGCAGCATTTTACTGTTTCTTAAAGTTGTCGGTAGGGCAACAATCGCCTGTACGAGTTCAACATCCTTGCTAAATAGCTCTAAACCTGAGACCGTTTCGAGTGAAATAGTTTTGACTTGCTAACTGAATATTTGATTGATCTACAACATCAACATGTCGATTGGGCCCAACTTGTCTGTTCAAACCGGTTTAACAATTCAGAATATATTTGAAAGAGTTGCCACCAACTGTTTCTACAAATTTACATAAAAGTCTAAATGAAGCATACTCTGGATCAAGAAACTGTCACGAACACACAAAAACACCAAGTGAACTTATCTAGATCTAGACGTATCATTGTTGTCTTTGATCATGAAACAAAAATAATACATAAAAGAAACTAAATTCTGAGCCAATGTATTCGTGTCCTATTTCCGATAACTCACTATTTGATGATATTAGATATTTATGTGAAGCAGTGACAGTTCAGTCTGCCTCTCCTCTACAGTATGGGTTGGGTGCTGTATTGTCAGCTACCAAAGCATCTGCTGGTTTACCTCAAACTGGAGACGAATATGACTTCTATCGCAGCTTCCCGGGCTTCCAGGAGTTCTGTGAAAGTCAAGGAGACAAGATTTTGCACTGGTAAGTATATAGTATGTTGTTGCACCTATTGGATTAAAGCTCGGCCAGGCTTCCATGCCTCTCCCCTCCATCTGTCATTCATCTCACATGCAGCTCCATTCATACAGTTAGGAATGTTTTTACTGAAACTAGAAACCGGTTCTCATAAAATGTTATTATAAGTGTATTGCAAGAATGATTATAATGTTCTTTGAGCTCTACGCACTATTCACATGGGACTGTCATTACCCAGGGACCTTCTGCAATATGCAATAATTGTGGACGTTTGTCAGATTAATCCAGTGCAAATGCACAAATAAAATAGCCTATTTCAGCAAACACTGAGGTCATTGGATCATTTTAAATGCACATCTTAGTAATTCATTTCATTTATTTTAATTTAAAAAAATCCTCGTTACCTTTACTGTCTCACTCCTGATGTAATTATGGGAGCTCTGGGTGATATAATAAATTATACAATTATATTAGGCTATATCCAACACTCGTAATAGTATGAAATTAGTGGGCATTAAGCTTCACACAAAGACCCATAAAAGGGTAGCCACACAGAACCAAAATGAGATAACATGTGAAACAACTTTATCATTGACTAAGCTCATACACTGATCTGATAGCATACAATCTTTACAAAAGAAAAAGTCTAGGTTACTGTTCTGTTTACTGTTACCATGGCAATTTAAGTACACACGTCTAATCACTGAAGTCCAAGCATATTGTGTGATCAGACATGTCAAATTCAGTATTTCTCCATAATTGTGCACATACAAGCCAAGAATTCACATCATGATGATTCAAAGTTTTAGTTGATACAATGCTAACTGTTGAACAAAATCAACTACACCTTGATGATCCATCCAGCAGTGTCTGTAAATTGTAGTAAAACACATGACTTCAAATATGCCATTTGAATGCACTGAATGAAACACAGACATCAGGTTGTAATTTTTGAATTACTGCAAGTCCACAGTTAATACTAGTCCCATGCAAGTAGGGCATTAGTTGTACCTGAGCCTGCAAAATCCCATCCTGAAATTTGTGTTCCATGCAGCGCATTTGCAAAGGATAAATGAAGTAATCTATGAAATTTTCTGTTATTTATAAAAAATTAAATTTAACAAAAAAAAATGAAGATGGCTATCAGTATTGCATGAATTTGATATTAGAAATTAGCCTGATCGTTCATCTTAATTCCTTTTTTCTTTAATACATAAATTAGTCTATAAACTTCCTTTGGATAAGCATAAAACTAATCAAAGAAATGAAGAATGGCAATGATATTGATGATCTTGGTTGTCATCACATAAAACCTGCCCTCACTGCATTGTTCAGTTTGATACATCCTGTTCTGGTGGAAATGCCTGTGATTAGGTGAGGAACCCATTTCATGAGAGAACATTTTTGCCAAAGCGAATGAGTCTGAACTGTGGTATGATTCAGCAGGGTATTTGGGCACAATTTTGGAAAAATATTGAACTGAAACTGTCTGATGAAACACTCTTAATCGGGGTTTAAATGACAACAGGTTGCCAATGACTGAGATTTGCATTCATACAGGATTAAAGGATTCCATGACTTTGAAATTTTTACATGACTAATTACAGTCATGGTACATTCTTACTGATTAATATCATAGATGTCCTACACAATCATCAGAAATGACAGTGGGTCCCCAGATAATACTGCTGTAGACATGTCAGCCAAGGATTAGACTTGCTAAGTGCCATTTTCTCTGTGTTTTTATATCAGCATGAGTCAGATAATGCAGTACCACGGCTGCAGAGCTCACATCAGAGACCAGAACAAGCTGACAGGTGTGGAAGAGAGGTTTGACCTGGTTGTGGACTCGAATGACGTTATCCTTGAAAGAGCGGTATGACCTGCAACCTTGGAGTATTTTATTAAAGTGGTGAATAAAAAAAATAAAAACGGCAGTCTTAAACCCAAGCTCTCCGTTTGTCTTCCAGGGGATTCTTCTTGACGAAGCTGATGGGGTTAACAGGAGCCAGAAGCCTGTCATGCCTGCTGGGTTTCAGCCTCCAAAAATTGTTGTGTCCAGCTGGAATCGCAAGGTTAGCTAATTGAGTTCTTACTTCCCACTTTTACTGTTGGTGCTGTCTCTGTTTTGGACAGCAACTGAGCTGAAGAACTGTATGTCAGTCTTGGCATTCAGTCTGCAAAACAGTTTTTTGGAGATGCTTGACACTGTTTTGTAAACTATGCTTTCATTAATCAGGGTTTCAGCTCTGGTGGCCGTTCTGAGACGTTCCGACTGCTGCACGCCAAGAATGTGGCACGGCCTCAGCTGAAATTCAAGGAGAAAATTGATAACAGTAACACGCCATTTATTCCTAAGATCTTCATCAAGCCCAATGCAATAAAGACACTTCCATCTTGTAAGACAGGTCTTTCTATTCTAAGGAGTTTACACCTTTTACTTTTGATGTTTTGTTAGCATTTCAACATGTTGAACTTGTTTGATCTGTTCTCTTAAACTGTAGATTTCTCTAACAAGCAAATACGTAAAGAAAGGCCAGAGGACCTTGATGTCCCAGCTGCCCTGGCTGACTTCATTCACCAGCAAAGAGCTCAGGAATATGTTGAAGACATGTAAGGCTTGTTTGTTAGCTAATGTTCAAATTTCTTTCTACAACCATTTTTCAATGTAGATATAAATGTTTGAGTTTTGATCCGTGTAGGTTTGCTCACCCATATCAGTACGAGTTGGATCATCTTACTACACCAGAAAACCTTCTGTCCAAACCAGAGCCTCAGGTAATGGACCTTAGACAATAATTGCATGATATAAAATGAGTCTGGCTTCTGTCTAATCTGGTAACTATTCTTTTTAGATGTACAAACCGATGGCTGAAACCACGTTATCCTTTATTGACACTCTGGAGGACTTGGTGGCTCTGAATGAGAAGCTTTGCAAACTGTCTGAATTCGCAGTGGACCTTGAGGTACAAAAAGGATTTGTGTAATGTCCTCGATTCCCCATAGAAAAAAGGCTGAGAGAGATTTAGAAATTATTGATTTGATTTTCTGTTTTGTTTTGTTTTTTGTTAAAACTTTTGTTCTGTATTACAGCACCATTCCTACAGGAGTTTCCTCGGCCTCACCTGTCTGATGCAGATCTCAACCAGAGAAGAGGACTTCATCGTTGACACCCTTGAGCTCCGCAGCGAGATGTACATCCTGAATGAGGCATTCACTGATCCAGCGATTGTAAAGGTATTGAAACTGTTAAATTATTTCTTACTGTGCAGTAAATACACACCACATGTCTTGTAATATGTCATAAAGTTGGCAAGTGATACCAGAATGTTGTCTTTGTTGAGTTTTATTAGTTCTCTGCATGTTTTCTATTGGGGACATGTCAGAACTGCACACAGTTCAGTCCCAGCTTCTCCTTCATCCTCAGTCATGCCTGTTTAATAAGTGCAGACAAATGGTTTTGTGTTGTCTTACTGGAAAAAATTCATGGACATCTGTGGAAAAGATGTCTTTTTGTATGCAGCCTACATTGCTCTAAAAGCCACTGCATTTTCCTGACTGTACTTCATTTATTGGTTGGATATGCCTCTATTGTGCAAGAGAATAATCCAAGAAAGACTGTAACAATAGTCCGTAAAGTGTTAGGATCTACATTAGCAGGTTTAGAATGTGTTTATATGGATCAGGTTATGGACAAGGCGAGCACTGTTACGACAGCTGAGAGGCTGAACTATTGCCATCTGCACAGTGCCACTGCCCCCCTCTGTTTTAGAAGAATGCGTCTAAACTGTCTTTTATTCCACAAGCCATCAAATTCTTAAATACGGACAGAAAATAGGGTGCCAGCTGGTCTGCCCAAAGATGTTCCTTTTAATGCATAGTGCAAATGCAAGTGCATGTCTGCATTGTGTGGTCTTTGTCATGTTGAAGTTTGGAAATGTTAAGTGACATCTGCTGCAAACTAGATATCTCCATGGGGTTCAAATATACTTCTTATAAAATATTCGAGTCCCTTCCCAATGTTTCTGCGAGGGACATTGTTACATTTCTGACAAACGTTTGTTTTCAACAAGGTGGACCTCTGATCATCCTTGATGACTTGTTGCATCTAATCACCATTACAATTATCTTTTGACATCACCTATTTATCTTTTCTCTTTTAATGTGAACCCCCAAATCCTCCATATGTTTAACTGTGGTTTTATTGAAAAGTTTCTGATATTTTGGCATCATTTGTTGGTTTGGAAATGCTTCTCAGACACAGGAGGAGATCATTAGAAGGACAGTTATAACAGACAGTGAACTGCTCTACTGTTCTGTTCTAAATGGATCTACGTTACCAAGTTTAGAATGTGTTCCAAGGGACTGGGTTTTGAACAAGGACAGCACTATTGTAAGAAATGAGGATCGTTCACTTGCTTCCGTTTTTAAACTGTTGCCATCTGCACTGCGCTACTGCCCCCCTCTGTTTTAAAAGTTTTGGTCCAAACTGTTTTTTTTATTACACAAGCCATCAAATTTTAAATATGAGCAGATAATAAGATGCCAGCTGGTCTTCCCAAGAAGTACTTTTTAAAGTTCTTTTATCATTTAGTTGTTGGGGACAAATAAACCTCTTTTTTCTATAGATTAAACAACAGTTATACCTCCTTATTGGATATTAAAAACATAAATGTGTATATGTATAGCTCTAAGAATAAAATTGCATTCTATGTACCACTGTAATATCAAATAAGGGTTAAAAAAAAAACTCTGATCATGTCTTTCTGCGGGGTGTCCGAGTCTTTTCATTTTCTAACACGTTTGATGAGGTTGGCGGGCGTTCTGTGGCATGTGGGCGCCAGCATGACTCACGCTGTGGGAAACCTGTGGAAAAGTGTGGTGCGTGGGTTGAACAACTGAAAGATTTGCAAAAGTGATTAGAATTAAATGTCAAATGTTTGGTCGCAGGCTTTTAATACTTTCCGCTTCACAGACGCATCCTTCTTTTTATTAAAGCCGCCGCATGTGCTTTCTCTCTGCTCCACAGGTGTTTCATGGTGCCGATTCTGATATGGAGTGGCTCCAGCGGGACTTCGGCTTGTACGTCGTCAACCTTTTTGACACGCATCAGGCCAGCCGAGCTCTCAACCTGGCCAGACATTCTCTCGACCACCTTCTCAAGCACTTCTGCAGCGTTGACGCGGACAAACGTTACCAGTTGGCTGATTGGAGGATTCGGTATGTGGATGAAACTTTCATTTATCACTTTTATTGAATTTATTCACAGTTGTTCAACTGCAGTTGTTGAATCTTTTCCCTTTTTAATTTCTTAATATGAAAAGGATTTTTCTTGGAGGGGTTGTTTGTTTGTTTTTAAGACAGTTTCAACATTAATTGGGGGCTGAAAACCCATGTCCCTGTAGCCCTTTGCCAGATGAGATGGTCCAGTATGCCCGGACAGACACCCACTATCTCCTTTACATCTACGACTGTGTGAGGGTGCAGCTGCTGGACTTCAACCATGGGCAGCCTGGTCTGTTACAGTGTGTTTGGAACAAGAGCAAAGAGATCTCATTAAAGGTTTGCAAATCTCACTTTAAATGTTTTTAGGATAAAAAAAAAAGACATTTTGAGAGTACTGGGTGTATTGTAACGCTTATCACGATTAACCATGTCACCCTTTTCTCCTCTCCCACCCCCTCACACAGAAATACGTGAAGCCTATTTTCACAGAGGAGTCATATTTGGAGGTGCAGAGGAAACAGAAAAAGTCTTTCAACACCCAGCAGCTCACTGCCTTCAGACTGCTGTTTGCCTGGAGGGACAAGCTGGCCAGGCAGGAAGATGAAAGCACCGGGTAGGCTGTGTTCAAAGAGACTGACCGGTCACGCGCATCCACATTCTGCCACCCACACGATTGTATCAAAATCTCTCCTTTTGTCTTAATATGTATAATATGAGATTATTTTTGTGTGCAGATTTGTCCTGCCCACACATATGTTGAACAAAATATCAGAGGAACTGCCGAAGTAAGTTGACTAGACTTTGGATTCATTGTTTACTGTTAGCGGCTCCCACTTACGTGCAGGGTATTTAAGACATTTTGCTCATGACCTCTTGCACAATCTTTTGTCTCATCTCCTCAGAGAGCCTCAGGGCATCATTGCCTGCTGCAACCCTGTACCACCACTGGTGAGGCAGCAGGTCAACGAGCTACATTTGTTAGTTCAACAAGGCAGAGAAATGCCCCTCCTGAAGGTGAGAAAAGCTAATGGCAGCAGCGAGACATCGTTTTTGAGGCTTTTTCTTTCGCTTTTCTCAAACATTGTCTGCTCTTCATCCAGGCTGAGATTGCAGCTCAAAAGAAAAAAGAACTCATGCCCATTAAAAAGGTCTGCTAGAATCATAATATACTACTGGAATGTTCAGTTTTTAATATCTTTAACTAAAATGGCCTTAACTAGGGTAAAATTAACATTAGTGACATCTTTTTCAGCCAGAAGTCACATTTTTTGGTCCACATGATACATCCAGGACTCCTGAGAGTGAAATTCCACATTTTCCACCTAATGGTAAGCTTGACAGCATTAAACTCTGTGTATATTATACGAGTGACTGAATGTCTTAGTTCCTTGGGCCTGTTACTAATGATGTGTTAATTTTCAGAGGCACCTATCAAACAAGGGATACTTTTCTCAGAGGATAAGCACAAAATGGACACTGATGAACAGAAAGTGAGCAGTCTAATGGCATCACCTAAAATCACGCTGTTTCAGGTAGAGCTCAAGCTTTTGTTCACTTTGTTGAGTTTTCAATTTCAGATCTTTAACTGTAACATTGTTAAAACTCTTCTTCTGTTTGTAGGAGCCTGAAACGCATGATGACCAAAGGCCAGTGTCAGTACCTCAGATGAAAGCCAGACGTATCATTGAGTCTTTTGAAAACCCTTTTAGAATGGTAAGAGAATAATCTCGCATATTGTTTTCTATTTATTTATTGACGGATTATTAATTGATCCAACTTTGATTTGCCAGTATTTACCTTCCACTGATGTCCATGTCAACAACAACGCCAAGTTTGACCCGTCTTCAAAAATATTTGAGGTAATCGATGATCACTTAGTATCAAAAAGATATATCTGCCTTTGCTGTGTTTAAATGTTCTTAGCTGTACTTCCTCATTTTGACAGATTAGCAAAAGATGGAAACTTCAGACTATTGAACAGCAACAGAAAGAATTGGAGGCAAAGAGAAAATCCAAAGAGGAAGCAAAGAAAGTGACGGGTAATACTAATTTCTCTTTAAACAGGGATTTCTTGAAGTGATTTCCCTTATAGTTATTTGGTGTTGAATTTCCTCAGAGGAAAGAACCAAGGCTAAACGAAGTTATCAGGAGTCTCTACAGAACGTCGCCACTGTACGCCAGCAGGCAGCGGTAAGTCATTTGCTCCCTTGTCGTTCCATTTCCTCTTCATTGAACCTCCCTGCAGAGATGAATGACAAGAGATTTAAGTGTATTCACCCCAGATCCTGGTACAGCAGTTTAAAGACATTACATTTATAAATGGTGTAACCCAGAGAAGTGCCCCCATTTTCCTTAGATGCCGGTAGTTTTGCTGCAAATAAATACAGTGACTCACAAGCGAGTGAGCTATTGCTGCTGGTCTGAATCACCAGCATAACAGTGACCTTTTTTTTAAATATATATATATTATAAATAATGTTCACATCTGTCATACCGTGTACCTGGGGAACAGGAATGCACAGCATGGGGCTGAGCATTGGACACACGTCCTCAGCTCATCAGACACATTTCTTTCCTCCTGGGAGCTATTTTCTCCTCGATAGCCCCCTTTCTGTTCGAGCCATTTCTCAGGGGAGATATTACCCGGCACCTGCTTATGTGCTCTGCTACTATAGTGCCTTTCCTTTCTGTTTTAAATACTCAGACAAAAGTCCCAGTTCTTCATCTTTTGTACAAGGTGAACATGAGTAAAGGGTGTTCCCCGCTCTTTGACTTTCACCTCTGTCTCTGCCTTTTGTACTATTCTGCTCTGCCTTCCAGACCCCATAGTTGCAGCTTGCACCAAACGAATCCATTGTTTGGCGACGGCTTCAGAGGAACTTGGCACGCTGGCTGGTGGCATGCATCATAGTCAGAAATGTTGGCAGCAGCACTTGAAAGTAACAGTCCACAGTCTGCCAATTGGGGAGAAATATTGGCTGTTATATTGGCAAACTGTCACTTTTCAGGCAGCCCTTTGGTGGTGAAGAATTATTTATTTATTTATTTTGGCGAATTATAGTTTGAAAGAAAGCTCCCAGTTCATTGATATTATGAAAGATGCATGTGCTATGATCACGCTCGAGCATCACTTGTGTTCTCTTTTCCCCATGTCCTCACCAACTGTTGCATGAAAGAGTAATTAGTTGTTATCAAGTCAAATGAGTTTGAGTTAATTGGCATTGCATACTGAAGTTAAAAACACAGAATTTTAAATTAAGGTATTAATATTCAGGCTTATACTACAGCATTGGCCTGTTCTTTGCCGAGTAGTTATAATTATTTTCTACTTGTTACAGTATCTGGAAGAGATACATGAGGAAAAGTTCAGTTTCTAGATTTAGCGAATGCTGGATTTTTAGTTATAGATACTTACTGTTGACACAGTGACACAGTATAGCAATAAATACAAAAAACAAACAAACATGCATTGCCCTTTGTGGAGGGTAAATGATACATCTTTGAATCACTGTTTCATTTATATAGTAGAAATACAAAGCACTTTGGGGTTTTAATTAAAGCTTTCCACTTCCATGGTTTAAGGAACATTTGTAACGAAAGCATCTTTTCTTTCTTTCTCTTCATCTGACCTTTTTATTTGGGTGGAGTTAAAAAAAAAGAAAGAAACTGTGATTAAAGCTTATGATCTACAGCTGATGTTTCTACTGTCTGTTGATATATCAATACCTCCACCTGCTCACTGCCAACAAATGACAAAGCTTCTCTCTTCATCTTTTCGTCATGGTCCATGCACATAAGCTCCACCCTGCAAGGACTCAAGATTGGTTCCTCTGACACCTAACAGGGATTATAGGTGCTGTCCAGGACCTACTTCTCAGATTTAAATCACAAATTCACAGTCATAGTACTACAAACTGATATTCCTCATTTTATGTTTTTAAACACACAAGGGGCATCTTAAATTTATTTTAACAACCCTAAATGCTTGAATTTTGTTTGAAATGCCCTTAAAAGGATTTGGCCTTCTTATGAGGTACACCGAAATTTCATATTTTATACCTGTCATGATATCGGAGCTTTACTAAATGATTATTGAGGTTAAAACAGTTAACAGCAAATCACATTTCTTGATGGATTGCAGTAAATGCACTCGAGTGCAAATGATCAGAGGCGTATATGTTATAGCCGTGCAGAAGGATCTGTTATGCTCATTGGTTAGTTCACCGGAAATGGATAATGTAGAAGAAATATCCTCAAGGCCCAACAGCTGCCAGAACAGTCCCACCTGAAATCAAAAATGTTTTAAATATAGACTTTTCATTCTTGGAATTGTGGTTATCATGTATATGAGTATATTGCAACACCACAATGTTGACATGGCTTGGTTAGTTGGATAATGAAGTGATGTAAATGTACAGTATGTTTACCAATAAATTAATATGTTTTTAGAATTTCCTTGTAATTTAATAACTCCTCTAAGCATTGATTTATGTAAAAAGAGCTGCCTGGTTTATTGTACGCTTGGGGATTCTCGTATTTTAACATCATAATTTTTTCCTTGAAACAAAATAACAATGAAATAGATTTTTTTTGTGTGTGTGTGTGTTGAACATTATGCTGCTGACCAATTTCTTTAGGAATCTGCTAAAAGTGCTGGAAAGAAAAGAGAGAGGGTTGCCAGTGAGGTTGGAGAGGTGACTCCCAAACCAAGTAAGAAGCTGATGAAATCAGCAGAGAAGCCCCAGAAGCCAGAAGCTCCGCCCCAAGACAGCTTCAAGCCCTTTGACTACAGTCAGTCAGACCTCAAAGTCTTTGCTGGTATGCATATAATTAGACAAACCACTTTTTCCCTTTTCATCTGGATTCAGGTTACCTACATTATATTAATTCATTGAAATGTATGGTTCTCCATTTACAGGTACCAAATCAAAAGACAACACGCAGTTTAATCCAAACCGGCAAACTGGGGATTTCAGGAAAAAGGTAATGGTTCTTTCTTTTTTTTTTTTTTTAAATAAATGAACTACATTTGATACAGTCAGTTGTACATTAATGCTTGATGAATTGAAATGTTCTTGTAGAAACCTCCCCAAGGACAAAAGAACAACTTTGCAGCTGGAAACAGAAGTATGTCGTACATGGCTGGTAAATCAGACAGGTAAGCATATTCAGAATAGCTGGGTTTATTTGCCTCTGCAAATGTTAAACATGCCAGTGTCTTAACCAATTTCTCTTTTTATTCTTTACAGAGGATTCCGCCATAACTGGCCCAAGAGATAGGCTCTTTGATGTTGTTTTTTTTTGTTTTTTTTTCTTCATTTAAAGCAGCCTACAGACACAGTGTCTCCTTTATTTCTCTCTTCACAAGGGAAATTAAACTTTTCATAATTCATTGTATTTGAAGGTGTATTTTTTTTTTCCATCTATGAGTGTGCCCTGTAAATATGTGGAAGTACAAAACTTTTTAATAAAGTTGATTTTAAGGGAAAAGGTTTGGGAACTTTTTTGTTTGTTTTATGTGTTTGTGTATCAGCATAATGCTGTTCCACCTGTAATCATACTTAACCCTCCTTAAGAAAAAATGTTAGACTTAACACATGCTATGAATCCAAATGGGTTTTCTGAGTGTGAACTTTGATAAGAATTGAAAAGTAAAATTTTCATGCCAAAAAAATGTGCACTCATAATTCTATTAGTCTATTATACGTCAACCCTTGCAAGGGTTAACCCACTACCAAACTTTGTCTTGTTTTGCCAGAGAGATGTGGAAATAAACATTGTTATGCCCCTTCATTGTCACATTCCCAAATCATATTCAACAACTTTCCCTTTTAGGCAGAAAGTCGACTAAATCTAGGACTGTAACTGAAAACCTTCTCCCTGTTCAGCTCGATGAAAAGTCTCTTTACTTCATCTCAGGCATTTGCAATAAATTGTCTGACTCAGTGAGCTGCAAAGTAGATTCTTTCTGCACCATTTATGTTGATTTTCCTGCTAAATGTGTTTAACTGCACCACATTATTCAGAATGCAGCCTTCCATATGTCGACTGTAATCAAAAAAGGACCATATTACTCCGACTCTTAAATGGCTTACCTTTTCATCATAGATAAAATTTGCAAGTCATCAAAGCCAGCGCCGCTGTGATACCTGCCTTTCTTCCATTTTTCCAGTCAGCTCAGTCGCTAAGTGACAGGACAACTGTCCCTGAGTTCATTTCTTTCATTTACTTATCTACTTTACAGTGACGGCAGTTAAAGCATCTTGACATGCTCCTATAAGAAACATTGATGCATGAAGCAACCTTTCTTAAGATTGTTTGACAGGTTTTACAGATTTCCATTACATCACTTCAAAATTAATGATTTGTGATGTCATTGAAACCTTGATTGGCGTTAAAATCTAAAGTGCCTGCTACATATGTTTTAGTCTGCCGACTTCATTTCTTATATTATGTTCTCAAATTAAAAACATGTTAATCTGAGCAATATTTTTGCAAAGGTTCACAGTAAACCATCTGAAACTAAGTTATATGCTACATCAGATCAGTGAGTGCTCAGATATGGGAGAAAATCTCTCTCTCTTAACTTTGAATTCACAGTACCTGATGAATGTTTGCTTTAAACTTGCAACATTGTGGAAAGTAAAACCACCGAAAGAATTGACTGCTGTTTCATATTTATTTTATTAAAACACACCATCTTTGAGCCTCAATTTTGGATAAGTCTCTGATGCAACTATTCACGTAAAAAATAAAAAGATAATTTATCACCAGTGGTTTTGCAATAACATTGTATCATACTGTTTTTGTCCGTCTTAAGTAATTCCTTCTTAATTTAAAAAATAACTTGCATACAGCAGTCATCTAAGATTTGCGATTTCTTTGTTGTCATTTGACATTTAGTGTTTACAAAAATACAGACTGAAAAAAATGTTTCATAATCTGGCAATGCAAAAAAAAAGGGATCTAAGATGTAAATGTACTGAAGTAAAAATCAATATATTCTGAAATGCTGAAAAAAGTAGCCAAAGTTGAGAAAATAAAAGTAATTACACAAAATAAATACAAATATATTCAAATAGTTAATGTGAGACATAAATTATAAAAATGGAAATATGCAAACCTTAAAGACTTGAGACCAACATAATACCCATAGTGATTCCAAATACTGTAAAACAGCAGTAAGTTACACAAAACAACCATGAGCCATGAGTTTGTTTTTTAAGTCTTTTGTACTGATTTCTTTTTTTTTTTTTACTGATAGCTTCCTTATACTGCGCATGCGCAGTAATGGGCTACAACGGGCTACAACGGTTTACCTTCACGTGGCCTACAAGGCTCGCCTGCCTGGTGTCCTGTCAAGCAAACTATTCACGAGCTGTGACGTCTTGCCACGTTATTGGTCGGATCTACTGCGAACGGGTAATGTGGAAAGTATCCCATTGGGTACCAGTTGAGCCAGCAGGTTTAGCTGTCAGGACTGCTCAAACACGTTAGTGTCTTGTGTTCCTGCAGCTGTGATCAGCAGCCATGGACAGCATCAAAGACGGCTGGTTCACGGAGTCCTGTGCGCTATGGCCGGGACAAGCCATGAGCCTGCAAGTGGAAGAGATCCTTTACCACAAAAAATCCAAATTTCAGGATGTTATGGTTTTCAAGAGGTGAGTGTTGTAGCTCCTGAACTTGGCTAGCTGTTAGCGCTCGTGTACTAACGCTGAGCTCGTTTCTCCATCCTGTCATGTACGTTTGAGTTTTCACTCTTTGCCACGTATAATGAGGGTTAGTTTAGCCAAGAACTCTGGTGTAGTAACAAACATATTCTGTCAAGTTACAAGAAGTCTAATCTCTCATTCAGTTGCACTTTAAGGCACCTCATCTTTTGCTGTTTTTATTATCATTATCATTATCACTTTTTTTTTTCTTTAAGTAAAACCTATGGAAACGTATTGGTTCTGGACGGAGTGATCCAGTGCACAGAGAGAGATGAGTTTGCCTACCAGGAAATGATTGCCAACCTTCCTCTGCGTAGTCATCCTTGTCCCAAGAAGGTATCAGTCACTCAACTGTTGAGAATTCCCTTCATGTTTCCTGCCAGAAGTTAAGAACACCATGTTCCTCTGTCTTACAGGTGCTGGTCATTGGGGGTGGAGATGGAGGGGTGCTGAGAGAGGTGGTGAAGCATCCATTGGTGGAGTCTGTGATTCTGTGTGAGATAGATGAGGTATGGAGGACTAATGAGTCTTGATCCAAACACTGCAGCAGAGTAACGCCGTGATAATGGCATTTTAATTTACCAGTAACCTTACACTGAAATCCATTAAATTAAAAGTCGATTTTCTTTACACTGGCTGTTTGCTTCAGGGGTCACCTCAGCGAATCAACTGCCACCATCTAACCCTAATCTTCTGCATATTGTTCTCTCACACCAACTAACTTCTAGACTTCCAGACTGAAACTTATAACTTCTTCTTCTTTCTAGTGATATATTCACTATACCTCCTCTGTACATCTCATCTGTACTTGTTAGAAAAGGAAATAGTGAATATTTATATATATATATATATATATATATATATTGAGAGGAAAAATAGAACAGAAATTAACTAACTGCTTTTATTTGGATAAAGAAGGTTGCAAAGTAGTAGCGAAAAAGGAAAAAAGATTAGAAACTAGAATCCTTTTATTCTCAATCCCTGCCTTTAAAATGAAACAGGAGCGTGTAGTTTTTTCCCCCTAATTCATTTCAGTTTTATTGATACGGCATCTACTGACAACAAAGTTGTCTCTAGGCGCTTCTGAGAGCGCTAACAGAGCATGACCCACAAGCACATGGCAAAGTCTAACAGTGGCAAGAAAAAAAAACTCCCTCTTGGGAAGAAACCTTGAGCAGGACCTGAATCAATTATAGGTGGGACCCTCCTGCCAATAGCCTGCCAGGTAAAGGAAGAAATGAGAGTGATGGGACAGAGAGAGGAGAGGTGCAAAAATATACAAATATCTGGTATATAAATATGTGGTGTTCGGACTGCAGTGAAATCCAGTCGACGCGCACAAGTAAACTCCAGGATGGTCAGAAGACGGAAGGTTTGGGAGGCAAGACGAGGTGCAACAGCGTTTGAGACAGGAGAAGAGAGGAAGACTACGGAAGATAGATGAAGATGATTCTATTAAAAGTTTCAGGACAATCTGAGACTGATAAGAAGGGGTGAAGATGCTCAGTGGACAATAGGATTCCCCCCAGGAGGAGGTTTAAGAGACTACAGAGTTAAAGGCTTTGTCAAAAAGGACGGTCTTAGTCCTAACCTGAAATGTAGAGGGAGTCTGCCTCCTGGACCGAGGTTTGGAGTTGATTCCATAACAGAGGAGCCTGATAGCTAAAGGCTCTGCCACCCTTTCTGGGCTCTTGGAACAGCATGTAAACCTGCATTCAGGGAGCAGAGTGTTCTACTAGGACAGTATAGAACTATGAGGTTTTTCAGATATAATTACTGCACTTTTAAAAACCTCTGGTGCATATCTGGTTATAACAGATGCATTGATAGGTTCTGTAATCCTGCATCTGATCAAGGGAAAGATATATTAAAAAGATTAGAAGGAACAGGGTCCAGTAAACATGTAGATGGCTTTGAGTGTGAAACACCTGAGGTTAATTCACAAGTAGGACAGAAGCAGTCTAAGACCCAGTCGGTATAACTGATTCTAAGGTCTCTGTGCTGTCTGATGTAATCCACATAGTTGGTAGGAGAATACAAATTTGCTCTCTAATGTCTACAATTGTGTTAATTAAGAAGTTCATAAAGTCATCATCAGTTAAATGAGATGGAATGCATGACTACGTAGCTGTGACTCTGAGTCAGCCTGGCAACAGTGCTGAAAAGAAATTTGTGGTTACTCTGATTTTCTCTAATTAATTATGAATAATACGTTTTCTGAGCTTTCCAAAGAGCTCTTTTATACATTACCCAACAATGTTTCCAAGCTAGATGGGATTCTTTTAAATGTGTACAGCACCACTTTCTAGAGTTTCTGTTCAAGAGTCCACATTTCTGTGTTATACTAAGGTGCAAACTTTCTGGGATTAATCCTTTCTTTTCAGAAGAGGAACATAATCCAGATTTAAATACCAGAACTCTGTAGAGCCTTCTGCAAGACTGAAGGCTCAAGACCTTCAGAATGGTCCATAGCTGCATGAATTGGAGACAAGTGTCCGAGCAGAGCAGAAGTTTTCTCGTTGACCTTAATAACGGCACTGTCAGAAACGTCTCCACCTTTTTATTGCATGTGACATCCTTGTGACAAGTAAATTTGAACAAGATTAAAGAATGGTCAGCTTAAGTGCTTGACTTCAATTGCATAAGTTAGAACCAAGTCCAACGTATGACTGCAGTGGTGATTGGGTCCCTCTACATGTTGACTGAATCCAACTGAGTCAACTTGAGCAGTAAAACTAGAGCTCAGGCTGTCACTCTCAACATGAATGTTGAAATCACCAACTATGATAACCTTATCTGCCTGGAGAACTGGATCTGAAATGGTACAAACCAGATCTACTTCTGCCTCTGACCATGTGTAGAGCTTCTAATGATGACTGTACATGAATACTACCATACAGTGTTTAAAAACATTTAATTTCCCTTTGGTAATTTTGAATGATATTAATACCTTATATGGACTGTTATGCTCACAATATCTAGATAACCTTTTTAAAATATGTGTTTTAAACATGAGAATGAATCAGAAGTTTTTAGTAAGGAGGTGACTTATGTGCAAACTTACTCAGATTTACAAAAGCGGAACACTGTTCTGTAATTCTGAATTAATATTTTCAGATTGCCTGTTTTCATAGGAGATTTTAACTCATCCAATTTCTAGTTTTATCCATAGCCCAGAGATGCTGAAGTAATTTACTGTTGCTATATCAAAATGACAACAAAGATAAAAAAAAATAATAATAACCCAAAAGTTTTTCTTGTCACAATAGTTCTACTGATTGTTCACCTCAAGCATTGCTATTTTGTGTTGTTGTTTTTTCTTATTTGTAGGATTAGACAATGTAGATGCTTGTTTGTTTGTTTTTTGTTTTTTTGGGGGGGGGGGGGTTTCCAGCCATTTTTAGCCACTTACTCAGTGATCGGGCTCTAAGGGCCGGTCAAGCTGAAAATCAGCCCATTCCAGTCACGAGACGAAC
>JBAMYA010000022.1:5636029-5677831 GCA_037176975.1 Arrhamphus sclerolepis
ATGTTTTTTTTTTTTTTTTTTCAGCTGCAGTGGTTAAAGGTATGTTTTGAAACAAGAGAATGATGAGACTTGAAATGAGAGAACACCTGTCAGTTTTTGGCAGTTAAGCACGGAGGAGGGGTCACCATGGTTCAGTTGCACCCACTGACATAGATAATGTTATTCATTAAGGGATAAAGAAATGACTCCATTAAAGCACTAATGCAGAATAACTGGGTCCTTTGCTCTCAGAGGCCTCCTGCTATGGTGTGGTTCAGCACTATTGTAAATGCAGTGTCAAACTCGTTATACGTGGCAAAGAAAAAAAAGCCTAAAAGACAATACAAAAACTGGGCAACAAGTAAAAGAACATAGATGAGCATGTTTTCTGTGATGAACAGCTACTCAATTAAGATTACTTTATGAAACACAACCACTTTGACTTGTGGTCATTCTACAGTACAGTACGAGTCTTCCTATCAGAAGAGAAATGGAGCGATTTAGAAGAATCCCAGAAGCTACCATCCACTCTGCTCCACTAGAGATATGCATCGAGTCTAACTTGGCACTCAACAGCGGCTACGCTGTGTCAGTTTACACACAGCAGATCAAGCTCCCAGGAGATTGGTTACCAGGATGCCATGGAAAATCCTGCCACTTATTCTTTTTTAATACACTGACCAGCCACTTTTTGAGGTTTACCCTGCTCGTAGTACTGTTTTAATGCTTTGTGACATAAACTCCACAAGGTATTGGAAACGTCCTCAGAGCTTTAGGTTCAAATTGACATGATAGCATCATGGAGTTGCTGCAGATTTGTCGGCTGCACATCCACGATGCAAATCTCCCGTTCCACCCCTTCTTAAAGGGGCTCTATCGGATAGATATCTGGTAATGGTGGAGACCAGTCGAATACAGTGAACTCACTGTCATGTTTAAGAGACCAGAGGTGGTATGATCTTTGTGACTTGGTGCATTACCCCTCTGGTAGCAGCAATCAAAAGATGGGTACACTGTGGTCATAAAAGGATGGAAATGGTGAGCAACAATAGTCAATAGTCAAGAACATGTTTAATGTATATCCTAATCGGCCAAAAATGTGACAAGAATATATCCCCCCCACACCATTACTCCATTACCAACAGCCTGAACTGTTTATACAAGACAAGATAGATCCAAACTTTCATGGTGTTTACGCAAAACTATGACCCTACAATCTGGTGACATTTTTCCAGTCGTGTATTATAGATTCTTTTAATGAGCCTGTGTGAATTGTAGACTTACTGTTCTTATCTGACAGGTGGTGTGGTGCTGTGCTAGTGTGTCTGCTTCAAGGGTCCACATGTTGTGTTCAGAAAGGGTGTCCTGCATACCTTGGTCCTGACAAGTCATTATTAGAGTTCCTTTTGCCTTTCTGTAATTTGCCCATTCACCTCAAAACCTGTGACATCAACCAGGCATTTTTATCCACACATATTCCACTCAGCGGATATTTTCTCTTTTTCCAACCATTCTCTGGGAACCCTAGGGATGGTTTAGTGCAAAAAAAAAAATCTATTTGCATTAACAAGAAACTGAACAGATGTACCTAATAAAATGGCCAGCGAGTGTATGTGTAGTAGCTTTAATCTTTAAATTAATCCAGCCAAGCTGGATTGAGGTCGTGCATTTCAGTCTGAGGTCAGACCAAAATGGGTGCAGAACTAAACTGTGGCACCTCTGCTCCCAGTGTGACCAGGGGTAACAACTGACAAAATGGGCAAAGACCGGAGAAGATAACTTTACTGGACTGAACCATAAATGTTAAAGTAATTTCAAACTGCATCAACAGGGGAGGTCCCATTCACCCAAATATAAGTCAATGAAATGGTATAATTCGAAGGTGAAAAAGTTTAAACTTTATTGGAAAAAAAATAGCTGAAGGTCTTAAAGGAACATTGTGGAGGTAAAACAAAATGTATAAAGGAGTAGCGTTTGTACAGCTCTATGATCCTAATGGTCTCTGCTTTTAACACTTGAAAGTTTCATCATAAATAAATATCAATCCAAATCTGTGGAAGCAGCGGTCATCAACTCTTCTCCTCTTGCATCTATTCACAGTAGACTAATTTCAATTTCTTTCCCTCACAAATAGTACTGCAACAATATAATTTACCTTTGTGGATTAATAAACTTTTGTTCAACTCACATTATAGTTTTAATTTTCTGTCTAAGGCACTGAACTAAAATGAGGGGCACCTGTTATATTTTGGGCATGTTATTTAGTACTTATTTTAAGTTATAATTCTACACTACAGCACAGGGATTTTATTCACAAAATAAAATACAATTAGAATATAACCTGCCATGGAGTCCATGCTAATGAAAAGCAACGTTAACCATCATCTTCACTTCGAGCCAAAGATCACTGCTGAGGACGTGCGTCATTTCTTCAAAACTACCATGTATACTGAACTAGACTTGTGATGTGCATTTCCTGAAGACACTGGGTCGTATTATAGAGGGTGTCAGACGGTTCAATTGTAATCTGCAGGTGTCAAAGATGCACTGTGACACAAATCAGATGTTGCCTGAAGTCAAGTGTCAATAAGTATTAAAAGCTAAGTCAGGATGTGGTCAGTCTGAATTTTAGACTCATTTAATTGCTTGTCTGGGGACAAGTGGAAGTTTTAGACTAAGACTGTTAAGGACCCTTAGAGTTAAAACCCTTAGAGTTGTGAAGGAGCTGTCCATCCACCTGCCTGCAAGATGTTGGCTGAGACTGTTTGTTGCAGATGTCAAAGTTGCAGTCAGAAACTGGTTTTACAGTACAGAGTCCCAGTGACGTCTTTGCTCTCTGCAGATGTTCCTTTCTGGTGAATCACATAAACGAAAGCACCTCACAATTTGTCATAAGGGTTAACTTTTAAATGGTTTTATTTGTTACGTCCTGACCCCTTCATCTCCCTTCCTCGTTCATGCTCACGTACTCACACCCCCAACGGCATGCACTTACACACCCTCCGTCATACACCCACCATCCTCTACGTCAGTAGCAGACAGGGGGGAGAGGTGTATAAAAGAGTGAGGGACTTTAGAGGTAGAGCAGAAGAAACATCTGTGGTTTCCAGATCTGATGAGCAGCTGCCTCCATCTCCAGGGCACTTTCTTCACCACTCTCCTCTGGACCTCTGACTGATCTGAGCTTCTCAGACTCTTTCACTCAGACACACACACACACACATACACACACACACACGCACACACACACTCACAATCCTGTAGCTTTGGTACTGCTCTCCTGCCACAGCATGCAGCTCCTGGTGGTGTTAGCAGCTCTCATGGGGGTTGTGTTCAGCGTTAGAGCAGCTGCCGTGCTTCCTGTGGATGATAGGAGCCCCATCCATGTGAACAGGGTGAGGAAATTTTGATTTCACATTATCATTCATTTTTTTTTCTTTCTCTCATTTTAAACTGAAGTTGTTGAATAAAATTTGTTAAATTGTGCTGTGACTTGAGGGGTGAGATCAGTTCATGATAAGAGCTACAGTGAATGAATTCAGTTTTCTTTTTGATTCATGATGTCAGTTTTTTTTTATCATATATATCATAATAGTTTAGTTTAGTTTAGTTTAATTAAATTAACTAACTGAGGACTGTATATTATTTTCCCCTCTTATGTGCCTTTTTCTCGGTCAGGAACTTAGCAAAGAGCGCAAGGAGCTGATTCTAAAGCTGGTATCTGGCTTGCTGGATGGAGCTCTGGACAACAACATGCTGCCAGGGGAAGTGGCACCTGTGGATTTCGAAGAGCCGCTGGAGTCTCGTCTGGAGGAGAGGGCTGTCTATAACAGGCTATCACTGCCGCAGCGCGATCGCAAAGCCCCCTGTAAAAACTTCTTCTGGAAAACTTTCACCTCCTGTTAACGGTGCCCAAACCCACCCGGCTCTGCCCGCTGCCCCCAACTTCCCTCCCCTCTACATAAACTGTGGTAGACCTGTGCAGCATCAATGGACTTCACTGAGACAATGTGTCTGTTAGAATATTAACTATTTATGTATACAATATATGTATTTATGTATCAGTAACAGTCACTTCCAGGGTCAACAATAAAGCATGGATATAATATTTGAGATTGTAACAAGAGTTAATTGCTTTTGGAAATAGTTTAAAAACAAAAATTGAAGATCATTTTTATTCCACCTGCTTCTATAATATGAACGCAAAGTCGAATTTAATGCTAAAAAAAAATACATTAAGGCTGTATGTTTATTTTTTGTGACTTTAAACAATTACAGCATTAAAACTGTGGAGCTATTTTAGGAGTTTGCTGATGTCAAATATATTTCTATCTTTAAAGAAAGAGTTGTTGTCTTAAATGGCACACAGGTGATACTGTTTTCACCCTGTAATAAAATCCAGTCAATCATATTGTTTCTTCTATTTCCAGTTTATTGACAAAAGCAAAATGATACTTATGGGCAAGGAACTGTTGCTCCTTGGATATAAAATATCTAACATGTGGAAGCAAGCGCTGCATTTCCTAAATCAGCTTATTTTTGGTGCTCTTTAAAAAAAAAAGTGAAAACAGCACCACGGCTTAATGTTTTCCCAGATACAAATATAAAACAGGCTGACGGTGAGAGAGAGCAGTGTGGAAGAATTAACACGACACTGCTGCCACCGTAGCAGTGACAGCACATAGGCTGCAGTGTAATTTGAAAGAGGCTGCACAATTAATCAGTGAAAGCTTGCAATTATGAGGATGAAGGTCAGTGCATTTAAGAAAGAGTTAAAGAATGAAAAAGACAGAAAGAAAGAAAGCAAGCTGTTTGCTGAAGTGATATTAATGTGACCTATCTGACAGAGGAAGCGTAGCCGAGGCTTCTGCTGCATGATGAGAAGATGAAGTGTTCCCTCTGTGACCCAGACAACCTATTTTATGATCCTTGCAGTCAACAAAGCGGCGTTGGCCACCAGCTGCTCTGTTCTTAATCAGTGGCAAGACAATTATTACACACTCTAATGGTCCTTGCAGCATGTACAGCCCTTATGGTAGTTTTTTTTTCTTATTTAGAGGGGGTTGCTGGACACAATCAAGCACTGATTTTAAACTTGAGTCTCTGTGGTGACAGATTTCCTGCAGGTGAGGAATCCTGCAGTCTGAGTCAGTTCAGCCGAGGAGTGGTTTCTTTTTGTTGTGATTAAATGAGCAATCAAGCAGCTGAGCTGAAATCTGAACACTCGATCTGTAAATGAGAACTTTCAGAGCAGGCAGGCCATGACAAAGCTTTTTGTCACGCCTGCCGTGCACCTAAACTCAAATACCAGCTTAAGGGTTGGCTCGAGAAATGGAGACATAATGAGGGATTTGTGCTGGCCAAGGAGCTGTCTCAATTAGTGGCTTCAAACAATTCAAAACTCATGACTTGTGCTGGAATCTTTTTTTTTTACATTTTTCTTTTTATTTTTTAGCTTTTATAAACAATAATACAGTCAAAGAAAAAATGAAAACAAGTACATTCTTAAACAATAACCTTAATGCTCCTCAATAAAAACTCTTTTTGGATAGGTTACAGTCTTTTCAGTTCTGTAAACTGAAGAATAACGTCTGATGACTCATAATCACGATCTAAGTTCTCATTCAGTGACAGCTTATGCAATAAAGGTCACGTTTACAACAACTTTATCCTTTTTTTTTTTCATTGAAATCTTCTGATAAATCTAACTTGATTATAAGTATAACAGCACGGTGGACCTCCAAGCTAAGTAATTACACGGTTCTCACACCCACTTGGAACTGAGCTCTTGTCATGGTGCTGAGCAGACAAAGGCTCCTGTGCGCTTCCGTAATTACAGCTCATCACGCAGCTACTTCCATTCTTGCATGTATTCAGAAAATAATGACACACTTCTTTCCAGATCCGCAACAAGTAAGCGACGCTGTGTTATTCTAGAAAAACATAAAAATTTGAATAATAGTAGATTCCGAAGACTAAAAGGTTTCCACTCCTGGAAAAGAAAAAAAAAAGCATGACACTAATCAGCATGTCTGTGTTAAGACTGTAGGTAGGAAACAATTTGATGTCAGAAGAGGTGCTGTCCACTTCTGACTTTATGCCCCTGAGCTCAAATGAGCACGCGGAGGAGCAACATCAAAGCTGATGGCTGCAAGCAAAGCATTTTATTGGCTTTTCCTTTTGATCTGGGAGGAGGAGGGGGGATAAGGAGTGCTCAGGCCTAACTGTGTAATTCAAATTTAAATGTGACTTCATGTGTGCTCGTGCTTAAAAATAACAAAGACTTTGGTACCGATGCTCCACCTCACAGAAAGAAAAACAAACTTCAAAGTGAAGCCCACCTTCACTGCATTATGCACAGAATTAACTTTTGGGATGTGACTGTATTTTTTATAACTTTGGTATTAATTTAAGATATTTTGTTATGATAATTTCTTGTGGCAATATTTCTTTTTCTTCAGTGCAAACATGGTGGCAACTTAGCTGCAAAACAACTTACTTATTGATTTGCCTTGGTTTTTTTTATTTTTTTTTATTTTCTGTATTTGTGCTAATCAAAGCCTTATAAAATTTGATAATTTTGTATTCCCTCCTCCTAATTCTTAGATGTATTCAGCGGGTTCTAATGCTGCATTTTGATGTTGAGTTGAGTTCTTGGAAATCAATATCATTTTATTTTTAATAGATAAAGGGGGAAGGAGGAATAACATGGGAAATAAGTTCCTGTTATGCTTTGCTATCAGCAAAGCAATGCTGGTTAGAAGTAGTATAATTGAATTAAGATAAAGGGAGCAAATTTAAAAAAATACATTAAATTAAATTTCTGAAAAGAATTTTAATCGAACCCCCAATTAGCATACATCTAGATAGATCAGTTCTGAAGGCATCTATAAAACCTCAGTTTGCAGATGTAGCCATCACAGCTGCCATTACAGAATGTTAGGCTTGTTGCTGATATTGATTCATCTGACCACAAAACACATTTCTACTGTTTCCATGACTCCAGGAAGAGAATCATTGGTGGTACGTCATGCTTCCATGCATGGGTGTAAGGTTAACAGCCATGAGAGAAACATAAGCAAGACCAAGAAGGCCACAGGAGACCTTATAAATAAGCAATAATATTCTCACTCAGGGTGTTCAGGAACTTTTAGACTTCTGCCACAGACTGGGTCCCTCATGGGCGCAACACCACTAAATACCAATAAGTTAACAAGTGAGAGTTAGGCACCCTGACCTGATGTCCAAAACACCTCAACTGGCTACTTTTGATGAAGAGGAGCAGTGGATGAGCTTTTCTATGTTGCTTGGGCTCCTCAACCTAACCATAGATTAGTCTATCTACATTCTGAAGAAAGATCATTTCTGCAGCTTGTATCTGCAGTCCCATTCTTTTAGTCACTACCCACAGTTCATGAAGGAAGCTGAGCATCAACTTCCATCAACTTGTAAATCAGGAGCTATATTCTTAGTTGGCTGTTCCCCAAAACAGATCACTGGTGGACGACTACTGAAGCCAAATCATTTGCAAACCACAAAAAAGCAGTCCTAACTGATGGGGACCCTCCACCTACTGTCAAGTTCAACTAATACGCATTTATAGATATAAGCCAGTTTTGTAAGCCCGTAGTCAGTGTGGTTCTTGATTCAGTCCCATCTGAGGGATCAAAGGTCATGAGTGTCCTTATGATGCCCTTGCCCCCTACATGCTAAAACGCCTCCATATTTCTTTTATTCTCTCATATCTGAGTAATATGCAAATTGTTTCCAGTTTTTCTTTGAAAGAACAATAGCATACATTGAGAAATTGTGTCTTAATATGATATATTTGATTCATTCTTAGTTCAGGATTTCCCTGAAGTTTAAATATAAACACACACACAAACGTATATATATATATATATATATATATATATATGTGTGTGTGTATATAAAAAACAATTATGATATAAATTATATAAAACAATTCTCCATAATCTGCAAATTTTCTAAATTTCCTTCTTTAAAAAACAGTCTTAAGAAAAATACAGGTTGTGTCTCAAGGACAGCAACGAGATAACTGCGAATAACAGGTGTGTCAGAATTCATTTTCATCCAGAACTGGTGTGCATTTAGAAACAGTTAACATCAAATGGTCCCCTACCTTGCCTCCATTTGTCAACAAAGGCAGATTAACACCCTCTGCTCAGCTGAAAGCCTCTGAGGAAAGGTGTGATCATGCAGGTTTACTGGAAATTCCTCGCTGAAAGGCGGATCATGTCCTCTCTGGCACATCATAAACGCTATCCAGAAAGAAATCTGCTGTGCTAACATGAATCATTTAGATGGGGATAATTCTAATGACATTTGGGTATGAACTGCTTTACTGATTCATGTTAACAGCTCTTATTGGTACCGTAGTGTTTTGTGCATTCTGGGCACGTGCTTTTTATTTATTTATTTATTTATTTATTTATTTATTTATTTGTTTACCAAAGTAAATTGGAAAACTAAAAGAATGTAATGAAGTTATTTTGTGCATCACATTATACAGAGAGCTTTCATGTTCTATTTGGAAAACTGAGATGGAAGATGTGTCTAATGCTTCGGCTCGTACTTGTTCTTTATTAACCCAGTGACACTGAATACGGTGCCTTATGATGCCTTCCTGTCAATTTGTTTGGTTGTGACATTTCAGATTTAAGTTGCGTTGAAAGAACTAAACTAATGTGGTGTGGCTGACCAGCTTAACGCACAGAAATGTAAAAATTACTGTTTTAAAAAGAATGCTGCTCTTGAAACAAGGTATGCCCAGTGGCTATGACAGTGAAATATGTGTGTGCATGTGGCAGGTTTGCATCACCCAGCTAAGACTTCATAAATAGCTTCTTCTTATTCTTTTCTTTTTTCTTTTTTTTTAAAGAGTGGGGTTTCTTGTCAACGTGGTTGTGTTTCTCTAAACTGTTGATCAGGGAACTTAAGTACTCAAGTTCTTTAGAAAAAAACAAAACAAAACAAAACAATTTAAGATAAAAAAACCAGATAAAAGGACAAGATATTATAGATAAAAATGAATTATGTTTCTCAATGCCATAAAAGAAACATCATCAAGAAAATGGGGCGTTTACTGAGAGCAACCGAGTGCTAACATTCACAACAAACACTGAGTCTCTTGTCTCCAAAAGACTTTCCCTGTTTGGAAGCACCAATGGAAATAATAAGATTGTTTTCCCCAGCAGGGCCTAATGATGCCTGATGGCTTATTTAGTTGTGGAGTGCCAGCGCTGAAAGCTGATCATTACAGGGCCCTCTGCTCTTTTGGGTCTAAAGCCGTGGCTCAGAAAATGAGCTGTCACCAGCTTGAGGAAGGGATGCAGGTCGCTGGGTGCTGTTGTGACCATATTCATCCTGGATGCCAGCACTTTAGAAAGCTTGGCAGGTCGTTGATTTGAAAGTAAAACATGGGGTTTCAAAGCTTTTAGCTGAAAATGTTATTTAAATCTAAATCATAGTCAGTCATACCTCATCCTGGTTGGGAACCTTAATTAATTAATAAAATAGAATAAAAATAAAACCACTCATTGTCATCATTATATCTTCATTATTAATACCATGTGATGACAAAGCAGCGTTACCAGTTTAACACAATATTTCCAAGGTTTGAAACAAAACCAGAAGACTGCTTTGTGCAGCTCAGCTCTCTGAGATAAAGGTTAATGGAAACACTTTAACAAAATCAGTACAATGTTAGGTTGTTAGGTTGAGGTTTAGTAGAGTTGATAGATCAAAGATGTCCATATATTTGATCATAGTTCAAAGGATTGAACTAATTAAAATCTGACCTATTAAACATAGATGAATGTCTTTCAGAATGATTTTAAAGAAGAAGAAGAAGAAGCTGACTAAACATTAGCCCAAGATCATCAAGCTCTATTATCTCTAAGGGGGTTATTTGTTTTGCAGCCAGAAGTAATAAAAATGCAATGATCACAACAACAACACACAGAACAAGACAAGTACAAAACAATATGTGCTTATAAAAATGTTGTTTGTATCTGTTTTCTGTACATTTTGTGAGCATTAGAATTACAAAAAACATAAAATAATCCTGTGCTGGTTTGGAATTCTATGCTGTGTGATGTCAAACATGTTATTTAAAATTGTTACGAGACGCTTCAGAAAGCATTCACTGCATTCAACGTCTTCTTTTGTTACTGTTACAAGACGAAGAAAACCATTAATCTGTTTCTCCCTTCAGTAACTGGACAATAGTGCAGTGTAAAATCACTAGGACTTGCACAACATCTTGATTTGGCAGTTCAGACTGCTTCATGTCGAGCTGTAAAATGTATCAACGCTCAAAATATTCAAAGTCGGAGGCGACTTTTGAATACGTAAGAATTGACGTAAGAGCCCATGTGAAGTTTGCCAACCTGCATGTAAAAAGCTGTGAAAAAGGTCGGTGCGAGCTCTCTATCCGGTGATTACCAAGCAGTGAACATAATATGGCTCATATATCCCACTAGTGTAGCATGTTGGTGATTACCTCATGTTATGTGGATGCTTCTCTATAGCTCCTCAGACAGAACAGTCAATGATATCATATCCTTGTTAAACTGCCACTTTTCCCCTTTGGATATTGGCACAGACCCACCTTAAAAGAGTTTAAGAGGCTTATAATATGGACAGAGAGACTGATCAAAATGGAGACACAGATGTAGCAGAAACAGAGATGTTCTTGTCTTTTGTCTTTCCTTCCATCAAGTGTCAAGAGTCAAATTTAAAGCCCACAGAGCATCTGCGTAGAGGCCTGACGATGGCAGTTTGAAGAACATTCTCATCCAGTCTGAAGCAGTCTGAACTCTGAAGAGTTTTTTTTCCTGCTAAAAGAAATTACAAACAATTTTGCAGAAATGTCTAAGAACATGTTGTTGTTTTTGTCATTATGGGGTTTTTGAATGTAGCTTAACAGCACTGTGATCCATTTGAAAGCAAAACAAAATTCTTTGCAAAACCTAATGATATCTGAAACATTTGCAGGTTTTATTTATTTATTTATTTTTACTTTTGTTTATCCATCATAAGACATGAATTCTGCATGAGTTCTGTGTGACGTTTGACTTTTGAATCCCCTCCAGATGGTTGGGAACTGCAAGGCCAATCTGCTCTGAAGCCGAATATATGACAAACCAGCAGTGTTACAGAATTATATTTGATGAAGAAGGTGATCAGGTGCAAAGTAATGATTGTGCTTCAACAAAGAAAAGCAATCAAAGCAGCGATATTGTACACTGTCCTGTAGCCTTATCTATAATTGAAGCAAGCCTCTCTATTGTGGAATGCAAACTTATGTCAACAAAGATGGCAAGTTCATTAGTTTGGCTCTTACTGGGCGTCATGACCAAGAGTCATTCATGTTGATTGTGTCATTAGAAGTCTGCAACTGCAGGCAGGAAAGACAACATCAGAAGATCTTGAGTGCCTTGTTCAAACACGGCGATGTGTGCGCTGCACCGGTCTCTAATCACAAAGGTGACATTCCTGTGATTAGACACCACAACTGTCCTTGTTTGGCTCAACCCTTGTACCTGTAATAGATGTATTACCACAGCAGCAGATAAGGATATCAAGTAATGTTATTTTCTCCCATTATGTACTGCAGCTTTTGACTATTTTCAGGACGACAGGGCCCTTGTGGGATGGCAATACATCTGATTGCAGTTGCTCTAACAACATGAAATCCCCTTATGTCAGGGGTGTGTGAGGCAGTGATGTGAGCTATTGACAAGCTAAATGCCAGCACAGTATTACAGGTGACAGTGATGCTTTTCGGTTATTAGCAGCCCGTAAAGAGACACACCATTCCTCCTGTTGGAAATCCATGTGTGGCATTCAAGCATACCTCATACCTCTCATACCTAACAGACTTGAAAATGTTTAATCAATTATACAAGAACTAAGCCCCCATTAATATCACTTTGGAGTTTTTCAATTATGACCCAGTGGCCCCTTTGCACAATGATGCAACAGTCATGGAAATGCCAGTGATAATTATATGTTATATGAATATCCATTGGTGATCACTTGTTGACTCACTGAAACTTTGATTGATGTGTGTAATTTTTTTTTTCTTTATTTTGAAAAATTTCCATGATCTCCACCCGAGTCTTGCTTTCAAATTGTACGTTACAAACGGAGCCTGTTTGAAATATATTGGAGGTTTAAAAAACAAAAACAGGGTGCCGTCGTGACCACACAATGAAGGAAAGAATTTCTGGGGCACTTGTGTGCCATTTCTCATCATCGCTTCCTCACACCAACATTGCCGATGGCTTTACTGCCTTATGGCACTTTGCCGAATTGCTAAAGCCAGAGTCTGTTTGAATTAGCAAGGAAATGACCGTATTTATCTGTGAAACAGAGCCACGCCAGGCTAAATTGAAGGAATAATGGGTGCCTGACGTCAGGAATGAATTCCAGCACAAAAGGCTCAGCATCAATTTATCAGCAGACGGTGGTGTTGATTAGCATCTAGTGATGCTGGGAACAAAGGTGAAAAATAAATGACACACACACAGAACATTTAGTTTTAGCATTTGGGATACTTAGCAGCAGATGCAGAAGGGCGCACAACCCTTGTCAAAAAGGTTTTATGGATTTTCAATGATAGTTGCCCATTCATTTAAATGTTTTACTCTTTTTTTTCTAGTTCAGGTTTTATTCATTTAAATGTACTCTTCAGTGTTGCATCGATCTGGTGCACTGTTATTAAAGACTTTTACAACAATATCCATCCATCCAGCCTTCATTATTAAAGAGATTTTAATCATTCCACCCTATGAAATCGTCTTCATATACGAGTATAAATTCTGAGCAAAAAGTGATGAAATAGTCTTTTTTTGCATTTAGTGTATGTCTTTGTTTTATTGTCTCTCATAACGTAAAGCACTTTGAGGTGCAGAAATGTGCTAAACAAGTAAACTCGTCTCACCTGAATGTATCTAAAAATATAATCATCTCATCATTCATCACTTTGCAAGATCTCTTATTTGTTTTGCTTCTTCAAGAAAAAAACATTCTTTAAGTTACCCTCCAATCAATCAAGCCTCATTTTCTCTGAAACCACCTGTAAAAAAAAATCTCTTTATGGAGCAAAAGCATGGCAGGAACTGAAGAGAGTCTTTTAACAAGAAATCGCTGTAAGACATTTCCAGGTGAGTTTTCATATTATGCCATTTACTGCATCTTCTGCGCCCACGCTTGATAAGCAAGAACAATGGCAGCTATAATGAAAATGTTAAAATGAACTGGAAGCTTTCCTCAGAACAAAAGAAAATGTAAATACATATAAACGACATTCAGTCAATTGTGTTTCTTCAGCTCATGAACATATAGCTTCAAGCCAGTTGTTTGTGGTGTAAAAACACAGAAGGACCCTGGAACAGTGTGAAGCAGTGACACCAGGAACTGGTTTTCTCTTCCCTCTGAAATAAATGTGTATTTCACGTGCTACTGTTGAGAGCTGTTAGCCTGTCTTCAAATCAAACCCTGACAAATGAGCGAAAAGCTCTCTGACAGTAGGAGGCATATTGGCTTTCTCTGTTTTTAAACTGCCTGCTGTTTGCATTAGGTACCGTGCTGATGAAGCCTAAATTCTCAATAACTGCAACGGACAAGCAAATTGCAGTAAATTAACTTTACATTGTTCAGCTCAGCTGACATATCCCTAGTTATTCAAGTCCTTAATTACAGTTCACAGCCCGTGGGTGGTTGGGACTGTTGTGATTGCAGCCCATGGAGAAAGGATCAAGATTGAAGAGGGATGTCAGAGAGCAGGTAAATACGCTCACAGAGTGTACTAGCATATGCTGATGTAAATAATTAGCCCCTCCAAACAAAAAAAAGCTCTCAGAAACAGTGTCACTCAGAAAACCTGACGGCAGCAGGTCACTGAGGGCCCAGCAGTGAGCTGCAAATTATGCAAACATGGGGGAAAAAATGAAGTAAATTTTCCCCCTTTCTCTCGCTTCAGCATCTGATACAGCATCCCTCCCTACATCATCATCACTGCCTGTCGTTGGCTGTCAGATGCGAACCACCGCTGTCCTTCCGCCAGTTTCATCTCATCACAACTGGACTGGTCTTTATTTAATGACTGCCTGACTGGCTTCCTACAAGGAAGCACTTCATTACCGCATGGCACAGCAAGCAGGTGGAGCAGTGCTGTGAGGGCAGTGTCTGTGTTGCGCACATGGACATTTAAGATTTGATCATGCTGAAATCTAAACAGCCTGAGCCTCGTGTCTCTTCACGTTTTGAGTGCCTGCTCAGCTCTGTGTGTTAATAAATCATCCATGGTACATGCACAAACACAACACTGAATGTGGTCGGCGACTCACAAATTAGCATTTTTCATGACGCACATTTACAAAATGAGCTTGGTCTCAGTCCCAGCTTGTTACATGTGGACACTTGGTCAGTACATTTTGACATTACTTTGGCTATTCATGTGGACATCAATATTTCAATTACTGATTTATTTCAAAAATGACAATTTTCTGATGGTTGGACTTGATTATAAGATTTCCTTTTCAAATATTCATTTATGTTAAAGAGTGTGTGTCTACATAATAAAACTAAGATCAAGGTACAGGACAGAGCTTGAACTGATAAGTTACTGTGAACATGACCTTCTGCTAGAGCAACCAGAAAATGCTGCTCATGTCTTAATCAAAGTAAAGCCTAGACTGGGTTAATATTAGATTATATTAGTTGTTGTCCATGTAAATGTACCCACTGAAACACATTAAGTACTTATCTGTGTTATTTTGCAAAATTTATGACTGCTTTCAAACAGTAAATATAATTATTTTTGGCATTTTGCAGCACTTTGGGAGAGAGAAAACATGACATTTCAGACAGAACATCATTACAGTGATGACAGTTTTCTACTACATGGGATGCTTCAGAACCTCTGATCTGGTCTTCATTCTGTGTTGGCTGTCTTGTCCTGTCATACGTGACTTGTATATCCATCAAGTGGTGACGCCCTTGTTCACTGCCACTTCTGCAATGATGGTCACTGAGTCTGTGGAATTTCTTTCCCAAGTGATTTCAAGTTAATAATCACTTGTGATTTGATGTTGTACAGATCTTGTTTGTGGAATGAACATTTGTACCAGAGATAACTGTATCCTGCACCGTTGTTGTCTTTGTAACTTCTGTTTTATCATATTGTTGTTCTTCTGGTTTTTGTGAAGAGGTTTGATTTTGTTGCTGTGTTCTCTATTCAGGCTATGATGGACGTAGAATAACGTTATCAGTATGTGCTGATGTTCAAATATAAGCAAAACGAAAAAAATAAACCACATCTTGAACAAACATGACCACTATTGCAAAAACCTGCCTTTTCCATGTTTTTTTTTTTCTTTGGATCGGTGCCACGTTGCATGAATTAATACATCCTTTCATGTTGCATTTTAATTGGCTTGTCTGTAGAAGAAGCCACGAGATTTTCTGACACTGTCAGAAATTTGATCTCAGGCAGTTCTTGTTTGCAGGACCTTTAAGTTGGCACACCAGTTTTGAGCTACGGTGAAATCTGTCACCTGAATTCTTTCACCGTGGTCATCCTCCATCTGTGTCAGCCCAAAATCTTTTTGTGGTCTATGTTATGTATATGGGAAACACCACCATCACTCCCTCTATCGCTTTGTGAGGACTTTGATAAGCAAACATTGTGAATATTTTAGAAACAAGCAGCTGTCATTAAGCAACAATCTTATATGCCATGAAATCATGTATGTTATAATATTCATATATATCCTGAAACTTTTGCTCTGGATTCTATGATTCTTGCATTAGTCCACTTGCATACTGTAATCCAGGACCATTCCAAATTGTAGTATTTTTCTTTCTTTTGTTTCTTTGCATTAATATTGGTAGGGAAAGCAGATCTAAACACATGGCTAGCTTTCTTCTTCCCCATTAGAGCATTTAGGCATAATTTAATGACTTCAGCAGGGGAAAGTGGGTCATTGGGCTCATGTCTATTAGATCTCATGGTTGCATATGACATCACAAATTAGGAACATCCTGTCTCAGTGTGATGCTAAATTAAAAAAAAATGCAAAAATCTAGTTTATGCATTTGTTATTGACAGACTAAACTGTTTTTGTTCCGTTTTGTCAGATAACCTAATAGTTCTCTGAAAAACCTCCAGCTGTTAACATTGACTGTATAAAGTTAATGAGGAGCTAAGATGCAGCCACTCGCAGAACTCAGGTGAAACAAAGAAACTTAAATAGACAAATTAAAAATGCTGCTCAGGCAGAAAGTTGTGAAAATGAATAAACAAATAAATAAATACAATTTAAAAACAGAAACCCAAATGCCAGAATTTGCATGTGGGATCCCTCTTATCTGGGTCCCACATGGGTCAACCACATAGAGCAAGATGAGTAGTTCACATAGGGCTGTTATGGTCAATATACTGTAAATACTTTTGAAATGATGAGGATTCGAAAGATCATTACACAATTTTCAAGGAACCAAAGTTGAGAATTTAGAATGGGAGAAATGTGAACTGTCATGGCAGTGTCCATGGCATGGCTGCAGAGTTTGGGACACAGAAATATTTAAAGGGAATTGTTTGCACATCCAGCTGAAATGACGGTGCGGAGGTCTGGGATAGGTGTGACAAGCAGCGCGACTTGTTCTGGGTCGCCCATATAGAACTAATGTACTAATTATGCATGATAGTCTGGCTTGGTTAACAGTTAAACGTAGATTGAAGTCGGCATTTATTTGTTATTGTTACAAAAATACCTGAAATGATCTTAAATTAGCTTGAATTACATGTGTTTCTTTGTAATATCTGAATATTGTGCTATGATCTGCTCATGGTGGTTCCTTGGTTGACCCTCACACCTAAAATGTAATGTAGACACTCTGTGTTGATGTGCTGATGTTAGGATGCGGTCCGAAGGACCGCGGGGTTGTATGTTTTGTTTTGCCTTCTCTTCAGGCACTCTGGAGCAGCTGCAGAGACTGCAGGGCGGAGAGCCAGAGCCCGTCACCTCACCTGTGCAAGCTTCCCCACCTGCAACCATTTGCAACCACCTGGTCTTCTTAAGGAGCCTTCCTTCCACCCTCATGCTGCCAGTTCTTCAGTAAACCTTCCTGACTCTCAGCTCTGGCCTCCACCTATGCTACTGCTGCCTTCCCAGTGCTTTAACCCATTTTTTCCGTCATCCTTTTGATGATTGTTTTTTGTTCTTTTTTCGTTAAAAGTCCTTAACTGGCTCGCGGGTCCTACCTTTTGTTGGCTTGCTGCCACATAACAGATGTATTATTCATTATTTATTCATTCACACTGGGCATCCACTGTTTAGTGTGTGCATGTCTGTGTGCGCATGTGTGTGTTGATGTATGTAATTTTATAAAAGTAAATTGTAATGAAACTGAAGCAGATGCCAGGCAGAATAGCTCCTGTTTTTGGCAGAAGCATGGTCTGATTTTTCTGTGTTATATTAGTTTATTATTAAATAAAACAGGTCAAAAAATTACTCTCCAAGGTTCCCCACCGTTATGCTGGAAGTAGGCCCAGATAAATAAGGTAATGCCATCCAGACAAGTATGGAATAATGTTCTCGATCTTACTTCAGAGTTCTAATAGACTTGCAACAAAATTAAATTAAGCAATAACTGACCATCTTTGGAAAACTAAACATTTAGCTTGAGGCATTGCCTTCGCACCACTAGATTGTGAAGTACGGGCTCACCGTAACAACTTAATTGTTCAATTTTTCGATTTAAACTTTATCTTTGGTCTCTGTTGGATACTGCCTCAAGTCTGCAGGCACAATAGAAGGAAAGGCTGCCCACACCAAAAAGTATTACCCATAAAGGAAAACACTTTTGAACACACAAAGCTGTAAAGAGCATACACAGGAAAAAAATGAAACAGGCTGTTAGTGGTGGTATGCATATTTGAAAGTTCTTCACTTATCACACATTAGTTCAAACTGCAGATTTTCCATCAGGACCCATCAAAGACTTGGTCAATGATACAGGCAAGTGATAAATTATGAACGATTGACTGCTGTGCAACTACTAATTACCACAGCTTTGTGGCATTTCAGTGTCAAACATTGCAATGGCATTTAAAAAAGTGTATACACCCTAAGCAAAGGAAAAACCTAAAATGATGTCTAAAATTAAAAAGTTGAACATAATTACACTAAGCTTTGAGAAAATGTTGAGCAATGAATTCTGTTATCTCAATAAAAAAAATATTATTTAACTACATAGACATAAGTGATATAAGACTTGGTTTTGTTGTATTATTCACAAAACAATTATAAAAAAAAGGCATAACTGGTTGTAATACTTGGTTTTGTTTCATTATGGACAATGACTCTCAGAAATTTCTTATTTTTTCTAATGTTTCATTATCTATACCCACTATTTCCAGTGCAAGGTCATGGGGGTCTGCTGGGGCCTATCCCAGCTCGGGCGAAAAGCAGGGGTACACCCTGGACAGGTCACCAGTCCATCACAGGACCACATGAAGACATGCAACCATTCACACTCTCACTAAGGGCAATTTAGGAATACCAAATTAACCTAACAAGCATGTCTTTGGACTGTGGGAGGAAGCTGGAGTACCAGGAGAGAACCCACGCAAGCATGGGGAGAACATGCAAATTCCACACAGAAAGGCCCCTGTGGAGGCTTGAACCAGGAACCTCCTTGCTGTGAGGCAACAGTGCTGACCACCAAGCCACCGTGGTGCCCTCTTTAATAAGTTTTTCTGGCTTTACAAAGAGCCTTTTTTATACATTTCCAGACTATCTTTCTAAGTTAAATGGAATTCTTTTAAAGTAGTAGATTGCAATTTTCATTCACAAGATTAAGAGAACCAGTAGAGCCATCAGCAAGACCCTCAAGAATGTCCATGGCAGCATAGATGGCAAGTGCCATAAAGGAAGCAACAAATTTCTCTTTGAATTTAATGACAGCACCTGACAGGTTTCTATTGTAACATATCTTTTTATTACATCTAACATAATTGTGACAACTAAACTGGAATGTCATTCAAGAATTGTCAGAACTTTTGTGTTTCATAGGCAAATATCATTGGATTAATCTCTTTGTTTGTTGGTCTCTCCTTACTGTAATCTCAAACTGCAGTCAGCCAAGATGGCCACCTTCCCTGATACTGAAGATTTTTTGTTTCACTGTAACCTCATGCTGGCCTAGGGTAGAGGTTTGCACTGAAATGTAAATTCAGTGTAATCTTTTGGGACCCTTATGTATACTGTTTTTATGAACTGGCATTTTGAATAGGATTAACTGAATAGTAATCCAATAGCGGGTATAGATAATGGATGGATGGATGGATAATCCAATAGCGGGTATAGATAATGGATGGATGGATGGATGAATAGTAATCCCCTTTGAATCGCCACCTTAACATGGTGAAGGGGTTTGTGTGCCCCAATGATCCCAGGAGTTATGTTGTTGACCCTACCAGGGCTATTTTCCACAGTAGGGTCTCCCAAGGCAAATTGGTACTGGTTGATGGGCCAGACCAATTGCAATTCAGCTGACTCTTATTGAAGAAATTCAATGAAGAGCTTGATGTTCTTTGCCCGGATTAGGATCACCATGGCCCTACCCTTGCGTAGGGTTCATTAGCGAGCGCCTGGTGACCTTCAACTCGGGGGTCTGGCAGCACTCAGCATGAACAAGTTACATGGGTTCACCGTCCTGTGGCCCCACCACCTGCAGAAGGGTCCGTAAGGGTCGGGTGAATTGTATTTGGGGAAGAAGCCAAAAGAGTGGCCCTTGGCGTGCTGACCCCTGGCTGACAAAACTGGCTGACAAAACTGGCTCTTGAGGCCTGGTGGGGAAGAATCCTGAGCTTGTGTATGAGATTGAGAGGTACTGACTACATGTAGTTGGGCTCACTTCAATGCACAGCGTGCACTCTGGAGTCAATCCTCTTGAGAAAGACTGGACTTTGTTCTACTCTGGAGTTGCCCAATTTGAGAGGCAATGGGCTGGAGTGGGCTTACTTATAGCCTTCCAGCTTGGAGCCTGTACGTTGGGGTTTTCCCCAGTAGATGAGAGGGTAGCTTCCCAGTACCTTTGGATCAGTGAATGGGCTCTCACTATTGTCTGTGTCTATGACGGTTCGGAAATACCCAACCTTCTTGTAGTTCCTAGCAGGGATGCTGGAAAATGCTCCTAATGAGCTTTTAAATATTGTAAATTGCTCTCTTCAAACGGGTGTTTTCCCCACTGCCTTTAAAATGGCGGTGGTGAGGTCCCTTCTGAAGAACAGTAATTTAAATCCAGCTTTTTTTTAACAATTACAGACCTTTATCCAACTTACCGTTTTTAAGTAAAATGATAGAGAAGGTTGTTTTTATTCAATTAAATCAGTTTTTGAATAAAAACACTGTTTTCTAAGAAGTTTCAGTCTGGTTTTAGGATGAACCACAGTACAGAGACACCCCTCTTAAAGATTGTTAATGAGCTGAGATGCAACACAGAAGCACAAAAACTTTCAGTCCTGGTTATTCTGGATCTAAGTGCTGCATTTGTTCCAGTAGATCACCACATCTTATTAGACAGGCTTAGAAGTCTGGTGGACCTCTCCAGTGCACTTTTAAAATGGTTTCACTATCTCACAGATCGTCAGTTTTATGTAAGTATGGATACATGCTTCTCAAGAACTCATAAAATCCAGTGTGGGGTTCCCCAAGGTTCAATTTTAGGGCCAATACTTTTTTTAATCTGTACATGTTGCCACTTGGGGACGTCATCAGGAGACATGGCGCTGGTTTTCACAGCTATGCTGATGATACACAGCTCTATATCGCCATGTCTCCTGATGATCTAGAACCACCAGTTAATATTCTTTTAAACTGTATTTCAGGTATAAAATCATGGATGGCAGATAATTTCTTACAGCTCAACTGGGACAAAACTAAGGTTTTAATTATTGGCCCTGAATACAAGAGAGAGAGATCATTTTACCACTAAACTGCAAAATTTTAAACCTTCTCAGTGTGTGAGAAACTTTTTTTGACTGAGCTGGATTTTATTCCACATATTAGAAATGTAACAAACACAGGGTTTTTTCATCTGAAAAACATCACCTGCGTCCGCCCAATTCTCTCTCTTGCCAGCACGGAGGTGTTGATGCATGTTTTTATCTCCAGTGGAATGGACCACTGTAATGTCCTGTTCTCTGGGCTCCCTGAAAAGAGTATTTCAAGTTTACAATTATTCCAGAATTCAGCTGCTCGTGAGCTGACGACGGCCAGAGGGTCGGACCACATTATACTAGTTTTGAAATCGCTGCATTGGCTCCCTGTGTGTTTCAGGATTGATTTTAAGGTTCTTTTATTAGTTTATAAATGTTTTAATGGTCTTGGGCCTTCTTATTTATCTGACCTCCTTTTTAAGTATGAGCCCTCATGGACCCTGAAGTTCTCAGGTATCAGCCTTTTGATTGTTGCTAAAGGGGGGGGGGGTTGCAATGTGTGCTTAGTTTGTTTTTATTATTGTTTTATTATGTAAAGCACTTTGTGTTACTTCTGTATGAAGAGCGCTTTATAAATAAATTTGATTTGATTTGATGGGCCATGTTCCACACATGTGGCCACAAGGTTGTTGGTGCCTACGATGGCGACAATCCTTAAGGTGTCCACCACTGGGCTTGAGGACTGGCGCTATCAGACTGAAGAAGGAGTCCTATCAAGCTTGGTCAGCTTGTGGGATTCTCGGGGGGTTCTAGTATAGTGATGTCCAGATTTCATCTTGGCTTTTTGCAGCCGATGTGGTCCTTTTAGGTTCATCGAGCAAGGACCTTCTGCTCTTACTTGAGTGTGAAGCGGTGGGGATGATAATCAGCACCTCCAAATCTGAGACCATGGTTCTCAGTCAGAAAAGGGTAGGATGCCCTCTCTAGGTCGGGAGTGAGGTTCTGCTTCAGGTGGAAAAGTCCTTGGGGTCTTGTTCACGAGTGAGGGAAGAATGGAGCAGAAGATTGACAGGCCTATTGTGGTGAAGAGGGAGTTGAGCCAAAAGGCAAGACTCTGTGTTTACCAGTTGATCTTTGTTCCTACTCTCACCTATGGTCATGAACCGAAAGAATCACGCCGCAGATACAAGCAGCTGAAAAGAGTTTCCTCCATAGAGTGGATGGACTCTCCCTTAGAGTGGAAAGTTTTGAGATGGTTTGGGCATCTTGTCAAGATGCCTCCTGGACTCCTCCCAGGGGAGGTGTTTAGGGCTTGTCCAACTGGGAGAAGATCATGAAGCAGATCCAGGACACACTATGTCTCCGCTGATCTAGGAACACTTTGGTGTCCACCCAGAATAGCTGCAAGAGGTGGCTGGGGAGAGGAGAGGAAGATCTAGGTCTCTCCAATCAGGCTTCTGCCTCCACAACCCAGATCAAGATAAGCAGAAGTTAATGGATGGATGAATGGATGAATTACAATAATGGGACTGAATTAAAATATGCCTGGATTGACATGGATTAACTGGACTATACTGAGCTTGTTTTCTAGTAAAGTGGCATGAGAACACTTGTTGTAAATTGGTGAGATGCAAGTAAAGTGGCTTGAAATTCATTAAAATAATGTCAGAATCATTGTGATCGTTCCATCCATCCATCCATTATGTGGATTGTGATTATTATGCTTTAAATAACAATAAACTAATAAATACATTTTAATAATACCTAGTTGTTCCAGCTGGCCACACCGCAGTGCTGGCCTGAGCTTCTTTGTCGCTGCTTGTGTTTGCAGTGATTTGCTGCTGGAGGAACTAGTAGCCTCAACAGATGGTTGCTAAGTTGTAACAGAATTCACTTTGTGGCTCGTACCCAATTTGAGTGGCAAAGTGCATAATACTGCCAGTTCAATCAGCCTTTCCCAATGCTGAGGTTGCAAACCTAGTGGTAATTTTTTCTCTCTCAGCATCTTTAGCTAGCTTGTCACTGAGGCTTTGCTCCTTTCATGGCCGTGCTCTTTACATTTCAATAAGTATTCTGACTACGGGCTGATTGTTTTCTTCTTCTCTTCTGAGTTTGCTGCCATGCTTGTGTTGCCTGTGAGACCTTTCCTCACTCATTTTGTCATTGTTATGACTCTTATCCCCCCCACCTCCAAGCAGAACAGAGGCAAAACAGCGCCTCCATGTGATTCAAACAGCACAGTTAAGCAGGATAGCATTGCTGTAGAATGAGCTGGCTGTGCAAATGAGTCTCAAATCAGTTTTAGCCTTGTCCTTTTGTTGAAATATACAACAAATATTGGATGAGCAGCGAAACGTCTTCAAGAAAATTCTACAAGTCCAGTTGCCTTGTTTCAACTCTTTGGATAAATATGACCTGGATGACTGAGAATCTTCATCAACTTTTTTTGAAATAGTTCAAAACATTTAGAGTTATATAAGTGTACGATGTTGCTGACATGAATATGATTAATAAATAAAATAAATGTGTAAAACTGCCTGAAACTGAAGCAACTTTAAGGGGTGCATAACACTGTAGCACTCTATATACATACAGAATAATGAGCCGCATTCCGTGGAAGTGGCCGTATGAACCTCAACATGTTCTTCCTCAAATATGATGATAAGTAAGTATGAATTTCTAGCCCCTTATCCTTTGCAAATTACATTTAAAGCATAGTCCAATATCCAAAGACAAAAAATCTGAAATATTTCTTTTAATGAGGATGTTTAAAAAAAGATCAGTCTTTAAGACAAAAATGTCCTACAGACCATAACATGTGATGCAGCTTCTTTTATCACAGCATCAGTGGAAATACTTGAGGACTGAGGATCTTTGCCTATTTTCACTTTAGACTCCACTAAGTTCTCTAGATATTAAAGCTGAGAAATTTGATATCAATTCACAGTCCCCGTGGCAACAAAAATGAGACTTTGGAGTTGGTTGAAGCAAAGAGCATAAATACCACAATAATTATTTTCCAATTAGGCTACGTCTCCAGAAAGGCCGTTTTTAATCAGAGACCCTCATTTCTTTTGATGCATCGTACTGGATCATAAAAAGCCTGAAAAGCTGGATGACGTCCAAGCAGAGAACATCTGCCATCAGTATAGACTCTACTGTCTCAACATCCCACAAGCTCACAATCAGGGGAAATAAAAGGTTATGGCCGAGGAAGAGTACTATCAAAAAGGTCCTTTGAAAATGATGTTCATGTGGATAATTATTGTAATTCACGTCAAATACTAGCCCTTAACGCTGTAGTGTTGAGGGAAAATAGGGGTTTGATTATTAGAAGCTACTTATCATACAACTGTTGCTGGCTGAAAAGCCCTGGTAGCTTTTGATTAACATCAGTATCTGTACTTTATTAAAATCGGCTGCACAAAACACTCTGCAATTCCCTGTTTTATTAGCTTTCACAATAAAGCCTGAGTTTAAAGCATTTGTCAAAAGTACAGATGCAGATCTGTAAGCAAAAAAAAAAAAAAAAGAAAAGAAAAAAAGATGCTGTTGATGTTGTTGATGCAGTGTTTACCGTTTTTATTTCTGATGCAGTAATTAGGTGCAAACAAAAAGGCAGGGCTGGAAAATGCTTGAGTTATAGTGTCTTTATTTTTCACAGGCTTTTATTTAACACCCTCACAGCTCAGCCGTCACCAGACCAGGATCCGACATAATTAGTTAGCGGCATGAGTCTGCTCTCATCAACATCACTGTCTGAAGAAGATTCACGGGGCACTGAAGTATGACAAAGGTGATGGATGAGTCCAATACTATGAATATATTTAGATTCATTGTTTACAATATTCTCAATTTAAAGTTTAAAAAAATGCTTTGTTTCAGAAAGAAACTGTAAGCCTTTTTTTAAAAATTATTATTAAAGTGTTCTTTTGATATGCTGCCTCGTCTGCTTTGTAGATTTATAGAAACTGTGGGTGTTTCTATAAGAAATTTTTTTCACAATCATCATAAGTTTTAATTGTAAAAATTGAGGTGATAAAGTAAATGCTATTAGAAAAAGAGCTTAAGAGCAGAAGGATGAATATAAACAGTTCTGACACACATCACTTCGATAGATTTCTGTGACTGAAGAAGGTGGGGGATGATGACATACTGATCATGTGCCTGTCTCACTTTGTTTACCTAAATGTCACGCCGCGAGGACAGCTAAGTTCGTTTACCCTCCTATCAGTGAGGGTGAACTATTCCAAAACAGGCAATGTCGGAGGATTGTGAAGCAAGAATGACCAGGTGAGTGTCAGTTATTTATTTGTGAGGGAAAAAAAACAACTCTTGAACCTGCTTCCAAGCCTCCTAATTTCTCCCAGTGGTTTCTTCCCGTTTGTCCTACTTTCTCTCCTCCGTGTTTCCCTGAGTGTGGAAATGACAGGCTTGTATGGCAGCTTCGCCTCCCCCGACTTCCCCCAGCCATACCCTGACAACCAGCACATAGTGTGGAACATCACTGTCCCAGACGGCCACCGGATCAAACTCGACTTCACCCACTTCAGCTTGGAGCCCTCACAACAGTGCGAATATGACTACATCCAGGTACATGAAGAGAAAAACAAAATCACCAACCATGATTACTGGACAGCGTGCTCACTGAAAGACCTCTGACCTTGTCAAACCAGGTTTTGGCAGAGGGGAACGAAACCTTGCGGTTCTGTGGTGAGGAAGAAAAGAACTATGAAAGCGCCCCCGGGAACACCATCATCCTGTCAGCCGGGAACCACATGTCAGTGGTCTTTAGGAGTGACTACTCTAACGAGGGCCGATTCACTGGCTTCAAAGCATTTTACACCTCAGAAGGTGATGCAAAATAAGGGCATTAATTGCCAGAAGGCAGATATATTTTTAGTAAGCATAATTACATTAAGTGGTAGAGCTTCTAGAAAATGATAATTACAGTAATGTGAAATAGTTAACACAATCTATGAGCAAAAATTCTAAACTAAAATAATAATCTCAGCCACCATATAACATGCTACTGACGGGATTTGTCTCTGGTCGTGACCAGAACTCTTTACTACAGACAGACAGATCACATGCTACGGCACTGTGGTCTGACAAAACTGCCCAGCTTTGTTTTTCCACCTGAATCAAATGGAATGAAAACTTTGCTTGATGGTCTAATAGTTTAGGTCCTTCATATACCCATGAAAGGGGAGCACATCAGTTAGTTGCAGTCTCTAATTTGGACACGAGATGTTACTTCATCCAACACTCGAGACCTTTGATGCAGTTATGGAAATAAAATAATAAATGAAACACTTCTAAAGTATAACTGTGACAATCTGGATTAAAAGTGGGGCTGTCTGAGTACAACGTTGGTTTGGGCTTCAAATGGGAAAATGGCATAGCCCTAATGAGTGATTCAGGTGTATTAAATGGACGTGGGCTACGAAAGGGTCCCTTACAGTAGAATATATAATCTACCCATCCATGCATCCATCCATCCATACATGCATCCATCCAACCACAATCAGCTTGCTCCATTTGATGTAAAGGGCCAACGGTTGTACTCTGAGTCCCTCTTGGATGACTGAACTCCTCATTCTATTTCTAATGAAGTCTAGAAGCCCAGCAGTGAAAACTCATCTCTGCCCTTTGTATTCACAATCTCTGCTCTTTCTGTCACTGCCCACAAGTCGCAGCCATAGGTGAGGGTCCCATGCCCCACATTTTGAAAATGATCCAGTTGGGCCTCACCTAAAATTTAGCTAGATCCCCCCACATGGGTGTAAACTGGGAAAACGATATTTAAAATGGTTTGCTGTGGGACCCATTTTCGGAGCCCACTTTTGGTTCATGTGGTGCTCACACATAAACCCTGGCTGCATAGAGAAACTATATTTTTCAAATAGTTTCTGAAGTAATCTTACTAACTGTGGTACTTGTCTCTCAGATGACTTTCATTACTTCGATGCCCATCTTTGTATCTCCTTTGGGGATTTTACTGTAGATGAGCGATAACAAGTCTTCATCTTTTTTTCTATTTTCACATTGTTAATGTAAGTACATCTGATCTTTCAAAGTTTTTTTTTTTTTTTAAATTAGCTAACATGATCACACTCAAGCCTGCTGTAGCACTGTTGGAGATAATTGATGAGCTTCAGCCAGCTGTCTCATTTTTTCAGTTAGCTAATACAAGCCTCTTTTACTTACGTCTCTTTAACTAGCAGAGGTATATGGTGACATACGCTGTTCAGGTTGGCACAAATAACCACAGATGTTGCAACCAGATTCTTGGCACACTTGAGATTTACAGACCATTTATACAAAGATCATTCCACATCTTTTATTCATATACATATGCTTATAGATGGAAAAATGCATATTATGTTGTACTTCACTGTATTGTGTTTTTTTTTTTGCTTCACAGACATTGACGAGTGTCTTGCAAAAGTAGATGGGGAAAAGGTTTGCGACCATTTTTGTCACAATTACATTGGTGGCTATTACTGCACATGCAGGCAAGGATACATTCTCCATGACAATAAAAGATCCTGCACAGGTGAGAGCAATAACAACTAACGATCAAGGTGCATTTCATTCTGTCATAGCTGGCCTTTTGCTAACTAATCTCAGACTAAAAATGAATATTGATGTCCAAAGTTGGTGTATGGTGAGGTTAATCAGTGTTGATTCACAGAGGAAAAGCAACTTCAAAATGGCATTAAAAATTGATACCTGTTTGCTGCAGTAATAGTGCACTGACATCAGGTAATTAATCACAATTACCAGATGACGTGCCTCAAATTATTATACTTTGCCAGAGGAAAAGGGGTGACAAAACAAATGATGCAATGAATAGACAAAAATGATTATCTGCCCACAGATTGTACTAATTATATGAATTATAGCAACTCTGCCTCTTTGCTTTGCTCATTTGTTTTTGTCCGTAACAACATCTGCGCACTTGCTGGGGCAATAACGTAAACCTAAATGAATCCCATTATTTATGATGCCAGGAGATATTTCAGTTCACATGAGACATTTCTTTTCTCGATTCAAAGAATATTATAGCTCACACTCAATAACCAAGTAGTTGCAGGCACAGTAGTTCATGAGAAAATTTCTTAAACCATCCAAAAATCTTCTGTTCAGTGCCGTGCCAAAGCCAGGTCTTGATGACAACATCTGGAGTTCTGACCAGTCCAGGGTACCCAAAGCCCTACCCACCCATGAGTCAATGTGACCATACCATCCAGTTACCGGAGGGCTCCAGAATTATCCTGGACTTTGTGGAACCATTTGACATCGAGGGACACCCACAAGTCCCCTGTCCATACGATTATCTGAAGGTGAATCTTAGAGTGCAAGTCACACAAGGCGATGAATAAGAAATGTATTCCTCCTCATGCCTTAGAGATAATCTATCACCGACTTGTCCTATTTGGGTGATAAACTATATGGTCATGCGGTTTCTTGCATATTTAGGTTTAGCAAGACATCAGTGAGTGATGTGGGTAACAAATCAACATCCTTTTTTCTTGTTTAATGTCTCCTTTTGGAAGATTTCAACAGCTGGACAGGAGTATGGACCCTATTGTGGATCAGCGCTGCCGGCCCGCATTGACACTGGAAGCTATCAAGTGCATGTCACTTTCAGATCTGACTCTAATGGGAAAAATAAAGGATGGAAGATCAAGTACACCAGCACCAAGGCCGAATCCCTCACTTTCACTTCAGCCTGATGGCTCCATCTGCCCTGATTTCTTGCTATGAGATGTGGTGTAGCTTTTCATAACTCAGCTATTGTATTATGACTTTTGTATTGTGCTTTGTTGTTTCTCCCTTGAGAAAATATTGTAAGATATAAACTACAGCTGTATTATACTCAAGATTACTTGTGCATCATGGCCTTGTGCATAGAGTCAGTCAATCACTCTGGTCTAAGAGGTAATAAATGCATCTCGTTTAACCTTTCTGCATTATGCAGCTTGTACTCAGTCAGCCCAGCTTGTTGCCTCTATCAAAACAGCCATGAAAGGGGTCATCAGTCACGTGAAATTACCTTTCATTTGACACTCACTAATGTTTCATCTGTGTGGTCCACACGCGGCACAAAAAAGCACAACTGAATGTGTCAATGTGACAGAAAAACAATTTCAAAATATTTCTCTTCTTTCTGTGTCTCATAGAAAGAAAGCAACAGTGCTTGTCTTTGAACCTGTGAGTTTTTAAACTGTAGTATGTAAACTCTGACTGAACTCTTTCGCTGCCATAAACCTTCAAGTTTGAAATCTACAGCAACAGGAAGACAATGCATTTACTGACCCACACATCACCTTGGCATTTGCAGCCCAAGAGAATCATAAGGTTTTGGGTGGAAGTTAACCTACCGCATGCAACATGGCGTGTTTCCAGCATGAAATGCCCAGACAGACCTCAGGGCACCTGGGTGCTTATGGAGCAAACCTGCACTTCTTACCTGAACTCTGTTGAGTCATCATCTAATTCATATAGATGGTGTGAAACATGATGGTACAATTGAGTCCTTCTGCGCTGTATCACACTCACTACAAGCGGTTCAGCCTAGCTGGAGCTGATTCCACAGGAATTACGCACACCATGAAACCCATTAACCAGCTATTGGAAAATACCTAGCGGCAGCGTGTTTCCAATCAGCTTAGAGCTCATATACCAATTACTATTTCACTCCAGTATGACGGATTGCTTTTTTTTTTTTTAAAAAAAAGGTTTTGCAGGCAAGATACTTAAGATTGAATTATTTAAACAACAACAAAAACAAAACAAAACATCTTGCTTCATTCGTCACATAAGTCCATTTTAATCACAAATTTCAGTCATACCCTGTCCTTCTGTAATGCATTTAGAAATAATTAATTTCAGTATTGCTCCTATATATAATAACGTGTTGAAGCTCAGCAGTTTTGCACAACACAAACAAATAATACTATGTAATTTAGATTTTTTATGATTGCTGCACTTTTTCTAATACTGAAGTCCAAGCAGTAGTGACACATCAGTCTCAGTGCAACACAGATGATGGTCTTTTTGCAAATTTAAAACCATCATTTGTGCTCATTGTTCAAAAGACAGAGGAAATGAGAGGCACTGGAAAGCTGTCACATGCATGAGTCACAGGGGCCTGCACACATTGTCCACACCGTCTTACATCACAGAGCCACCAGACTACTACATAACTTGTACAGTTACATGCACTGCGATATAGCCTTTTAGAGAAGTTATCCAGTTATAATGTTTTTAATGTTCAGACATTTCCCATATTCATACATTTGATTTGATTTATGGGGGCTGTGTTTAAATACACTAATAACTATCCCTTTCAACAATGTGGGGAAAGTCCAGACGATGATGTCATGGCTTTTAGGTTAATTGACATATGAATTAATTGGGAGGCACACAAACTGCTTTCTTGTGTGACATCATGTGAAACTCAAAAGAAATCAGCCAAGATATCAGGAATAGAATTGTGGACCTCCAAAAGTCTGCTTCACACCTGGGCACAATCTCCAGATGTCTGAAGGTGCCACGTTCATTTGTTCAAACAATTATACGCAAGAATAAATACTGTAGGAATGTCCAGACATCACACAGCTCAGGAGGGAGACGGCATGTGTGTGCCAGAGACCAGAGATCAACATGTTTGGTGTGAAATGTGCCTATCGACCCCAGAACAGAAGCAAAACACCTTGTAAAGATGCTGCTGAAGCTGATAAGTGTGTCAGTGCACGGTGAAATGTCTTCTACTGACATGGGCTGAAAGGTCGCTCATATTAAAGACAATGCTACCAAATACTAAGAAAAATGTATGTAAACTTCCAACTTTGAAGAAAGTAATAAAAAACTCGTTCTCATTATTCTGGCACTTTGCAAATAGAATTAGCCAACTGGCTTAAAGCAGGAAAGGCTTAGTCCAATTTAATGTCAGAGAGTGAGGAAATTTTTTTTTCTTTTTATACAGCATATGTAAACTTTTGGGTCAGTTATATGTGTTACTCAAACTTATTTAATCTATCTAATCAGGGAGATTTCCTCCACATTAACAACCATGTGTTTACTCATTTGATTTGGGATTGCACTTTTTTTCCTTTATGAATTGGTAATTTTGAACCTAGACTTGATTGGAATGAATGAAATAACTGACAAGAAACTGGATTAAAATGAAATATAACCGGGCCGCATTTTAGTTGTTAGTTTTCTGGTGTATAGACCCTTGAGATGACTTTTGTTGTGAAACGGTACACAACTGAATTATTAAAGTCTAGTAAATGTCTTTCATTTTTTCTGGCAGTAGTTGAAGTTACAAAGTGTAGCGTATATCTATTAAACCATGTACAGTTCTGAGGGGGGAACTGTGAGAAGAACTATTATGTTTCAAGCTGCGTCCAATTGATTTGGTGTATGAACCTTAAAGGTGTTTTTATTACCTATCCTCCTTATATAAGGGAGATTAACCATAGAACTACTATAATGACACAGAGGAAGACGGTTGTTCAGAAAATTAAAAAGGAGAAAATAGAAAATGTTGGAAGAGGTGGCTGTTGAGTATACACATTAGAGAAATGGAAAATGTTGGCTTTTTACCTTAATACAATAACATGAACAACACTTCAATTGACTATGAAGAGGCAAAGCAATTATGGCAAAAAGGAACAACAAACATTTTGGTTTTTTTTTTTAAACCTCATCTGGTAGTTTAATCCATCTATATTGATAAAACTTGGTGCCGGTGTTTGGTTGCCATGCATTGACCACTCCAACTTGACTGCTCGATGTCAGTAATTGTAATATTCTTTACATATTTTTCCTTTAAGGGTCAGCAAAGACAATGCAACAACACTGGAAAGCTGATTAAGAAAAACACTTTAAATAAATCCAACAAGAATTTGTTCCTTGACCATATTTGAAAAATGCTTGTCTAGTTTCCATCTTAAATCTAGATGAGAACATTTGAATTTCTTTCATGACTGACTGTTAAATATGAAGCTAAAGGCAGTTAACCCAACTTGAAAAAAAGGTTGATAGCTGGGAGAAACAGCTAGTCCATAAATATAACATTTAATGTATTCATATGAAAAAAAAAAACAAAAAAAAAAACAACCTGAATATTTCTTTGTTGATAAAACAATGAAGGACTACTTTTTGGACACTGGTTTATCTTGTTATGCTGTGGACAGTGCAAAAAGGGAATTTTATGTTAGTTTGTGATCTTGAGAGATTTTGGGTGGTGGATTTTGTTACTTTTGTTTGGACAGAGCCAAACTAGCTGTTCACGCATCTCCAGTGTTAAAGCTGAGCAAACTGGCTCCTGTTTTGCAAATGTCACAGATTTGTCTGTATGGCATCCATCTGTCATGCTAGATGGCATTATAAAAATACTATGAAAATACTATAGAAAGCATGTGCATGTTTCATAAGCCTGGCTTGTGTAAATCACCCATCTTCTTGTGGCTTAAAATATTTTAATGCCAGCATTTGTTTGTTTGTTGTTGTTTTACAAAATACAGCAAATGTTGACATCTTTAACATTAATGTATTTCAGCAGTATAAACAATAACATGGGGGGAAAAAAATCCCAATGTAATGATCCTGAGTCAGGTAGTGTGAATGTCTAAGTCAGTCTCTGTTCAGGTGAAGCCTAAGTTCTGCCTCTAGCTGGTGTTTCTACGCGGTCGTCTGTGCTCGTTGTGCTGGGCTCCGTGCTGCCGTCCGGCCGTGTGCCGCTGATGGATTGCATGGCCTGAATCTGCTGCAGACGTGTGGACAGTTCGGCTTTGCAGGCCTGCAGCAGCGTGGACGTCCTCGCTGCGTTCCACCCAAGCACCTGCTGCATAGCTTCAACGCCTCTGGTCACTATCATCTAAAGACACAAAGGACAGGAACTTCATTTACAACATTGCAAATGTGAACAAGGCAAACTTTATACTATCTTACCATGTTACCAGACACATGCAGATGTGTTAAGACTGTGTTAGTGCTTTGCCTCTAGTAATAAATGCAACTTTTGTAATTTTCCCGTGTTGCTGTAGTACCTAAATTCGCCATGAATAATTAATAAAATCTTAGCTTTAAAATAGGTGGACTAACCTGTCTCATACTTCTTAATTAAGAAAAGAATAAGTCCTCTTCTTAGATTCTTCATGAGATGAAAGGCTTTTGTATTATATATCAGAATTGGACCACTGATAAGGTAGGCTCCAGATGATCCTGAAATGTCTCAGCATGACATATTGCTTCATCATTTTTATTTTTACATTAAATATTTTAATATACAATATTATGAAAATGTGCAACAAAGTTTGTTTGTTTAATGGTACTCGAACGTTTCTTGGTTATGACTTTAAAGAGAACGTGAACATTGATTTATTTTGATTTTGCAGTGCTTCACATGATGCACTGAGCACAAGCTGAGGAGCGACCGCATTAACTGGTAGTCTCTGGTAAGGAGCCATGCAGGTGCAGATGGATGTGGGTTCAGAAACATAAAATGAAATAAAAACTGGACCCACACAGTGCTCCAACGTTAGATATATACAAACTGAAAATAAAAGAAGAGTATTTTGAACTAAGAGCGAAGGAGTGAGACCTGATTGCAAGTGATCACTTGAGATCCATCTGTTGACACATTCTTTTGCCAGTGGTGACAACAGCTGTCAAGTTGTGATCCAATTACCTAAAGTACATGTTAATGTTAGGTGCACCCAGAATGAGTGCTACAGCACAAGCCTTGCACCAGGAGAATGACCTTAAAAAAAAAAAAAAAGAAATATAGGATAATTGACAGGGCATAGGGAATGTGCCTTAGTGGCTCAGATCTGTCTAAATCTGCTGCATGAATTGTTTTGATGGTTCTGCAACACACTTGATAGCTTGAGGCACTTGTATTACAGACACTGCATGTATGAACATCAAATTAGCAGCTGTACCTCCAGATGTTTTGAGTGGTCACAGTAGACTTCCTACCTGTAGCTCCTCAGTGGAAAGCCTGGTCTCTGGGCTCGTTTTGCCTTTCAAGACCATCAGTGTCCTGGACATGAATCCGGATGTAGAGTCCACCTCCATTCCATCTGGCAAATCCACGTCTCCAATACCTGACACACGGAAACAAGTTTTCTCTCAGCACCATTTGCTGTATTTGAAAAAGACTGATGACAGAAAATCATTGCAAGAGAGCGGAGATTATTGAGTAATAACAATGATTCCATCTAGTGGCGAAAAGGTAGTACTGCAATTCACCATCTGTGAGCAGCTAAATACAAGTCAGGAAAAATAAAAAAGCTAGACTGATCAAGGATGCTATCAAAAGGCACTGAAATGTTCGAAAAATAAATTACGATAAGAATATACATCTGCAGTTGTTTTCCCCAAAATACTTGTTTATTTAAACTATATTACTTCCAGGACAACTTTTATTTTAACATTAATTTTATTGAGGTAATTTGGCAGGTCAGCTCAGCACAGGTAGTAGGCAGTTTGTCTTCCACATATCCGCTGCCACAACAAGGGCTATTTTACCAATTACTGTGACAAACATCTTTCGTCTGCAACCCTTTGAGAAAAGTTTTACCTCCTGGGTTGAACACAGATTGGATTTGTAAGCTTGTTATCGTTGTCGAAGGACAGGCCATTTGGACCAAAATGATCCCTTGCTGGTAGCTTTGTTATCTAATCAGTATAATGTGTTTAATATTGGTTCAGCTAACTTGGAACCTCAACTAAGATAGTACGAACAAAAATATTAAGTTAACCAGAACTATCTGAAATTTGAAAACAAAAAACAAGCCAAGTTAAACTGTTGCATGTGATTTGTGTCAACAAAAAACAGCAAAAGAGGTCCCACTTGTGAGATCACACTGAATCAAACTTGATTGAAGCAGGATACCAACAGTTCAGAAAGGATGCTGTGTTACTGGTGACATCTCGCCACTGACTTTTGTCACTTTCCTCCATTGTTGCTGATAGATTTCTGTCTGTCTGAGTTCTGCATGCCTGCATCTCCTGATGAACAACGCTTAGCGCATGCGTACAGACAGATAGCTGTTCTATCTACACAAACCTGATCTGATTTAGAGATTTTTAAACTGTTTTGGATTCTACTACTTTTGGATACTGCAACTTTACATCAGCAAAGTCCATTAACCTTGTACAAAAACAATGTTGAGTTTTTGGGTCATTACATTTCTATGATGCTACACAATTATAGGAAACTATTATTTTGTGGCTTTTCATCGTTTTGATACAAGCCCCTCTGGGAATTTGAGACTCAGACTCACAGCAAGTAGTTTAAAAGTTATTATTTTTATATTGTTATGCAATAAATGCAGAGGATGTGTTGCCCTTAAAAAATGGTGGTTCAACAAATGATACTTTCATGTCGAAAAAAAAAAAAAGAAGGTATCAATGTATCAATCTGTATTCAATCTGTAAAGTTTATATCGAGGGCCTTTATCCTAGATTAAGTACAAAAAAAAGTTTGCATTTTATAGCCAAGAATAGCAACAAAACACAGAGATCATTTTGTGTCAGAAAGGAAATCTGTGAAAGGAAAATTTACAAACTGCAAATTTTTTTTATAGCGTAAGGCAAACATGACATGACTGGAAATAGAATGAATAAGTATTTCCAAGTGTTGAATATGAAGCACATATAAAATGAAACAGTCGTACCTCTCTGGCTGGCCTGGCTAGCTTCTCCCTGCCCTCTGTCCTCGCTCTCAACGGCCTTGAGGTAGAGCTGGAGCAGTTCCTTGGACTGCCTCTCCTCCTCCCTACGATCCAAAACTCTCTGCAATGTCTCCTGAAGGTCCTCAGCCTTTTTCGCTTGGAAACCCAGGGCAGAGGCGAGTTCAGAGCATGGGACATCCACCAAAGTCTGAAACAGAAGGTGGCATTCCTAAAGCAGCAACATATTGATGTTGATAATGATTTTAAGATCAGGATTGAAACCATCTATATGTGTGTGTTTGAGGTTGACTTATGATCTTGAAGAGAAAACAGTTTGAAGTAACTTCTGGAAAACAACACAAGACCTACGTAAGGTTTTGGCTACACAAACAATTCCCATTAAGAGCATAATTTAAAATAAACTGCCAGTTCTTGTCTTTCAATAAAAGGTGAGAATAGAGATGGTGCATTCTGGGTTATGCATGGCAACAGGTTTTAGTGAGTGGGTACCTGTAGGTCGGCCTCGGACATAAGAATGATACTGGCCAGGTCCTGCTTCAGCTGCTGAGCCAGATCCAACCAGGGTGCTGCATTACTGTCCACAGTATCAGCATCCAACATAACAGAATCCCTCGCCATCCACGCCGTGCCACCATCGACTACAGTGAGAAATAAGTGCCAAAACACAAGGGTGAATATTTCAGTGTTAAAATAAAAGGAATGAGAGCAGAAAGACAGAAAAATGAGCGCACTTACCCTTGCGAACCGGAGCCCATGTCTCTTTGTCCTGTAACAACATGAACTTTGTGTTTGAGGGTAAACACAAAAAGTAGGCTTCATCCTCCACTATCGTCCCATCATTGTCAAGGACTACCTTGACTGCGTCACCAGGGCTAAAGCCAAGGAAGTCACAACCTGTAGGAAGTACAAACAGATTAGAGTTCAAAAGTAACCTGACATTTAGGTATTCAAATACCTCAGCACTTGGTGGTTGTACTACTCAAGCTTCTTGAAGGCTCACTTTTTAAAGTTATGCATGCTTCACATTGGTAGCATACTGACTGAGCCTGTTCTAGTCGAAATGTACTACATAAATGATTAATGACAGGCGAACAATTATGCAACACATATCAAGAAAAGATAAAAGAACTGATGGGCATCCTGACTTGCATACCAGTTAAAACATGTTCGAAGATCCAAAAGTAACTTACACAGATGTTATCAAAATCATACTTTTGAGTACATTTCATCAGGTGTCTATTATACAAGTGTTGTAGTGGCATTTTTTCCCCCCAAATATTTATCATTCATATGTAGGCTATTTACATATATAATTTCATTTACATCACATTTTTCTTAGATTTGACTTATGGGAGTGTATCTTGTCTAGAAAATGTCCATCTTAAGATGAAGGTGTGCTGTCATCTCCATTAAATATACCATCCTCACTCTCTCATGTCACTGAGGTAAAGTAGAAGGAACCGGTTTCAACCATGACAGAGTTATCATCTTTCTGGCTATCAAAAGTAAGACATGTGATAAATACAGCTTCTTCTTTTTTCTTTTTTTTTTTTTTTTAATCTTTCCCCAGGGAGTGCTCCAATAATGTAAAGTGTTGAGGTCAGACATAAATCAATGTTCAGTATCAAGAATAATTCATTTTGAAGTCCCTCACAATATTTTTTCAACTTGTGTGTCAAAGATGTGTTTGTGTGTGTGTGTGTGTGTGTGTGTGGTCTCCTATGATGAAATTCCCTCCAGCACAAGTTTGTTTCAGTGCTGTTGAATGTGTAAGCTATGGAGGGTGCAGAGGCCTTTTAAAGAAAGAGACAGCAGGATTGTACTGATCTGGGCAACGCCTGGTGACTACCATTGAAGGAATGAGCAGGCGCAGAAAACTGACTAATCATGTTTAGTTCATGCAAGTTTGAACACGATGAAAATGGATTTGTTGCTGCAAAGAGATAAGTAAATTCCACATCCAGTACTATAACCACCATGGGGGTAATGTTTAGCTGTGGCCAAGTCAGATCATTCGTATATAAATAATTGCTGGCTTGATCACACAGTTCATGACAGTCTAGACGAGGAGAGCAACAGACCTAAACATCAACGTGCAGTCTTGCATTGCTTTCACTTTTTAGCCACGTACTGTAACTGAATACCATGCTTGCGGTACTCATTCACAGTATGGTGACAAATTGAAGTAATAATAACTACATGAGACTGATTTATCCGCAAGGCGATTAAAATAAGATACATTTGTATCCAGGAGAACTTAGTAACAACTAACCTTTCTTCTTCAGCTCATCCAAAGAGGGAACGACCACTCCGTATGATTTTTGTCGTGTGAAATTGCACACTTTGCACGCTTTCCTATCTGTCATTATAGACCTTAAGATAAAATAATAAAAATACACATGTATCTGTATCTTTCTTCTTTTATCTCACGAGATAGAAGCAGTCGATCAAGGTACTCCTGTTTCTTCGAAGACGGAACTACCGCCGCAAGAACGCTATGGATTCTGGGATATGTAGTTTCAGATGTCGTATCCACAAAGCAACACGCCCCTGGTGTTTAAGGGGAGGAAGTACAGGTCTAAATAGCTGGTTCGATGCTTGAATGTTTATTATATCCTATACAGTTTCACTACGTAGTCAAACTACTGAAGTAAGTTAGTTTTGTTTTCCAATGAAAATTACAAATTAATGCAAAAGCACAAATTTTGTTCAGCAAGAACCCCAACAGCCAAAAACTAATGTGGGCGATTAGTATATTGTTTTCAGACACAAATAAATATTCTAATCACATGTCCACTTTTATTTTATTTTATTTTATTTTTTACATTTCTGTGCGTAGGATTTTCAGTTCACGTTGTTTACAATAACCTAAATGGCCAATGACAAATACGTCTAAAAAAGTTTACAACACTCAAAATCATCAATCTACCATCATCAATCACTCAATCCGAAAAAAGGATAAAATATGATTTAAAAATAATAATAATTAAAAGTCAAAAACACAAATTCTGCTTGACTGGATGGAAGGGTTAAAGTAGTGGTGTCAGTCAGTGTCAAGCAAAGGAACTGTGACAAATTTTGCCTAAGAGGCGCTGCATATCAAATTCCCTTCTTTCTTTTTTCTTTGATTTTCTTTTATGTAAAAGCATTTATGAAAAAGGGAGTGAAAGCGCTTTAGGAAAAGCAATCGAACGCTGAGCTCACTCTAGCAAGCGATCGGAAGATGGCATCCACCGACCAACCTGGTCCACCAACACAGGTCTCTCTCTGCCTCCACCACTTTTACCTGTACATGTCCAAATGCAATTGTGAGCCCTTAGAAAGAATGAACATGTTGCTTTTAACTTGTCACGTCTTTAGCACATTACAGCTGCTCAGAGAACGAATGGTAGCATGTTTGCTAGTTAGCATGCTAACTAGAGTTGCATTTTAAAAGTTGTCTTTGACTCTTGTTTCTGTTCGAAGTGGACACAGAGGTCCTTGGTGATTACTGTACGTTGCTACAAACAATGCGGTTTGTTTACATAGTAGGTAGTATTTACCATACCCAAATTTAGCTGAATGTTTCCACCTAAGCCTGTAGCCTCGTTTCTGTTTTGTCATATTGGGTCACGTTGACAGTAAAGGTCACTTAAAGCCATAAGGCAGGTGGTCTGTTGTCCTTTATTAACACAGAACTGCTTTAATTAGCTGACAGTCATCCAGAGCAACTAACTTTATAGAGAGGTGTGGCTCACATCTTTCATATGATGGCTTATGAATTTACTGAGACAGTAATTTATGTTTTAGTAGACTCTCTTTTCCTAAGAGGCACAAAATTCATAAAAATGTGAACACTATGTTCACGAAATCCAGAGAGAACAATGAAGCAGGGGAAGAGTAAAGAAAACTATCTGGTGTCCATTTTAATAATATAAAATAAATGATCTCTGAAGTTTTTGAATCAGTTTTAGGTTTCTTCTTTTAGTTTTGGCAGATTTTTACATTTTATCACATTACATTAATCACAAACCCCAATTCCACTAAAGTTGGACGTTGTGTAAAATGTAAATAAAAATGGCACAATAATTTGCAAATCCTTTTTCATTTTCAATTTAATATTCTGCACAGATCCCTGCAGCACATTCCAAAAGGGCTGGGACAGGGGCATCAAAAGAAAGTTGATTAATGCTCTAAAAACACCAATTTGTAACATTCCACAGGTGAACAGGTTAATAGGTGAGCGTCATGAATGGGTGTTATAAAGAAGCATCCCTGAAAGGTTCAGACATTCACAAGCATGGATAGGGCACAGTTCACCACAACAAAGGTGTGAACAAATTGTCAAGCAGTTCAAGAATGACGTTTACCAATGTACAATTGCAAGGACTTTAGGGATTTCATCATGTACAGTCCATAATATCATCAAGATTCATAGAATCCAGAGAAATCTGTACATAGGCAGCAAGGTTGAAAAACCAACACTGGATGCCCATGACCTTTGATCCTCAGGTTGTACTATGTTAAAAACAGACAGTATTCTGTAAAGGTTATTACCATGTGGGCTCAGGAACGAAGAAAACCATTGTGAGTTACAACAGTTTTTGTTACATCTACATGTCCAATTTAAAACTACTATGCAAAGCAAAAAACAGAAATTAGCAACACCCAGAAACATCGCCAGCTTCTTTGGGCCTGAGCCTATCTAAGACAAACTGATAAAAGTGGGAAAAGTGTGTTGTGGTCTGACGAGACAAGACTGCAGGAAATTATGCACATCGTGTCCTCTGAGCTTAAAGAGGAAAAAGACTATCTTGATTGTTTACCATGCAAAGTTCAAAAGCCAGCATCTGTGATGGTATGGGGGTGTGTTATTGCTCATGCCATGAGTAACTTGCGCATCTGGGAAAGCACCATTAATGCTGAAAGATACCAATAGGTTTTGGAGGAAAATATGCAGCCATCCAAGCAATGTCTTCTTCAGCAATGTCCTTGCTTATTTCAGCAAGACAATGCCACGCCATAGTCTGCTTTTATATAACAGCTTGACTTCATAATAAAAGAGTGCAGGTAGTAGACTGGTCTGCCTGCAATCCTGATATTCTTCCCATTAAAAATGTGTGGTGCCTTATGAAGTGTAAACTATGACACCACAGACCCCAGGCTGTTGAACAGCTAAAGTTTTACATCAAGCTGTCAGAGCTTTTTTGGAATGTGTTGGAGGAATCAAATTCAAAATGAGTAAATGTTTGTAAACAACAATGGCTTATCAGTTTGAACATGAAATAACTTGTCTTTCTATTGTGTTCAGTTGTATATAGGACAAAATATTGATTTGCAAATCAATATATTATGTTAGTATAAAAAGAAAATCCAATCCTTAATTGGTCTAAAAAGTTCGCTCTTTCAGAAAATGCGCTGTATTCCTTCCACAGCAGAAATGAAACACTGTTTGGAAAGTTCATCCAAATGTGGTTCTACAAAGTCCCACAAATGTAATACACTTTTTTAGCTACTTTGCTCTGACCGCCTTCTTCTATTCATTTCAAACCAGCTCAGAAGGAAACTCTGAGACTGTACTGGTCTTGCATCATTTTAGGCCTGCCATCAACTTCCTTTAGGCTTTTACTTTTTCCGTCTTTATCTGACGGCCCCAGAGATAACAATGATTAAATCCTGGAGTACACCTTCATAGTTCTTGCATTGAGCCGGTGGATGTAGTATCACAAAATGTTCCAGTAAAGGCTTTTGCACTGAGTTTGTAAGTAATTAACAAAGGTTTGGTCACCTCTAGAAATAACTATCGTTAACAGTAAATTAAGAGAATCAAAAACTGATTGTAGCATTAATCCTCCAATTTATTTTTATTCATTTCAGGAATTCATTAATTCTGAATTCATTTTACTGCAGGGAAGTTATAAGTTAAACAATTTCTTGAAACATACATGAGGCTTTTTTTTCTTTTTTTTTTAAATCTCAGGTAGTGAATTTAAATTGCTTGTGTAACTGAAAAAAGGACAACATTTAGCCAAGTGTATTTTCCTAAAACAAAGCATCTGGCAGTGGCTAGTGACCCACTTACTGTTCAAGCCCCTGTTCGACTTTGATTTATATTATTTTATTTTACTTCAGTCTAAAGAAGGTTGT
>JBAMYA010000022.1:5687717-5709017 GCA_037176975.1 Arrhamphus sclerolepis
CAGTACGAACATGACTGGACCAAAGAGGACTTGGCAACAGGTCAAGATTAAATATAAGAACATTTTCCAGACTGGTAGGTATCTGGGAAAAAATGTTGACTACAATGTACAAATGACTTGTACTGACATAGAAGATGTCTGCTCACATATTTCATCCCCGTATTTATTTTATCCGTTAAAGAAAGGCTCGTGTCACTTCTGATGCTGCGGCAAATAGTGGCTTTGCTAAGATTTTCGGCATCCCCGACTGCATCTAGGAACATGCAACTGGTGAAATATCTGAGCCCAGCACAGGTCATCTGTGTAGCGATGAGGGCACGGCTCCGCTTGGTGAGGTGCTGAATTTTGGGACCCAGTAGTTTGCAGGTAGTGGATGAGTAGACGGCATCCCCAGAAAAGCAGTAGCGCTCATGAAGGTAATTGTCGGGAAAAGCCAACGGGTCGGACCTGTCCCAAAACACTCTCTCATCTGAAAGCCCCTTTCAATATAAGTGCTTCATCGTCAACAACGTCATTCAAAAACGTGCATTGTGAAGGATGACAGGTGTTTGGAGCGACTTATATGGCTTGACTTGATTGACATCACCTTTGCTGCTTTTTCAGTCATTTCTCTGATCCCCTCAACACATGTGATAGTCTATTAAAGACCTTTCTGACAACAGTGTCTTCTGAAACATAATCAAACTGTAACAATGTCCATATGGATAGTTATAGAATTGATCATGATAACAATCATAATATTAAAATAACAATAGTACTTGACTGGATGTCAAAATGACTCAGTAGTATATTGTTGCAGGCTGATTTTTTTTTTTAAAGTCCAAAACAGACAGATAAGAAAACGGATTCAGTGACAAAACGCATTGTTTTCTGATTGGCATGACCGCTGACTAAAGAGATGAGGTGCCACGCTTAACTAAGCTTGGCTGTTAGCCTGGTCTGGAGCAGGCTAGCTGCACAGAATATGTCACCATGGTAACTTATGTGCTACTGCTTTTGTGAAACCGAACCGAGGCTTAATTATGCCAGGATATCCGGAAAATCCCAGCTTAATTTGTTATCCTGCTTTTGTGAAACAGCCCTCAGGAGTGGTCTTGCTACATTGCTACTTCAAATTTTTTAAATTGGAACTCTTACATATAGCAGTTTTCAGCTTAATTATTGACAAAGTAAATGTTTTATTAATGAAGGTATTGGCTTAATTTAAACAGTGAGTAGGTACCTTCTTGATGTATGTTCTCTTTCTAAGACATCTTTTCCTGACAACTGTTTATTTCTATTACTACCATGTTTATATTGATGTTTTTCTGCATGATGAGTTATTGATTACATACTCACCATTTCAGTGACAGTTACAATCCTCCATAGGCTTGATTCTTCTCTGGTAAATTATAGATTTCAGTTATGAGTATCTGACAGACTTGATTCCAAGAACTGTGGAGGTTGGCAAATGGAATTTGCTGGCTTTTTTTTTTTTTGCCGATTAATGAGATCTTAGAGATGAGATCTTAAAAGCAATTTTCAAGTTGAACATCCTCCAGCTGTAACTGCCCATTACTGAAATCCTAACCTTCCAGTGTGGTTACATAATGACACACTGTGGCATTTCATTTTCAAAGAAGAGATTTATTTTGGACACTGCATTCCTCAGTACACAGTCTGGACAGAGGTCACTGTGATCAAACAGTAATAAAACATGGGATTCAATGAAAACGTTCACCACATGGGGCAGTTAACTCAAACGTTACATCAACATGAACTCTCAAGAACATTTAGTCAGAACATAAAGACAGCACAAGACACTGACACACTAGTAGAAACTCTACAACAGATACGCTATTTAAAACCTGCACATGAAGCTGTTTAGATTGTAGCAGAAGTCACTGCTGTTCACTGATGGATTCAAATGAAGATGATTTTCTTCATGTAGCACAAAGCAAATTATCAGTGTGTTTTTAGACAGTTAACATTTTATCTCAAGAAATTAAACGCTAAAGGTTCCATGTGTTGGTTGTCTTTTGTTTGTTACTTCAGAAAATAATTGGAAAACAGAAAACTGAAACTTTTTTTTCTTTTCAATTTCCATTGAAAAGCCATATTACATTATTCCGCTTTGATTTTAGAGTGGAACAACTGACAAACGGCAGTGTTTTTCCCCAATTTGTTTTGCAACTAAAGAGCAAAGGACACATTGATTCAAAAGTAAAGTCTTGGATGCACTGGGAGAGGAAATGCCACAGTTTGGGTCGTCAGCTCAGTCTCAGGTCCCAACCGGAGCATTGACCCAAAGGTTTCGAGATCATGCAAGAGTCATGGGCTGTTTTGTTCATGTATAGGGAACATAATATGCTTTTTTCTGATTTTCAAAGGTTAAAAACAGTCTTAAACTGTTTCATGCTATGTTCATGCTGTGCAATTTTTAGTCTTATAAAATTATTTCAAGTCACATTGCACAATGTGAAATCAGTAGATAATTAATAACTACTGTACTGTATATTAATGTTATTTCATGGTGCATTCCCTATTGATTGGTTAGCTGACAGAGATCATAGAGGCAGAGACAGGCCATCACACACTGAAGTGATTCCTCCAAATTTCTGACACTGGTGATATCTGTGTCACCTGTCCATTTCTGAGCTACGATGAAACATTTTTACCATCTTTCGTCTGAGGCAGCCGAAATCATACAGTATGAACCCGACATTTGACAAAGTTTTCAGGCCACGTCATTTTAAGAGGTGCTTGATTGATTAAACAGTAAATAATAGTTTTGAAAGACCAGGGCTGTGCATAAGCACACCTCCAAGCAGTTTCCTTTTAAAAATCACAATCCATCTGGAAGTTTGTGCAAGTTCACAAGTTTACATTTGTGAAACCAGACATTTCTGTAAATTGTCTATTAATGATGTTGTTCTCCACACTGTCAGGAAACTGGATGTATTGACTGGTCATGATAAAAATGCAATCCAGTTCAACATTATATATTGTTGATACTATCAAACACATACCTGTCAGGTAATTCCCTATGCAAAGAGCCATTTTGGCCAGAAACCTGAGAGCTTTGAACACGCCCGGCATGGTATGGTGGCGGTTCCGGCTTGTCGGTCTGTTTAGCACTCGACCCAGTTCAGCAAATAAATCCAAGAAATTTCAGTCCCTGTTTTGTGCATACACAATGTTTTTAAATGAGGAGCTTTGGTTGTGGGTAACATGTCTGATTGGTTTGGGCCGATAACCAATGACAGCAGGGGAGCAGTGAGAAGAAGGAAGGGCAAACAGGTTGCTCACTGGAGCACACAGGAAATAGAAGATTTTGGTTGCTTGATCTAACAGATGCTTTTGTCTTTTCTGTTATATTACATATAAAAGCGATGAATGATTAACATCTTGTTTAGCTTTATTGGATAAACATACTATGATAACATTAAGTTATATCGAGTTTTATTTGTGAGTTTAGTTTTCTTATTTTTTCTTTGCTGACTTAGAATTTAGAATTATTTGCTAATTTTCTGTATTTCGCTTGTTACTATGCTGTTGCAAGTCTGTTTTTAAGTACTTTGACGTAAAATTCAGCTTGTTTTAAAGCCTGAAACATCTATCAGATCTAAAAACTGGGAACAAGAGTTCCTGTCAAGTAAAAACATCTTCCTGTATTGACAGATAATTTCATTAGCACTGAATATTTTTCACCTAGAATTTAAATTTTAGATCTTGTATCTTACCTGGTGTTTTTTTTTGCAATTTGGTGTCAGATAAAATGAACTCTCTGACTTGTACATTTTTTAAAACTATGAATTCTTCCCAGGGCCTCCACAGGTTTATATAATTCTCATGAATGAGTTGAAGCCCATTCGCTGTGATTTATTTAAAAAATTGTCCAAACTCTTTTTGCCATCTTTGTGTGTGACTTCCTGGAGCTCAAACTGTTGGGCGTTAATTGATCTGGATTTGCAGCAGCAAAGTGCCAAAATAGGCCTCCGTGTATCTTACTACTGCTTTCATCACCTACATTTGGAGGTACATCTGCAACCAGTGGGACCCAGTGTCGATAATCCTACGGAACCCAGGACAAACAGGGCACATGAAGACATAAAGACGACAGATGAGCACAAATATGTAAACACAGACATCTACTGTACAAGTAATCTCTGACTGAGTTTTGTGGCTAGCTTCCACTCAACCGAATCGACCAAACCGAAAGCTGCCGGACCTCATCGTGTTTCAGTCAACAAGTAATCTGGTGGTTTTTGCTTCCACTTAACGCCACCGTGACAATATTCCCTGCACATTTACAATAAAAACAAACAAACAAAAAAACCCCAAAACATTATACAGTGCAAACACATCGTCGGCACAAACATCTGCAGCCTGTTTAAACATTTCATGGTGAAATACATCGAATCAGTATGTACAAATGTACACCGATGCAGAGAAGAGTGTGTCAAGGACATTCCAGGTATATAACCGTTTAGGCACTAAAAGGTGTTTCAGCGTAACTTGGACCACCTTTTTCCCCTCCAAACTGACCCAGAAATCTTATTAGCCATGTGGTGGGACTCATGGCGCATAAAATAAAACTCACGTTCCAAAACAGTGTCTGTTTTGAATAATTGAGGTTACTGGATAATAATGCTGTGCAGTTTTTTTCTTTTTCTTTCTTTTTTTTTTTTTTTGTCTTTTTCTTGTGCGAGTTCCTAAATTAATTACAAGATACAGATTACCTTGTGCAAATTCAATGAACTACACCATAACAACAGTCATGGTTCCACAAACTGTGCAGCTCTTCATGTACAATAAAAGCAAGATATTTAAAAACATGCATTTCCACCAAAATGAACGAGCAAAATATGAAAATATATCATATTCATCCAACACATCAGTATGCTTCAGGATCTGTATCGAAAATAAAGTTAATATCAATAATCAGACAATATTCTCTTCTTTTTTTTTGAGGGGGGGGGGGGGGGGTTAGTCAAACTTTAAAAGTGTTGAAGTTCGAAATACTTTTTTTTTTTTGTTAATGACTTTACAACAGGTAAACAGCAGAGTACGTTAAATGGCATTCAGTAAGCTAATGTTGGTTATGATAGGGCTGAAATTTAGAAGGAACATGCTGGTACTTTGATCCGTTTTTGTTTCCTGGACTCAGACTCCATTAAACTTTCCCTCTGCGCAATTCCAGTTACAGGATGAGCAGACCTCAGGAGTCTAACCTCACACCGAATCGGTGTAAATCCGAAATGGGACTCTGCAGACGTGTCATAACACTGAATACAGGATGGCTGATCCTGGCTGGGATGGTTTATATGTCCATGTCCACGGGCCGAACCTCGCCTGTATTGTTCTCCTTCACCCACAGCTCTCTGTCTTTGGCTGGATCCACGTTCTGCAGCAGCTGGTCCACTGGCTCCACCGTCTGCAAGTACAACAGCAGTACTGTGACCTGTTGTTATCCACAGGTCATAAGGAATTGAAAATGTTGTATTATTTTCTTCAAAGTCATATGTTTCCATGCACTTAGATTACTATGCCTTTAAAAAAATTTGTAAAAGCCCATGTTGATGATGTCATGACTTTGGTAGCTTCTGATTTATTTGACGTTTGAGTTAATTGGAGACACACCTATGAATGTATTTTAAGGCACAACTCAAACACACTCTTTCCTTGTGACATCATTTTTATATAAAAAAAAAATGGAATAATGACTAGAAACATAAATCAGAGTGTCATCAGTATATAAAGTAACATTTATTTTAATTAATGATGATGATGTCTATTTGGAGCATGTAGAATAAAAAAAAAATCAGAGGTCCTCATCTAGAGCCTTGTGGTACTCCTCAGTCATTGTTCATCCAAGATGCCTTTGCATCCTGACATGTCAGCGCCCTCTCTGGTCGCATTAACATCGGGTTTCTGTTTTTTTAAAGGGGACATATTATGCAAAATTCTCTTTTAGTGTTCTTTAGTATTTCCATTTGGGTCTCTCCTGCTCCTATAAACATTCCAAGAGCAAAATACCAACAAACAAAAAAGTCATCCATCCATTTTCTGTGAGTCAGTGGAACGATTTTGGTATCAGGAATCATATGCTTCTATGAGCCATTTGGATAGCTCCCTTATTGTGACAACAGTTTAGGGAATTTTTCATAGAGCCACCCTGGCACTTCTCTCACCTATAAACCCCTACCAGAGCCCCCAACCACTAGATTAGTAGAAGATCTGTCATTTTGGTTTGCTGGTTTTACAAGCACCGACACTGAGCCCTGTAGCTACAAGCAAAGGCAAGTCACACATGAAAAGTTATATTGTTGTTGGCTGTGAAGAACAACACAAATCCTTACACCTTCTCCCAGCCAAAGAGAACAGAAGAACTGCTGGCTCCATTTCATTTGCCGATTGTTGCAAGAATATTGCTGTGTGTGCGAATCACTTCAAGGCAGACTGCTTTGAGAACCTTGGACAGTACACAGCACGATTGGCAAGCAGGCTTTTTCTGGTGTAGAGATGTGTAGCTACTGTCTGTGGCAAATCAGCAAATGAGTTTAGCGTTTCTATTGCAATTAGGCATGAACTAATTTGTTCGTGTTTTGCCTTTTAGCACAAGCCAACACTAACATTACCGCTAGCCCTGCATCTGCTTGGTGTGGTTTTCTCCATTCCAAATTGCAAATGCAGCGCACAGCTGATTGAGTCATTTTATAGCTGATATAAGCCGATATAATGCCTAAAAGTAATGCTTGTTGAAACGATGTCTATACTGAAATTAAATGTTGTTATGTTATCCACAATAGAGGCTGCCACCGAGTAAAAGCCCTTGGTTTAGGCTAACGTTAGCTCTTGTAGCCTCACTCTATAACATTACCCAAGGTACATATACATTTCCCACGGAACTCCAAACTTCATTTAGGCTGCAAGTGTTTGTCACAATTTGCACAATTTGTATGTCAAATTTGTAGGTCAAACAATATGACTGATGATGAGTATCTATGATGATGAGATATATGCAAGACACTGAATCATGGGGGTACTAAGGATTGCCTACATTTTTTAAATTGTGTTTTTACAGAGAACGCACAGGATTAAAAGAGGGGATGGCACTGCCTCCATGTTCACAATAGTTAAGTGTTTAGATGGACAAAACTCATTTATAGTTATTCAGTTACATTTCAGCTAGCTTTGACCTGTTTTACAAAAGACTTTTAATAAACCTTTGGGGTGCTGAGAGCATCATCTCTGAGGAATTAGACGTGACAGCTGACACACAGAGAAGCGAAATGTGAGGCTGCTTTCCCATAAAGCTGACACAAAAACGTCTTGTCAGATTTCCAGCGTTTGCTCTGCACATGCTGAACTCTCCGTGGCTTCTTCTGAGGCTCTGAGTGTTCACAGACGGCTGCATTGTTAAATCTTTGTTAAATTCTTGGAACCAACAATCATTCTCATGAATGATTCACTTGATGATTGATCTGTATACAAGCATACTTTAATCTTTTTATTTTAAATCCATTCTGGTGGTGTGTGAATGTAAAATCATGAAAAAAACTCTGTGATTGTGTAAATACCCTTGGAGCTGACTATATAATGACACAGAATGACCACAAACAAACTAAAGATCTGCACAAAAAGACATGAAATGACCACATAAATGAAAAATGACTACAGATGTGGCGAAGCAACCAGAACAACTGCAGAACAGCAGACTTAAAACAACCACAGGACAATTAAAACTCACGCTCTGGTTGAACATGTCCGTTTCGTGCCGCAGAGTTGTGTACTGACGTAGATGCTGCTGAATCCACTCAATCCGCTCAACCTCCAGTTTCTCTAGCTCCTGAACGTTGCAGAAGACAGTTGTCAGTGAAATATCTTCAACTCTTTTAGGTTCAACAACCTTTTTTGCTTAAAAAAATAAAAATAAAATAAAATTAAAAAAAATCACATTTTTGCATTTTTCTATTGAAATTCTTTTTTTTCTTTCTTTTTTTTTAATTTAACAGAAACTCAGTATTTGAAGGATTCCTATGGGATTTTTGAGGCTTGTGTGGATTCACATAATTTTGATGAAAGCAGGTAATAGAGGGGCTTTACCATGCTGGTGGTGACCATCTCCTCAAACCACTTGGACTGGGTCTGGTTGTAGAGGTCCACACAGCGCATCAGGTCATCGCCTGGAGAAACACACAGAAACAGGAGCAAAGCAAAGGTCTTTCTTTTTTAAAATAAAGCTTCCAAATCCTGTTTCTTCCAGCCATGTAGGACTGTTTGCAGTTCTTTGCTGCTAAACCTGTAATTACCAGCAGATGGCGCTCCAGAACCACTACTCAATCTACTGTCTGGCTGTAACTGTTGAAGGTCCACTTATTCAACCTTTTTTTTAAACCTTTATTATAAAACAATACACAAATAACTACTTTCTAAAAAGACAAAATAACACTACAAGTGTTCTCAAAATTACTATATGTAAACCAAAACTGTAAAAACATTATTAAAACTATATTGTATGAAGAAGTTAGAACCACCTTGACAGACAAACAAGTCTTAGATTACAAGAATAAAGCCCCATATTTATTAGATAAAAGTCATTACATAAGACAAACATCATTCGGCACAGTACATATTTTGCACATGTGAAATCTGATGCTTGTAAAGTTACGAGAATGTGTACTTTGGAATAAATGTATGAAGCCTGTAAAATGTTTGTGGATCACTGTCAAGGTTCAGGGGAGCCAAGAGTGAGAAATTAGTCTCAGGAAGACCTGAGGGCGGCCGAGAGCATGGAAACTTATGGAAAGGAAACCCAAGACCTGTTTTTTAAATTAAGCTTTTAAATAAGATTTTATTCTATTATTTTTATATCACATTTACTCATAGTTTTTTTTTTATATATATTTTTAATAACTGTAATTATATTATTTATTTAATAATGCTTTATCATATTTATAATTTATAAATTAATGTATTTATTTGTAATAGTATTTCATAAGTGTAATTATACTTTACTTATTTATAATTCTTTTCACATAATATTTTTAGTGATTGTAATTAAATGTATTTATTTATTCTGTTTTTTATCATGATAGATTTTTTAAATAATTAAAGATGCATTTATATATTCATTAATAATTTTATTTTTTATCTTAACACATTTTTAATAATTATAATAGTATTTATTTGTATTTATTTTATAATATTTTTAGTAATTGTAATTAAATGCGTTTTTTAAAAATAATTTATTTATCATATAATTTCAAAGGTGACATAGAATGGTTAAACAGGGTATTTATCTTTGCTCTGTGATGTGATATATAGACAACAAAATTTTGGTTTTGTTTGTAATGCCTCAGAAGTTTCCTAAAAACCGTATATTAGATGGGGGATTTTAAACGTGTAGTTTTGCACCTATTTGGCGTCATTTGGGGCTTAACTGGCAACTTCATTATTAAATGAAAGCACTTGACGCTGATTGGCTGCCTTTGCTGGCACTCAAGAGACTGTCGGCTTCAGAAAATGGACAGAGCAACTTTCTACAGCTATGGCAACGCACAGAATTCAGAGTTTAGATCGGGCCCAACCTGACCCAAGCTAGTGCACGTTCTGTCCAAATGTGACCCGACCCGACCTGAACTGGACCCTGAGTTCGGGTCAGATATCAGGCTGGGCTTGGGCTTGGGCAGAGAATTCAAACTCTATTTACTATGTTGTCATCATTATGCTGTAGCTTAAAATAAAAATACTGTTTTAAAAAAGAAAAGTCACATGCCAGTACCCGACCCGGCCTGACGAAAGTGGTGGGAAATCACGGGCCGGGCCGGGTCAGGCTGTTCAGATTCGCCCAATTTCTGGCCAACATTTCTAAAATAGGAATTTCAATGAAACAGAGATGTTCAGAATGTCTAGGATTTTTTGAAAGCGGGTAGATTATCGTTATTCAACAAAGACAAGGTAAAAATGGATTTTGATTCTGTGTCTCTTTAAAAAAATAATTGTAGTTAAATGTATTTATTTATTAATCAATTAGATTTTTTTTAAAATCATAATACCTTTTAAAAATATTTTTAAGTATTTTAATTAACTATTTATTTATGTTCGTTTATCATAACATTTTTTTTAACATAATATTTAAATGTATTTATCTATTTATTTATTTATTCATTCATACCCTACTGTTTTTATTTATTTATTATAATTATTTATTCTTTATTTTGTTTCTTTGGTCAAAATTTAGCCACACTCACCTGCCACAAGTAAACCTAATGTTAGATGGAAAAATATTAGAAAAAAAAAAAGATTGGAGCAGTTTTGAGCAGAAACACAGTAACATGTTCACATCTTAGACCCATGTAAACTCATGATAATAACACAAGCATGTTCTTCTTGTTATGATGCTTCGGAGAACTGGATCTCTACCAGGATCAGTCTGCATGGAGGATTGTGGGGGGAAGTTACTGTGCTGACTTGTGTAAAACTACACAGGCAGTGAGTTAATTTTGGTAAATAGAATATTGCATTTATTTTATTGTTTTTCACAATTATTGTTTTATACATACATATCCAAAAACTCAAATTTCTTAACACTGTGTGGATTTTTTCTGTCCACTGAAACTTCACTGAGCCCTGAGTTAACATGAACTGCTGTTTTACTGCAAAGATATATTCACTTTAACTCAAAACTGTCTCAGTTCTCATCATTTTGATCTTTTGATTATTGAGCTCCACTTTTTGGTTTCTTTGTGCCCATGAAGTTTGCTTGCAGTTATTATAACTAGTTCTATCTACAGACCAGGTTACTGTGATTTTTAAGCAAAAAAACCCTCCATTCGCTATCTGGCAACATGGAGACCCTCTGACCTGCTTGTGTGGATTTCCGTCGTGCCTTCTTTATGTCTTCCTCCGTTTTGTTGCTGAGTTTGATCTCCAGCTGCTGGGTCTTCACTTCCAGGTCTTTCTGTCGGTCCGCCAGAGCTTTACGAGCCTGAGATGCAAACACATCATGATCCTTGTCTGTTACTAGAGTCTTTACAGACTTTTTCTGTTCAAATTTCTTTTACCCTTCAATTTTACTGAGTCTTTCCTCTTATTCTGCCAAAAGCCTCCTCTCCAAGGTTGGGCTATAATGGTGTTTAGTATCGTAGAACCTTCATTGTTGCAGCTAATCAAGTTAATTAAGGCAAAAAAAAAAAAAAAAAGTCCATATGATGACCTCTGGTCACAAAACAAATATGATTGATCATGTACAGTATCTAACAGAATCCACTGTTTACATTGACATACTGTGGCCAGATGAAAAGGTCTGTGAACTCATTGGAATTAACTGGTTTTATGCATTAATTTGCCATCAAATGTGATGTGATGTGAAAGTCACAATAACAAACATAATGATAACACAGAGGCTACTGTAATCTCTTACAAATGTACTGTAAGTGAACCCTTGGAGTAATTACTTCAATAAAAGCTAATTGGAATCTGCAGTTTGCTCATCTGGAGTCTGGTGATTGAAATAAATTTGGGGGTGTGGTTTAGATCTACTTTGATAAATGTTTGTGAACCATGTCTCACAAAAGCAGATCACTGATGACACGTGATCGGGTTGAGCTGATCCCTACGAGGCTGGAAATAGATAAAAAAAAAAAGTCATTTTAGAGTGATTCTGTGACCATCAGTCCACAATTAGACAGTTGACAGTTTAGTACTGTGACTATTCTTCCTGGATGTGGACGTACAGCCAAGACACAGAATCCCAAACGAGGTAAAAAAGTTAAAAACAGCACTAAGGAAGCCAATATTTGCTGAAGAACACCTTAGCCATCCTCAACTCTTCTGAGAAAACGTTGAAATGTTCAGGAAGAATATTCAGGACAATCTTTGTTAGGGAACCGCTTAACAACATTAAAGCAAAACGCCAGTGGAGAAGCATAGCAGAAGAGAGCATCATGATTCCAACTACCTTTGCTGCCTCAGGCCTTAGACCACTTGCCTTCATCACCAAATATCCCCTGGGAAAAATGTCTGGGTGTCTGTCCACCAGATGAAGCTTCATAGATGTTTGGTGAGATGCAGGACAATGAGTCTAAAGGCTGATTTATGCTTCTGTGTCAAAGCTACGTCATAGTTAGTGTGTAGGTGAGAAAGACGCGTACCTCCCTCCAAATGCAGCGACACCAACCACATGAAAAGTGATTGGTAGATTTGTTCTTTGTTTTCAAATTTCCTGCTGCTATTTCTTTTTGTTGTATTGTCGTATTCAAATCAGGTAGAACGAGAATTTGCTGCAATGTCTGTAAAAATGGCCAATGATCAAAATTCATAGCTCCAACTCACATGAAATATACCTTATTTTCTCCATTGCTTTGTCTTTATATTATGTCATACAGGCAGTAAATTAAAGGAAATATGGCACTATGAGCTGCGGCGCTGCAGAAAAAGAACCTACACTGCCATCTAGTAGTTGGTGGTGGAATTGCACAGCAACGCAGACAATAATGCAGGAGTATAAACACCAGAAAAGGGGCCAAGCGTAGCTTATGCAGGCTTTAACATGGATGTAAATCCACTTTCTGGAGTTTTCCAGTCAGAACTCAGAACCTCAATGAGCTCCAAAGAACCTTTCCTGCCAGACGTCTCACAGTTGTGACTAAGCTTGGACCTAAGAGCTGGTTGAATATCCTTCGGCAGCTCTTTCAGTCTCTTACTGTTAAGGACGAATTTTGGACCCTTTCCAGAACTGCTTCAGCTTAGACCAGTTGTTGAGGACTGCTGTCCTGTTTGTCTAAGATGTTACCCTGTTCGCAGGGTGGCACAGCAGCGCAGCGGGTAGCCCAATCGCCTCACAGAAGAAGGTCCTGGGTTCAACTCCCACAGGGGGTGTGTGTTTGTCTCTCATCATCAGCACCCATACCCTGGGTGGGGTTGGCGAAAGGGCCTTTCTGTGTTTGCATGTTCTCCCCACGTTACCTTGGGCAGCTAATGCTACCCTCACAAAAATTGCCTGAGTGTGTGCCTGAGAGAGGATTATGTGATCCTTCCATGAAGTACGTCCAGCCGGAGAAATCCCTATCCTGGGTGAAAAGAAGGGTCTGCTCACTCCTCAAGTTCAGAAGGAGACTTGAGCTCAGTGCTAGCCCCTCCCATAGTTGGCAGAGACTACAATTAGTTAATGGAAACTGGGTGGAAAAAAAAAAAAAAAAAAATGAAAGAAGCACGTGAATCATTTCTGACAAGTTGCTGTCGTAGCAAGTCGCGTTTTTAACTTCTCTGTTCTCTTTTAAATCAAGTTAAATTGTGCCAGAAATATTGTCTGGGCTTGTTTCTCCCAAATGCTTACACACCTCAAATGTCCTTTTAATGTTGGTCTTTGATTAAATCAAAAACCCCTCACGCATCTTTAATTCAGAACTACAGTTGGTAGTGTTTAGAACTATTTGTACGCAACTTCGCCGCTACAGTTAGCATGCAGATATCATTGTTTTCAGTCTTTAGCTAAATGAAGACTTTTTCAAATCTGTCATTAAGTTAGATTACAAGTGTAGACTAGCAATGAAATAGTGGTTGGGACATGAAAAACCCAGTTGTTCCAGTTGTAACTACTGGAACAACTGACATTTTTCCAGCACCTAGTCTGGCCCTCCTCCCTGGCACATGCATCAAGACCACCATCAGTTCCTGTTAGTGAAGTGATCAAAAAGAACACTGCATTTGTCTTGTCTTGTGGAATAAGTACTTTGCTTTCTCTTTTATTAAAATTGTAGATAGCTCTTTTGTAGGTCTGCTATGAACTGGAAAAAGAGGGGAAAAAAAAGTTTAGTGGGCTACAATAAACCACTGACTATATGAGGAGAGGATGAGGCCGTTCTGTCCTTTCCAGATTGTGTTTACTCTGGATTTGAGGGTTTAAAGTGATGTTTTGGTGACTTGCAATCCTCTGGACTTAGACCAGACAGTTGCCACCTGCCAGCAGTCTTCGGTTGACCTTAATTAAGTCTTACTTTCAATTATGTGTATGTCTCATCTTAAAATGCTTCGTTCCCTCAGGAGAATCTGTTTTTTTCAAATTTTATTTTTTGCTACTCGTCAGTCCTTATAATCGCAGAGCTGACAAGAAAACAGTGACTTAGAAACTGGAGTAAAAGTGTCTTAAAGGTATCATGAAAGTGGGAAAAAAAAAATTCAAAAAACAAACCAAAAGAAAAAGAGAAGAAAACAGGAAATAAAGATGCTTGGTAAAGGAGCCTGTACTTTTAAAATGCAGAGAGTGGCATTGTCATGTGTTTTCTGTGTCAAGGTCATCAGAAAATGTCAGAACAGGTGTGTGTCTGCTGCTGAGCTGCTTGCCAACTCAGCCCCTTTGCTGTAACACGCTACCCTGTGTGACATTATAGTGGTTCACTGTGGGTTGTCTCCTCTCCTCATTCTTTTGGAGGAGGCTGGTTAAACATGTATTTTCCCCTGCCGACATGTGATTTGGCACAGAGTGAAGATGGGTGTTGATTCCTTAAACTTTGACCTGTTTCTCCAATTGTCACATAGTCGCAGAGTATGGGTGTTGTGCGACAGTGACATGCAACAAATTGTTCAGATTTTTTTTTTCCCCCGGCGATTCTCTCTGCTTGTTTTTTTCTTCCTTCAAATTATTGCTCTTAGCATTCTGTGAAAGAATACGCACAGTTTACTTTCAGTCTGCGTCAAACAATCAAAACTAAAATCTGAAAATTCCATCAGTATTTCTCACAATTGGGTTATGTTCAGGTGGGGCACATAATCTAAATGTTACAACCAATGAATTCTCCTATGCTTAACAGGTTTACAAAGGGGAAAACAAGGAATTATTATGCGGTCTGACAATGTATCTCGAGTTCTCACCGACTTTGCTAAATGAACTGAAAGGAAAGAGCTTCTTCTTTGACCCTGTTTTATGATGCTGTCACCACCACACTCTTTGGATGCTTATTCTACTTTCGAAGCCAGGCTGCTTGTGGTAGTTGGACACCTCCAGAAAAAGAAATTTATCCAACATTTTTCTTTGTCACCAAGTGTGATCTGTTACAGACTGTCTGTGCTACGAAAATAAAGAGAAGTCCTGCTGTCATGAGTTTCCTCCTTCATTTGATGGTTATTTTATTCTGACTTGTCTCCCACTGTATATCTGTGGCCCATTGTCTTGGCAAGTGTGTCTAAATGTTTCTGACAGGTCTCAGTAAAGACAGTCCGCAAGGGTAAACTTCCAGACGTTCCTCCCCCCATTAAGCTTCACCCTGGCCAGTAGATGGCGATGTTCATCTTCTCTGGCTCTGCTCCTGCTTTGATGCATCTCCCTTTAACACCGTCGTTCCCTTCTCCTTTTCTCTGTGGGACCGGTTGAGGAAAGAGGGGTCTCACCCTGTGTGGTGGGTCATGCCACCAATTCCTGGTCCCCTTTGAAGACCATGAAATTGCTGATCCAAGACACATGATTAGTGAATGCAGCCTATTGACTGGAGAAGAGTTGACATATGATTACAATGTCACTGGAATGTCACAATCTGTTGAGTTGTTTTTGTGAGCATACTCTCTTCCGATGTTACTATGTGCTCAAGACGGAATAATTTGATCAATAAAAAGGACACCTCTCGCTCTATTGTCATTGGCCTCTCTATTTTAGTTTTATTAGTCAATTTGGCAGGCTGGCAAAGCTGCACAAAAAACTGATGCCAACTCACTCGATCTTCACCTCACCGCCCTTCTTTATTTGCCTATCGAGCTGGTTTAATTCAACATGCATAGCTGTGTGAGTGTGTGTCTCTGTGGGTGGGTGCTTCCTCAATGAGACGAACAGTTTGGATCACCAGCGGAGGATAGGCTTGTCACTGTAAGTTGCTCATGACGGAGGCAGCTCTTCTCCTGACACCACAACACATCTTATGTGGTGTGTCGCTCGGACACAAGCTTCATGTTGTTTGTTGCTGGTGCCTCTTGCATTTTGCCTCAATCAACTAATTGAAGCTGAAAGGCCGGCGGGCCTTGATGACGTGAAGGACAACACACAGAGCAGCAGCAGTTTTAAGAGAAGGCTTTGTCTTTTTTTCATGCTGCCACAGCCAGCTGCATCTCCCTTTTTATTAATATAAGAGCAAAACTTTCAGCTTGTGTCTGCAGATCAGTTTGTTGAAGATGAAAACTTTCTATTGATGTTTCACGTGTTCTTCTGTTGATTTTTCTTTCAAACAAAACTTTTCATAACAAATGTACAAATCATTTTATTGCAGTTTGTTGCACTTAGCATTCATCTAAATTTGCAGTGGAAACTTTTACGTCATAGTTAAGCTGCATGGAGCATTTTTCTATCCTTAAAATTGCTACTTGTTATTTTTTCTTTTTGTTTATGTTGAAAATTCAGTGAGCACTGATTACCACTGGTTTACACACCGTTCTTATATATTTCTCATATAATTGATGATGCATTTTTCTATAAAACTTTTAATACAACACATTTTCAAGCCTCGCTGTGACCACACTCCTATAATAAAAGTATTATGGTGACAACTCTTATGTGTAGAAATCCTTATTCTTGTTATTAAAAAAGCCAACAGACCTGCTTGTCACAGAATGTCATCACTGATTGCAAAAGAAAAAAAAAGAAAGGGTAAAGCTTCAAATTACAGGAAAGAGGCACTGCATTAAAGAACAAAGGAGATCGATAGCAGTACATTAAATTTTATGTGAATGAAAAAAAAAAATCAACTAATTAAAATTGATTACTCCTGCTTTGTAAATGTGTTTCTGAATTAAATTATTGTATGAAAACATTTTGACCAATCGAGGAGCTGAGGAAGTATCCATTACTGTATTGCAGCTGAGAAGGGCTTGGAATGCTTTGTGGTAGCTAAGTAGTTTGTTGTGCTTGACTGCGACTCCTCCTTTGCACCCCCACTGCTAAAGTGCCATGGGTTAATCTCTGATGACCCCCATCTCTCAGAGCATCTCTAGACTCATGGTTTGGGCCTTTTACCTGAATTAAAAGGCATATGTGTGCTGCAAAAATATTTTTGTCCAAAGTGGAGAAAAGAGACGTGTCACTGGCACAGTTGCTCGCTGTTCAGTCGTGAGGGCTCTTGGAGCTTTCAGTCCACCACCAGGGATGTGCTCATCTAAAAAGTCGTTTGTCTTGCTAGTTTCAGAGAAAAAAACCCCGGGCAGACCACTGACAGTTGCACATTAAGAAATGTCATCTTTGGCTGTGTGTAGCACCTCTCAAGCTAGTTTTCAACAAGCTGGGTGTCACATGTTTGTCTTCAGAAGAAATGCATCACTTTGTTGTTGTTGTTTTTTTTTGCCTTTTCATGTTGTTTGAAGGTACTTGTTGATTGTGTGAAACAGTTTGTTCATACATGCTGTTTATGTTGAATATATACCTCTTTTAACAAATTATAGCTAATAAAACTGCATGCTGTTTTACCCCCTTTTTTTTTATATCGCCTTTTAAATTTAAAATATAAAGTGAGGCAGTCCTTCATAGCACTTTTACACCCTTGTAAAAGTTGCATATATCTCCATAAGAACGCATCAGTTTTTCTTTGATCACCATTTTTACTTTGTGACAGTGTCCTCGCTGAATCAAATGTAGCCTGTGGGTCTCACAGCTGAACCTACTCAACTTTTCCATGTTTGCAATGACAGAGCGCTGATATGGAAACGGTGTTGATTGGAAAGTTTGGTATGCACCCGCAGTGGTCTTGGAAAAAAAGCTTGATTTCCGTCCACCAAACCCCCCTTTACAAAAATTGCATAATGTGCTTTTGATGTCATGTTTGTTGCTTTGCCCATGGCTCTGACACTGATACAGCGCTGTATGTTATTTTTAAACCTTTGCATAGCAAATGTCAATGAAGTTTTCCATGACCCCCTTTTCACTGCTGAAATGTTGACTCTGACCTTTAAATTTCAAAAGTTACGGTCATTCATTCAATAAAAATTGACCACATCTGTAGACGATAATACACAGTACACCAAGCCATTGTATTTACCCATGTGTTCTCTGTTTGGATATAAAAGCAATGCTCAGTTCACTTGCTGCTTGTTAGGGAAGGGAAAGAAAAAGCCCACGCTAACCAGTTCTCCATTATCAGACTTTACTGATGCTGAGGTTGAGTTTTGAATAATAGCTGCTCATTTGATTGTCTCTCATTGTAGTTTCTCTGAAAAAGCTCTGTGGAAAAAAAAAAAAAAAGTGAAGACGTATTGAAACGAAAGAAAAGGTTCTTTGTGTACAGTTATTGCCAGAATGCTTCATCTCTTGCAGGGCCCTTGAAGCTCCTACAGTGTCTTAACTGAATGTTAGCTAAATGGTGCGGTCTGCACCTCACTTCCTGATGTCTCTCAGGGTCAATAATTCACTATAGCTGCTCCCATGAGGCCTTGCTTCCCCTACTAGAGGTCACATTAAGGCGGGAAAGATGTCACAATTAGAAGGGCATTTAAAGCTGCTCTTTTAAAAAGATTAAAAAGCACTGTTGGCCACATCAAGCAGGCAGGCAACCAAAGGAAATACAATAATTGCATTAAAACTTAATTCCTCTCTTGCAGGGCTCTGATATCAGAAAGGTATTGGGTTCAGTCATTTAAGACAGCTGCCCCTGATAGCAAATTGTCCATGAAAGCACCAAATTAATATAGAGCTTCATTTTTTGCCGTCTCTCACTTTCTCCTGCTTTTGGTCCTTCAAACATGTGTTTGGGGGGAAATTTGAGACTGGCCTAACACAATTTTTGTTCATGTCTATCAGTCTATTATTATATCAGGGGCACTTCTCTACAAATGTACAGGCCAGGGCAATTTGGAATGAATTGATTCTCACTGAGACTGAATCCTATACTTGCTAATGATTTCCTTTTAGCCCCTCCATTTTGACCCCTCAACTAAACTTTTTGATCCATCATGCCCACTGAATCTTTGCATTTTTGCCCTCAAAATACATATATGTTTTTAAGAAATAATATAGAGTTGACTTTTATGCTGGAAAAAAAAGAGTCAAAATGCTTTTAAATTGCTTTAACTGTAACAGTTCTGTACTGTATACTTGCGTCTGGTTTGATGTACTTAATAAAATGTTTCGAAGTTAATTCAAACAAAACTACAGTCACTGTCTGCATTCGGTCTTAAAGACAGGAAAGTTACAATTCTCAAGTCTCTAATTTTTCATTTTAATACAGTTTAAGGTAACATAAGCATCAATGAAGTAATTAAGAAATTATACTGAAATCCTGTCATATTTTTTTCTTTCTGTTTTTTCCGCTTTTTTTTCTCCTCAAAAACAAGTTAACTTCATGTAAAAGAACCAGTGAAAATACAGCAAAACTGTGAATTACAATGCATCATTGTTTATTATAGACCATTTTCAATCCCCAGCTGCTCACCTTACCTGCTATTGAATCCCCAAATGAATGTACGCCCCAAAATATCCATAGGTCTTGCGTTATGTTACAGGTAAGTGCTGTTACTAGTTAGAGCAGAAATTTACAACTGGTTACATGGATTTCCTCAGACGTCCATCCATGTGGTTCGAACTTAATTGGATTTCACCCTCATTTCTCACAATTCGAGGTATCACAGTTGTAATTTTCAGACAAGTGCAGTGCAAAGTCTGGTCCAATTCAAACTCAATAACATTTCTGTAATCTTGTCTGTTCATCAAGTTCACTCTCTTTAAGTGTGTTGGTTAATGTTATCTCCTCCTGTGATTGAGTTTTCACCTCTTTTTTGGCTTTACCTGACACTTTATTGGTTATCTGGTTTGCAAAGATTATTGCTCTTGACATGGAGTCCTTTGATGCATTAGTAGTCGAAGCTTTACAAGAAGCTTTCCAAGGATGGCTAGTTAACTTTAACGGACAAGAAAAAAAGAAAGGGCGGGGGGGGGGTCTCTTGTTTTAAATGTGAAAGGAAATTCATCTTATTTTTAAACTTTTCTATGCAGCCAATCTACATAGATGTTATCCGTAATGTTATCCATCTTACCCCCTTTAAAGCCCAGTTCGGTGCTACCCAACACTATAGCTGGGGTGATCCATGAGTCAATAACAAGAGTGAAATCTGTGCAATGTGGTTATAATTGATTGAGATGTCTGGGTGGAACTTGTACAAAGCATCTATGTCATCTGCTAAGAAGTGCACTTTTCTACTCCCTGAAGATCTACCACTACAGTTTTAACCAAATGGACATTTGCCTCATTAGTTTGCCGCTGAGCAAGCTGCGGTCTTTACTAAGATATCATACTTATGCCTGTTAACATTGATACATTTTTCTTGTCAATATTGTGCTACTGAAATTTTAAGGGAATGTAAACAAGGGTTGCTCGTTCAGCATATTCTTTCTCTATTAGGTCATTACCTCTCACAGCACCCACATCACTTTGTTGTTTACTGGAATGAAAATTAGAATATTAGATTTGAGCATGTTTATTATCTCTGGTTTCCGCTTTTACCACAAGTTGTATCTTTGGTACACTTACTTAAACAGCGAGAGCTTTGCAGAGAGCAGAGGGATTTTGTCTTGTTATCTGAGGGAGATTAATTTTATTTATTTGCTGTATTTTGACTGTATCTTTTGGCCCAGAACATCAGTTGGAGGGTTCACCATGCAAATGCTTTAATCTGGTTGTCGCATTGAAGGTTCCAGGTGACCGACTTTAATAAGCGCTCAGCATATAGAGATCGAGGAAATTCCATACCTCTCGTGTAACCCTTGTGTACATCAAGGTCATGGTAGTGTCCCTGTGAAGTGTAGATCGGTGTCTAAATAAATTGTGGCAGAATCTCACGGAATGAATCTGGTACTTTTTGATAAAAATAACAGTGTAGACAGTACAGAGGTTTCAGAAAATACAGTTGTATATTTAATGTCTGTGGAAGCAACACATGAGTAGCTCTTTTGGTATGTTACTACTCTACTAAAGAAAAAGCATATACATTTTCATAAGTTCATAAGTATGCCTGCTGTATGATTTTTCCACTGCTCTCTGTTTGTCATAGAAACTGAGCTTTTTAAGCTGCTTGCCAGCCACTCCTGCCCCGTGGACAAATTTAACTGCAATTCTTTTGAATTGAAACAGGTTCATAGCATATGCAATGCATTACCCAAAATGAATTACCACTGGCAGTGCGCTCAATCACTTCGTATCCTTCAACACTAAGAGAAAAGAAGAGTAATCAAAACCTTTCAAGCTATTAGAGGGATGACTTTTACAATTGAATCACGGGGACCACAGGTGCGATAATAAGTCATCGAAAGGGGGGGGGGGGGGGGGGGAGGAAAAGGGGGAGGGGGGGGGG
>JBAMYA010000022.1:5709117-5722131 GCA_037176975.1 Arrhamphus sclerolepis
ATAAAAAAGATGAAGCTTGATTCTAGTAATGCATAAATTCATGTAAATTTATCTGATTAAGGAACCCCCCACCCACCCCCTTCCAGTGTGTTTCTCCTTTCTTTGTGTTCTTACATATTTATCTATTTTAGGAGGCGCCACTTCATGGCGCCCACTTCAAATTTATGTTTTAATACCATTTGAGGAAGTTTTTTTTTTTCTCCCTTCAATTCTTGGAAACGCATACTGGGTGGAAAATTAAGGTGCATCTCGAAGGAAAACATAATAGAATCGATGAACGTGGTGCACTTAAAACTACTGATGTTCTGATGCTATTTAACGTTCTGGTGCATTAACGTTTCAAGTCATTACAACAGTCAGGCTGGGTGATTTGATCATGGCAGGTTTTTAACTGGAAGAATTACAGAAGTTTTAGGCCTAGGATTCTCGAGTTATTAGATACATATGATCACCTCTGCATTAAGTATAGATTTTCTTCCACTACGCACTTAAGAATGGAAGTTTGTCTTTAAGAGGGTAATAGCAAATTAAGCTCCATACTCCATTTGTCCAGCTCTCTTGATGGGCTAATTTTATAACTGCTGATTTGGTCATTCCCCACATTTAGCTGGAAAGTGGTCAGGTGGTCTTTTTCTTCACTGCTGGGTGTGGGGGGCGTAAAAGCAACTATGAAATGGAATCCATTTATGTTTGGGGTTTTTTTTTTTTTCGGTTTTTATTTTTTTCGTTGGTACATTTTGCAATGAATCCTTTTCTTTTGGAAAGTCTAGACTTCTGCTTGTAATGTTAAAAGCATCAGTTTGTTGCAGCGCTTAGCCTCTCCTACTCACATTATGCCATTATGAGGAACTGAATCTGATTTCTCTTTCCAGATTACCACTGCTGTAAAATTTCTACAGAACCCAAAAGTACGTCAGAGTCCCTTGGCCACCAGAAAAGCCTTCTTGAAGAAAAAAGGTGAGAGAGTTTTGCTAGTGCTGAGAGCACTGAATGATTTTTATTTGTCAGTAAAAGTTTCATCCATTTGTGTTTGTTTGTTTTCCAGTAGAACAGACATTGTGCTTTTAGCCCCCCTTGATAAGACTGGTCTGGAAGGTTCAAAGATTGTGGCCGTAGCTCTTCGCCCTGGGGGCGTCTAATAGGGGTCGATTTGGCTTGAGAGAACGTGATTCAGGGCCTGTGAATAAATGACACACCAGTTGGGATGCTCCTTTGGGTTCAGGAAAATTAATATTGACAAACTCCCTCTGAGTTTTCAATGGAATTATCAATATTGCCTTCTAGCATTTTAACCCTTTTACTTAATTTAATAGTTATCATAAATTTGAGGCACTACGCGGGTTTTCTGAGCAGGGAAGGTTGAAATATTTGCTGCCTCTTCACTTTTTTTTGCAATTCATTGAGGTATTTCTAAAGCATTGTAGAATGATGTTTGCACAATAAAAAAAAAAAAAAAAAAAAAACTACAGAAAGCTTTATTATTCTGAACTCATTAGAATAAGTTCAATAAATTGCAGTCACGGAACTGTAAGTCTGAACAGCGACAGCCTGTGCAGGCAGAGTGTGTATTTTTTGCCCCAGATTAACTCTTTGTGATGAGTGTTTTTATTTTAGATGGTTGTGAGACAGTTTAGTACTTAAGGGACTGTACCTCTACAGTGCTGAGGGACTGCGCAGCATTAGAGTAGCTAAACAGTGAAAAGTGAGCCTAAAAGCTCTGTGACTGGGGAACGTAACCCGAGACCAAATCCATGCTTGCCGGCTGCTACTACACAGATCTCGTATGGCTTTAATGATTCGCAGTATCTTTTAAAATTTCTTTATCTTTTAGTCTCATCATTGAGAACTAGTTCCTAATCTACTGTAGGGTATTTCCAAGGCCTCATCACCACCAAATGATGTCATGCAACACCTCGTTTTATTCTCTCAGCTTTGTTGTGGCATTTGTGGAGCTCCGCTATTCAAAATGGTTTGCTCTTACTGCACTTAAAGTCCATGAAATATGTATGACACTTTAATGCAGATTTATTTTGGAAAATCGCTTCCACTGTAGATATAAGCAAGAACTCTCGATTTGCATGAGGACATTGATCATAGGCAGAGAGCATAGATATGAGCAACGAAACATTAAGCACAAAGTACATTTGAGCGACTCTATACAGTACTGTTAGGATAGCTCTGGTTTTTTGTTGAACAGTAATTCAGCAATGAACCTGAAAATCTTTCAAGCTTCACCATGCGTCATTTAATATGTTGTTGTTGTTGTGATCTATTGATTTCACCTCAGCCCGATCATTTCGAGATTAAACGAGTATTTCTAAATGTTCATGTTACAGGAAATTGTCAGTATAAGGGTTTTTTTTAAATTTCCACTTGAAGCACTGGAATTATATCTCTGTCATTTAGTGAAAAACGAATCCAAGTTGAACAGTAAGCACTGAAATAAATTTTTCGAAATGATTAAGCATGGCACATCATTATGTAATACCCTTTTAAATAATTGAGTTCTCCTTCTTTCTTTTTTTTTTAAATGCTGTTTTGTGTGTTTGATTTTCCTGCCCTTTTTAGATTATGAGTAAAATATTCTTATGACTTGGGTTTTTTGTTTTGTTTTTTCCCAAAAGCATCTCTAGTAAAGCACCAGTGCAAAATGCATTTTAGGACTCGTTCATGTTGTTTTAAGTACAGCATATTTTTGTATAGACAGATGAGTTTAGATTTACCACTCTATATTCATAAAAAAAAACTGAATCAGATTAGCTGTAGAAAATTAATTGTTTTGATTGGTGCTTAATGTTGGCTTCCTTGACACACTGTAGGGCTTTGCACAAACCAATATGCTACAAGCCATTACTTTCCCTGTTTCTGCTCCCAGCATGCATTGTCCTCTCAACCTTTTGACACAGAAACTCAATCATCTTCCTCATCCCACAGTCACCACAGAAAATGTGTCAGTCTTAATTTCTAATGCAGTTTAATGCCATATTTATGTAAATACTTCTTGATTTTACTCTATATTAACAGCCAGAAATGTCAAAGCACACATAAAATGAAACAATACCATTTCCCAGCAGAGTGGAATTTAAATTGGATTCCTCTTGCTGCCAGTGCTTACGCTGGACAGCTGATGAAGGGGAAAATAGGACCCACTTTGATTGCATGTTGCAGAATCTTTACACAATAATCTCAGTCGTGCATATTATTTTCCCACCCTAATCTGTACTGAAGGATGGCTCTACGGTTACATCTCTTTTTTCCCCCCAAAGAGATCATAATAGTGCGGTTTATTTCAATATTCATTGAAAAATATAATTTTCTGTTTTCCTACGACTGTCAATTTCAGGATATGAATTGGCAATTATGCAGTCCAATATTTCTAGCTGCCCTTCTTGAGTCCTTGAAGTTGAATAAACTGGTTGAAATATTCAAACTTTCACTTTGATGTAATATATAAATCAAGATTTAAACCCAAGGATTTTATTCCTTCTGTTACTGAAGAGTGAGGAAATAAATTGCATTTTAAAGAGTCATAGAACAATCTTGAGGCAATTTAGCTTTACTTGTTCCTTGCCAAGCTCAAGTAAATTTCATTTTGTTTGAGTGAAATACAAATTGCTACAGTCTAATCTAGAGAATTGTGCTGTCGGTGTCTACAATTAGCAGATGTAGCAACTAAAAAGCATTGGGCCACATTTTGGAAAAAGCATTTAGCCAGGACAATTAGCAGTTCCGCACATAATTACCACAAATATCAAATTCTCAGGACAAAGTCAACAGCTTTTTCCAGCTTTCAACGTGTCACCTTGACCAGGGCCCCTAAACTGACATCACTCAGCAGCTCCTTGATTACAAAGCGAAAGCTGTTTGTTTGGGAAAGTAAAGTGCAGAAAGTGCTATTACGTTGTTGCAGTACAGGTGTGCAGCATGTGGAACAGGCACAGTGCCTTTTCTGTCAGTGATGTATAAATGATGGCTTCACTTATTTGTTTTTTACGCCATGTCGGTTGTTGAGTTGAATAAATGATTCTAATAGATTTCACCCTGAGTAGAGGGCCCATGATCGAGGGTCAGGGGGAACACTTGTAGGCTTTTTGTCTATTATCATACCTGGTATGAAGGTAAGGGTAAGGTTCATCATCCTAGATATTAATAGGATGCTGTTCGTAAGTGGGGTTATGTGACTCACCTCTCGGACAAAGATGACAATGACCAAGGCCTGTGTAGAAGGTAAAGGGATTGATGTGGTTATAAATTACTCCACGGCGCCACCTAGCCGAGGCCTTGCCTACTTTGTCATCAGTACAAGGCGATAAAGCAGGGAAATGAGAGCAGAGTCCCCTTTTTAATACATAAATGAATACTCTATGAGAATGGTCATTATTTAGAGCATGCCATTTTCAAGCAGTTGTAAGGAACCAAATGACATGTAGAATCTCCCTTGCCACTACAGCTTTAGAGACTAGTTTAACTTTTATTAATAACCCCCTGACCTCGATCTATTTATGACGTCTGCCATGCGTTTTTTTTCTAAATATGATATTCAAAATGTAAGTAATTTTCACTCAAGGGCAACTTCACAATTCAAGCCTTGGAGGACAGCAAAAAAAAAAAAAGAAAAGAAAGAAAACGCACTCACCTTTTACCACCCCAAAATATTTTAGTAAGCAATTCTTATAATTGGCTGTCCAAGCAAGGTCTTGACCCATAAAATCCAGAAGTGCCAGAATTGGAGAAATAGATTTAATGTAAGAGGCTTCTTGCCTCTTTGCCCTTAAAAAATGCTCAGAGAATAGGAGCCTCTGAAAATAGAGCTGTAAATAACCAGACGAGCAATGGGTTTTCCTTTAAATAAATACCGATCAGGTTTATGTTGAAAGACAATAGAAAACGTAGCCCAGATATGCAGTTTACAGTATTTATAGCTGTAATATCGAGGTGCCAGCACCGTAATTTCATGCCCCAATGAGAATGGCAAGGTCAAAGCAAATGCTTTGGCAGAGCATCCGCTAATACAGTGACTCATAAACAGGGACTACGTGTATCAGGTGCACCAAATAATACAGTATAATGAAATACAGAATAGCTTTCCGTTATTGTTCTTTTTTTATGGTGTCGTCATTAGGTGTAATTTATGTTTTAAAAAAAAAATTATCTCCCCATGGGTCGATTTGAAATGGGGGTCCAGGGTTCATTCCACAGGTTTTGGAACCCATAATAAATTCACAATCCTTCTTTTGTTTTTTCCTTTTATATGTAAAATTCATTTTCACCTTGTTCCTTTTTCTTCTGGATCTAAGGGCTCTTTTATTTGGTGTTGTCTTCCCCACAGCAATGAACAGATCAGAGCCAACAAGACAACTTAGGAAGCTGTGTTTTGACTAGAAAACAGCAATTTCCATGTGTATTATTTTCATGTAAGATGGAGGAAAAAACAAGTGTTGTATAAACAACATCAAAAATATAAATAGCTATTAAGATGTACATATATTAATCACATTAGCAGCCTAAACCTAGAGTTTGAGTAAATGCCTTTAAATTTCAAGGTGAAGGTTATTTTCTTTTCCATTACAACTTTCTTCTATTTGGTGAAACAGAGATCTCTGGAAGTCTCACTCAATAGTCTGTCACCATGTAGTCTGCTGCGGTCAGATGAATCAGGAGTCCGGGGACACATTATTGCTTATTTGACAGTGTAGTGTGACTACACAAACTCAGCACATGGCTCTCACCACTTCCTGGCACTCAGGACCTGCTGTAAACTACAGGCTGGCAAATCTTTGCCTTTAAATGATTCAACAATTTTCATGGTCATTCATTCATGCGTTTAAAAAAGTGCCTCAAAGGATCAGATCTTGGCATAAGCTGTGTGGTAGATTATTTAGAGAATGTGTTTGTGCTTTTTGTGGCTGATGATAGCGTGGGCCGATTAAAGTGGGATTTCTAATTAATGTAGAATCTGATAGAGTGGACGCAAAGCTAAATCTCATGAACTGATTTCCTTCCTTTCTTTCTTTCTTTTTTTTAATGGCTGCATGCATTTGACTAAAAGATTTTACTTTGAGGGTTTCTTGGACTTGCATGAAAACTTGTGATTTTTAATGTTAATTTAGTCAGTCATCTCTTCAACAATGTGGATGTTCCTCAGACAGTTTGATGTGGATGCATATGGAAAAATACATTTATGTACCTACCATTTTAAATGAGGATGAGGTGGATGGCTCACCTGGATGAGCATGTGCTCCTTGTCCTGGAGCTGCACAGTCCTCGTGCAGCCAGACCAGGTTTGGGTCTGGCCTGTGGCTCTTTGCCGCATGTCTTTCCTCTCTCTCTGCCTCCCCTCTCAAGCAGCTGTCAATAAAGGCCACTAGAACAACAAAATTATAAAAACAAAAACCCACCAAAAACAAGCCACTTATATAAATGTGGAATTTCATAAATTAGGCAGAAATCCGCATGATGGTTCTCGTGTGACTTTGTTCTTTACTTTGTCATTGAATCCATATTATACAACACTATAGTTTCACACCAGCACAAAGAAAATCTTTGCCCACTCTTGACTTCTGTACTTTGCAAAGCTAATGGACCAACAAAAGCGCACTAACTTAACCAAGGAGCTGGCCTTCACTTCAGATTTATCCAGGCCCGGGTCTGAGACTCCTAAATGGTAGAAAGATGCTGTGACATGTGCACATGCAATTGTGAACCAGAGCATTTGTAGAACCACTTTTAAGCCCTTATTTGATCCAGGGCTCTGCTTACCGATGTAATTGGATCTGTTTTTCTTTGCACCCCTTAATAAATTCTTTTAACCCTTAGGGAATGGTTGAAGTAAAAGACTCGGTCACAAAGGGGATTTTTCTCTCTTTTCTTTTTATAAAGTGAGGGAAATGACCTAACGCTGTAACGTTGAGAGATACTTTTTGAGCTACATCAAGGAGAATATAACATAATGTAAACTCTGCTGATTTTTCATTATGGGATATGTTCAACAATAACTAAGAATTATAGTACATTCCAGTTTAGTTTGTCTGTTTGCGTTTATGTCTTAATTGCTTTGTTATAAATGTGTTAATGTTGTTTTTTAATATAGTTCATCTAAAGTTGTAATTATTTTCCTTTGTTTAGACCAAGATACTCATTAAAGGATGAGACCCACAGCAATGGCAGCATATGGGCCTGAAATAAAATCCTTTCTTGCCACAAAAGGAAATGTTCATATTAGGTTTTTTCCTCCTCCCCCCTGATTCTCCATCAGGGAGCCCTTTGCAATTTAATCATCACTAAAATCATTAAAAAGATCTGAAGATTAAATTATATTGGCATTTGCAAAATTATGTAATACATTTACATTACAATGAAGAAATTAAAATAATGCATTTTCGCTGTCTGGGGTGTATGAAATCTCCACATGGGAAATATAACTGGAGAAGTGGACTTCTATTTTCTTTGCCTTTGGTGGCAGTTAATAGGCTAGGAGAGTTTCAGATTTCATTGTGTGAACCTTTCTGCACTTCCTTTGATGGATGTCCCTGAAAATCTCAATGGTATTTCTGAATTTGGAAATGAAAATGCATTTTTGAGAAGAACGTTGGTAAAACATTTCTTTCTTGCTACTCTTAGGCTTTGCCATGTGCTCAGGGGTCATGCTCTGGGTTTCTCAGAAGCGCCTTAAGACAACTTTGTTGTAAATACATGTTGTATAAATGAAAAGAAAATTGAATAGAATAGAAAATAAAATTGAATGAGATTTGACAAACTCTCTGAGTTGTACTTAAAAGATTTATTAGCAGCATGGGAAGTATTTAAAGGTATGCTATTAGAGCCAAGGAGCCATTTGTATTTTCACCTTAATGTGCCAGCACTGCACTGATTTGAATGTCTTTAAGGTGTATGCGTTGATTCCAGGACTGACTGATGAGGAGGTAGAGTTGGCCATCCAGCGCTCTGGCAGCACAGAAGTTCTGCCCCTAACCCCTGCTGCGTTCCCACATCCACCTTATGCAGCTCAGCCTGCTTCTGCACCTCCCAGTGAGTACATATGATATTTTGTTCTTTTTAGCACCTGTGCAGAAATATGTTATTGAGATTTATGTGGACTTTCTTATCTCAAAATAAAATTGTAGTTGAGCCTTTGTTTAAAACTCTTTACTCTTGTCAGTTGAGGGTTTCCCATTAGAAACTGCAATCTTGTAATACATGTAGCCCAGTCATACATACCATGCATTAGCGCTCATTGTAAACTCAGATAGACAATATAACAATATAACATTGTACAGCACAAGTCTCTTGGCATTCTGTCTCAAGGGGCTTCCACCCTGGCGGCACCCCACACCACAACCTGTATCTTTATTACCCCAGGAGGTTGTGGGTGTTGTCCACTGATTTACCAATGCAGAATGAAGTCCGCGTAATGCTTAACCCATATGACAATGATTCCAGATGTATTCCACCCTCATTTATTACCAAACTGTCCTTGACTCCCCGGCATCTCATGTTTTGTAATGAAAGTGATGTTGATGGGATGGCCATGTAGTTAGGGAGACTCACAGCTCTCTGTCCATTGTGGGGGGTTTTATATCAAAACGGCTATAAGGGAGCTGCATAATGAGGTGAGAGCGGGGAGTCTTGTATGGGGGGTCATGCTGAAAAGAGGGGGCTACCTCCCTTTGATGTCCTTCTTATGGGTGCGGTGCACAGGGACCCGCATCCATCTCTGTCGCAGTAATGGATACTCTGATCCCTATTTCCACACAGTAGAAGGACAGGAAGGCCTCCACTGAACCCAATAAATTTGAAAGGAGATTGGAAAAACGGGGGATGGAGACCAGCTTAAGTGACCAAATAAAAAAGGGAAGATGGCAGTATGGAAGTAGTATAGAAAAAGAGAAAGATAGAGGAAGAATGAAAGGTCCTGAAGTAGGGGGAACGAGCAAGTGAAAGCCCCTGGTGATGCACTGCAAACTTGTTCAGGGTCAACCACCCATCCCAAGGGCTCCCAGGCCTTTCAGATGCTTGCTTCCATCCCAGCTGTAATGTTGATGGAGACACAAATTTATGTGGTTATCATACAGATGTTGGGACATGATTCAAAATTTTTGATAGTAAAGGCTATAGGTTCACTGAAATCTGCAACATCAGTGAAACATGCCCTTGAGTAAGGAAAATAAAATGACATTCACCTTGAAAATGTACCATATAGTCAAGTATGAGTGGGTCTCTCTTTTATTTGCATGTAAAATCACAAGTGCTGAGGCACAAGATCAATGTCATTTACTTACTTCAAGCCAGTAAACATGTAGCACATAACGCATTAGGTGAAACAGAATATCAATTGTATATTTTAAGAGCCTCTAATAATCTCTTATTCATCTTGGCACCACTAAAGTAAAGAAAATGAAAGAAAATCACATATTTGCTCATGACATGTTTGGTGTTTAGTGACATTTTCAGTGAAATGCCTCTTAATAGGGGAATTTTCACTTTGACAGACAGTTGGTTTTCCAAGATGACAGCTTCTGCAGTGACAAACTTCACAGTATCTGTCACTCAGATAAAGTGTGTCCTCCATGTATGAACAGGAAAGAAAATGTCTTGTGAAGCAAAAATCCTCTGGCCTTTTCAGTACTGTATGAGTCTCCTTTTTTATATACTTGCTTGTAAATACATAAGAGTGCAAAGGGACAGTGAATACAAACATTAATAGTACATGTTATATTATCAAAGTGAGATATTGTAGTTTGGAGTTTCTAAATATTGTGTTTTACCCTAATATTGTGCTTTATCCAGCTCCACCAGGCTACAGATGGAGAGACTATGGTGCCCTCACCATCATCATGGTGGGCATGGCATTTGGGTTTCATCAGCTTTACAAGGCAAGAAGCACCACTATTTACACCATTTTGACTTTGTCTTTTACTGACATTCTTTTCACAGTGAATGTTTGTCAAAAAATATTATTATGCACATTGTGTAAAGATACATTTTTACTGTTTACCCCCCTTGCATTACATAAAACATGGTAGGCAGCAGTATATGATGAATTGTGTCACTGGAGTCGAATGCGCCGCTGCAGTATGTAACATCACTCTGGTTTTGTTATTAAAGCTACTCTGCTTTTACGTCAAAGCATGATCTCATTTGAACCCCTTCTTTTTAACTTGCCCTCCTTTCAAACAGATATTTTTTTTTCTCTTAAAAAAAAAATTGCCAGCATAGCATAAAACGATTTTTTTGGACGTCCTACAATCTAATAATAATCACCCTGGTTTTTATCGGGCTTAGCAGCCCTTGAACATGAGCTCATGAGGCCCTTTGTCCCCTGACATTAATCCCATGGTGGTTGTTAGTAATAGTCTAAATGGCATGTGGAAACCATTACTCTCATTTTAGAGAAGGACAGGAGTTCTAGCAGTAGCTCTTTTCCTAGATGACAGGCCCTTCCAATTTGTGTGCAGGAGAGAGTAAGATGGCACATAACACGTATGTACGTATACCATCCTGACCCTGTCGGGAAGGTATACGCACATTCACTTGCTTCTCTTTATATCCTTTTATATCCTGTTTTTCATTCTCCTTTATAGAGCCCTTCATACGGCCGATCGTGCACATTCAGGATCTTCTGTCTCTGCAAACAAAAACCCACACTTTATCAGCCTACTGTTTGCTACATGCAACGCTGTTTGCTTTTCACAAGTCACCTGGGAGGTGGGATTCCCTGGTGGGACGGCACAGGTTGCTGTCATGTCACTAGAGCGTAGCGCTAGTCGCACCATATGTCCAGGCTTCTGGCCATACTTTATTTATGTTATGGTGCACCTTGTAAACACCACCCTCCCAGCAACCCACTTATTAATTACCACGTGTTGACACCCATTTAATCTTTTTCTCTAAAAAGTGTTTATTACTTGCACTGGTGTGGCTTCTTACCTCCTGAGCTGGAGAGAAAAGCCGACAGAGAGTTGAAACAGGCTGCAAGTGGCAGAGAAATGAATGATAAATAGGATAACATTGTTTTCTGAGATTAATTTCAGTATTTTCTCTGTAGGCCTGTCGTGCATTCATTGTCCATTTGCAGATTCCATTCATTTTTGTTGCTGGAAATGTGTTTTTTCAGGTTGAAATAACAGTTACTTTCATTTTAGTATTGGTTATTTGAAAACATAGTTGAATAGAATTCAAACCAGGAAATGCTGTATGTGTCACAACTGCATAACAAGCACTTAAATGACAAATATAGTAACAAAATTCTTGATCAATTTTCTAACCTACTGGCTTGAAAATTAGATGTGTCTACAACCTGATATTATCAACTTGGATCAAGTGCTTTTACTCTTTGAGGAAGAAATTCCCAACCTACTATGGTGTCTTGACAGTGAGTCACAGATCTAATCAACAGTGCCTTTGACCTTACACTGCCAAGTCTAAGTTACCCTGTCTTTTCCTCATCTTTTTGTCCCTTTCCAGCAGAGAGAAGTGTAATATTGTGCCATGCTTTTAATTGCAGAAATACATCCTTCCCCTCATTATGGGCAGCCGAGAGGACAAGAAGCATCTGCAGAGGATGGAAGGAAACATTGCGGCAATGAGTGGCACGCTGACACAGACAGGTGAAGATTAATATCTTCATCACTTTCTCCCTCCTTAACATTTTCCCTCATTTATCTGTCGCCAAAATCGGGGGGCCCCGCACGTTTTTAACAAATGACGCTGCTGTCATTTCGCTTTAATTTGAAATTGCTTGTTTACTGTCAGGCTCGGGCTCAATTAATTACGTTTCGCTGAAAAGCTCTTAACCTCAGAATATTAATGAGGAGTTGGGAAATGACAACTTTTCTCAGCCCCCACCCATTCCCTCTCACTACCCCCTTCCATCCGTCTCCCCCCTGCATCAAACTCACCCCCATCCAAACCTCCATTGCCATCATCATCAGCCACCCTCTCCCCCGTAGGTGGGCAGAAAGTTCATTTTAATTTTGTGTGGTGTATGTGTGCTCTTGTGTTTGTGTGTGCAGCATGTGGTGTCTGGGTTAGCGCTGGCCATAGTGTGATTAAGTGCACAGTGACAGGTGCGGCTCCCATGTAGGACAGGTGAGGAATCTCAACCTGGCTGTCAAATTTGGGGGGGAGGGAGATGCTTTCCTAGCTCTTCGTTGGGATAATTAAAAATCCAGGGAGGCGTAAATGAGAGTGGCACTCTGAGAAACTTTGATCTTGTTAGCACTAGTATTAAACTGGAGTGTTTTCCATCGAAAGGTAGCAATCCACACTTGAGACACCTTGCTTAGTAGAAAAACAATTTAAGAACAAACTATTTTATTATGTTAATACATCATAAGACATTTTAATACATTTTATTTACGAACACTTTTTTAAGATACTCAAGGCTTCTTTAAGGCTGCAAGCTGCACCACCTTACCTTTTTTTTGAGGGACAAACATTACTTTAGCTTGTTTGACATTCATTTAAAAACCAACCAAGTCTGCCTTATTGCATACACTAGATCTTCATTAAGATTTTGCAGCTCAGGGGTTTTAGTTTCCCAAACAAAAGAGATTTTGAAAACAGAGGAGGAAGGAAAGGGGAATGCCACAATAAGCAAACAGTCAGCTGGTTAATTCCAGCAGCCAACATCAAGTCGAAGTTACATCAAACAACTTGGAGGACAAAAACATTTCTGAGGGCTGAACATCAATCAAACCATGACAGTATTTCTAATATAATTACATAATTGCCATAAAAGATATGTGCCCCTGATAAGATTTATGTCTATGATAATAATCCAACTATTTTAAAGACAGCTTTGATGTATTTAGAGAGCAAAAATACAAAATACACAGGCTAAAATAAATGCAAACAATTTTTCTTCTAGTAAAAATGTTCTCCTTTTAACCCTATTAGAAATTAGCTGGAGTTGGGTTCTCAAAGAAGTGTACACAATACATATTAAATTAGATTACTATTTTTATACACACACAAATATATACACATATATATATATACATATACATTCATATA
>JBAMYA010000022.1:5735917-5748720 GCA_037176975.1 Arrhamphus sclerolepis
GACAAAGATGCGGCAAGGGGGAGAGGGGAAAGACTTTTCCCTCCTTTTTTCTTTTTTTTCCTTTTTTTTGCGGGTGGGGTGGGGGGGGAAAGAAAAAAAAAAAAAAAAAAAAAAAGCCCCATGATTGAAAAGGAAAGTAATGAATGAATACTTGACTTATTGAATTACTCACAATGTCTCTAGCTGACAAGAAGAGTCCCTGAGTGAGAAGAAAGGATATCAGCTCTGGTGCCATTTTCAGCTCCATCACATGGAGCGCAGAAAAGATAACGGGGACGCTGCACATTTCTGGAGACACAGGTCCTGACCTACAGATGAGGTTTTGTTGTGTTGATTGAGATTAAGTACTGAATGATGAGACAACCTTGTGGTATGCTGTAAATCTATTTTTTTGATGTATTAGAAATGATTTTTTGTGGATGAATAACTCTTGTTAAAAGAAGTACAGAATCAATACGCTTCACAACCACTGTAGTTTCACTGATTGGTCTTCTCTGTAACTCGCTAAACACTGTCTGAATCCCGGCCATAGCTGTAATAAATAGTTTTGTTTTTTCTCAATAAAAGTCTCCTTATTTATTCCAGCTCATCTACACACATTATACTACATTATATTTATTGTTCTTAAATAGGTTGGGAATTTTTTTTAAATCTTTAAGATGTGTTTGAAAGTTGACGCTTATGGTAATTTTATTTATTTATTTATTTTTGTTAAACTTCAGATGTTTAAGTTGTAGGAACATTTTTAATGTGTGCTTACAAAAAGGGGGAGATAATTTTACCCAAATTAAAATTTTAAAGCATGTGTGCATGCTTAAGAGATGTAACTATTAGGAGTCTTCTCTTTTATCGAGTTTTAGATGTAAAACGAAGTGTTTCCGTATATATCTGCCGCTCGCACAAATCCTGCATAGTCACAGAACACGACAGAGCAGGGACTTTCAGCATTTTCTCTTCAGAAATTACTAAGTGATGTGGAAATAGTTTCACTTTTGTTGACATCAGTAGGTGGATCATCAGGACTTGTTTCTTTATAAGAACTGGCTTTTTAAAGTTGACGTTTTATTACATTTTCAGTACACTTGGGATGTTGAAGAACGCTGTTGCAGATGTTAAAGTTTCTGCGCGTTTACGTTTAGGGTGATCAGTTGACGGAGACGCTTCAAAACATTCACAACTCTTGTTTGCGTTCAACTCACTTTTTTTGTTTCGTGACATTTCACAACAAGGTCATGTCAAGGTGAGGTGAGGTGACGCCAATATGATTGAGTTTAGAAATTAATTTGCGTGTATATAATGCAATTTAAAAAAAAAAAAAAAAAGAGCTGAAGAACCAGCAGATTCCAGGAGATCTTAAATAAATAAATCGGGGTGAACCATCTGCCTTGACCAGTTAGTGATCTGATCTTTTTTTTTTTTAAAGTTTTTAGTTTTTCTTGCCACCATAGTTTTCCTACATGCCTGGAAGGAAAAAAAAAAGTGTGGACTGAAGGCAGTTTTCAGATTGAGCCTTAAAAATTCGCTTAACAATAATAATTTAATCCTCATTTTGAGAAAGACACGACAACAAGAACAAAGATGTGATTTTCAAGCTAAAAGTTTGTTTGCATACTTGTCAGCCCTGTGATGTTTTAATTGCAAGGTTGCTCCTGTTTTGGCACAGAAGGAAAGTTGCTGAAATCTGAACCGTGAAACCCTGTTTTGGTTTGAGATGACTTGTCAAGCTGAAAACAGTTGAACCTGTTTTCATTTCAGGTTAACCCAATGCAGAAGTGCTGTTAGTATGCCAGGAACAACTAAAAGAAAATAAATATATATGTAAATGAGCTGCTTATGACTGCATATTTGTCTTAATTGTTCTAATAATAAAATAACTTTTACAAAATGTATAAACTAATCCTAATTTAAAAGGCTACTCCATAGATTTAGTTAGACTTTTTTTTTTTTTTATTAAGTTAGGGAAGCCCAGGACACACATGACCCACATGTCACAGACTCTTACTGTCGGTTGGAGGCTCTGGGTAGTCGTGTGAGTGGAGGCTGATGTCGCCTTCATCCACTGGCCTATTATCAGGTGTGCAACACCCTCTGGAGCCACTACAGCATTCAGAAAACAATGCCTGCACACATATTTTTATAGAAAATCCCTTCAATAGGAAGCCATCCAGTCATAGTTTTCTCTGGATCAAAGTGTTGAAGTGACTGTTTATTGTGAGAGCCATGCATAATAACAGCCTGTGAACCAGACGTGTCTAAAAGCTCGTGTTTCATTTGCTTTTGTCAGAATGTGGCTGACCAGAATGGCAACTCATAACTGGCCTGTGGAAAAATCATTCCCTCTATAAAGTCAACATGTTCTTATTTATGTCTTTAATCAGCGAGAATTTTTGCTGGAAAACTTTGGACACAGTGACCTGAAGTTTGGTTTTGGTCATTTACAAGCATCAAATGCAAAGCTTAGGTTTCTAATGGTTATGGGTTTCTCACCATCAAAATAACAGATCAAACTGCCCATATTGCATTAAGTGTGTCTAATGTTAACACATTTTTGCCATACGTATATACTTTTTTTTTTTTTTTTTTTTTTTGCACCTCTCCCCTTTTTCTTAAATTCTGCGTTTTAGTGCCTGTTTCTTTAAGGCCTGCTTGCCAAAACCCTAGGCTGCTTTAATTTGTCGGTTATGGTCTGTTTGAATAAAAGACAGAAGCGCGTTGTTTGTTTCTGGTTTGACAAACCAGCGAGAGGACAGGTATTATCCAAATATTTACAAAGTCATGTCGGTAAACAGCAGACGTAATACACCGACTACAAACAAGGCACTGCATGCGGTTGAGCAGAGACCTGTCTTAGACGTGGACTCTTGCATGCACAAAAACTACAGGATAGTTTAAAGAAAACTATATCGCCTTAAATGCAAAGCTTTCCATAGCTGGACCAAACAAATGCCTCTTTTTCCTCATGCAGGGCATTCTGAATATTGCCATGCATTGTCAAGTGTATGAATTTAATTTATCTAGGTCCAGATGATCAATAGCGTTTCACATATTGATGAGGTGTATAAACTTCTGAGGTTCGATACCGCATCCCTTTGTAATCCATTAACCTCTCCCTGGAGTTCAGGCCAACCTTAGATTTATACGGACCTACAGTAATAAATCCACATGTATATCATTTAGTGTCTGGAGGGATTTGCAGTGCGTTCCTGTCCACAAAGCATCATCTATCCTACCCTAACATTCTCATCTAAATTTTTAAGCAGTCAAGACGACATCCACCGGACTTTGCATGTGCTTTCGGAAATGTTGCCTCTATTCATTTCAGCATGTTTCCTGGTGCATTATCCATTAACCAGCACTTCTCAGTGGTAGTGCAGTCAGGGATTGTTCGTCCGAAGCAACACCTTGGTTTTGACACCATTTGGCTCCCTGGTTGGGAGCCTTAACCTCATCAATCTTGCTGCTAAACGGAGAGCACTCAATAGGATAGTGTATCGACACGCTCTGAACTCCATTGTTCACTGGAACTGAGCACTCAGCAGGTTAGAGGGCTGAGTGTCTCCTTGGATCAATGCAAGAGTTGTTAGCCCATAGCAGCAGCAGGAGCAGTCAGAGGGCAACTGGGGCTCTGTCTGCACCTCACACATTATCTCTACTCATTTAAAACAACTCCTTGAGCCCTCGAGTGTTGATCCTGCCCCAGGTTTTTGTTTTCCCGTCGCACTGAATGGGGGGATAATTTACATGTAAGCAGCATGGGTCTTCCTGAAGCATCAAGCTGAACCAGACATCCAGATAGCTTGGGGAAGTGTCCTGTAATTTACATAGGAAAGGTCACAGACAATGCAGGAAGAGGACGACAGGGTATGAAAGGTTCATCCTTCCTCTTCCCTGTGAGATAAGAAGCATGTAGCATGTATCTGGAGGCAATCTGATGTCATTTCTGATGACTGATTCAGGCTTGTGGAGACGACGTTGGATATATCACCCTCCTGGGAATACCCAAAACTCAAGTGTTTTCAGTGATTATATTCACCATTTACAGCAAGAAACAGTTTCTGCCTTTTAAAATGTTTTCATCATCTTTTGTTTTTTGTGTATAATTCTTCAGCAATTCTGAGGAGTTTCTAAACCCAAAAAAAGTACTGTGGCTGGACAAGAAGTAGTGCCAGTCTGTAGGGATGAGTAATTCAACTGAACTCCAACTATTAAATGAATTGGCATTTAATTTATTCCCTGGAGTATAAATAGTTATGACTTTGGTCAAAGTTTCCATTTATCCAGTGAAATACATTGGCACAAACTTGGAGACCGATGTTTATGGTTTGCACATGATACACTTTTTCTTTTCACCGTGTGACCCTGAGGCCGAAGTTTGTGTTAGTTAAACGACTACAACTGTCTGCAGCAAAATCAGGATGGCCTTCATCAAAATCGCAGCTCATTTATTGATATAACACGGCCTGTTTTACATGTTTTCCTGCTCCAACAGTATTAGAATAACTGCTGCAAGTGTAGGCTCAATGAGCTGCTGGCATGCTTGTAGACTCTCAGTGGTGCTTAAAATATTAATGGTTGTGTATTCAGCTTTGGCTTGTAATATTGTTTTTGTTTTTGTTTTGTTTTTTTTCTCCTCCTGACTGATGCATTTCCTTAGTAGTGTTTCAACACTGAAAGTAAGGAAACATGGGTGACCTCCAAAAGCTCTCTTTGGCTGTCTCTCTAAAAGCAGCTTACCAGTTCTGAGCGGCTGCTGAACACTGGCTCCTTCCTGGTGAAAATGAGAACATTTGACAAGCCAAGGTCACCAGGGGGCTTCAATCGCAGGGCCCAGCGAACACTGCAAAGTCATAAAGCACTTTGTCATCACTCGCTATATAAACTCTCAACAGTCAAGTGGGATCACATTCCCCTCCCTCCTACCTTGTGTGGCCTGTGTCACTTGATTTTCTCTTGGCGCTGTTTCAAATCCAAATGGAGTGTGTGGATGCTGGAAGGCTGTCATGCAGAAGGCCTTTCTTGAACTTTAGGGAAAGCTTTACTTGCTTTATTGACAGGTGAAGGTAGGTGGTGGCAAGAAGTGATGCTGAAAAGCTGCACCTGTCTGAAAAAGAGAGAGAGGATGGGGGGGGGATCACGGAGGTGGGTAATCGTTGCCAGTGTTTACGAATAGTTCAATAATGAGCCATCAGGAGCACGGTGGCCATGATGACATGAAAGGAGACAAGATGTAGAAGAAAGGAGAAAAAAAAACAAAACAAATGCCCTTGTCCTGTGCTGGTGGGGAGATTGGATTATCCAAAGGAAGGCCTGTCAGCCTGCTGTGGAACCACAGCTGCAGGCAGCGCAGGGGCAACAGGTGCGGCACTTTCAGACGTTTGTGCAAATTAAACTAATCACAGGGCCTGACTGTGCAACACCTGAAGCATGCTAGTGGCCAGGCAAGGCACGAGAGAGGAGATGGGGAAGGAAGAAGCAAAGAAATAATAATAATAATAATGATAAAATAGTGGGGGTTGTACAGCTTCATGTTGGAACAACTTTTTAAACTACAATCATAACCATATTCCCTTGATCTGTATTTGTTTAAAGTCACAGGGTCTGGATTTGGATTTGGTCCAAAAGAAAAAAAACAACAAAACAAAAAAAAACAGGGACTGAGCTTCAAAAAGCTGCATATTTGGAGGCCCTGGAGGACCATTTGAAATATTTTTTCTTTAATCCTGTGAGCACAAATATACTATATTGTGCACTCAAAAAAACAAAAAAAAAAAACAACTTAAATAGTATTTTACAGGCTGTGACAATTTGGGCGAACCGCAAAAGGAGGATTAACGTGGATTAACGGCAAACTGAAATGTGAACAATAGACCTTGGAGAGATTCCTGGCAATGTCGGCAGCCATCACACCCGGGCAACGGTTGGTTCTGCTCCAAGCCTCCAGCTGCACCTTTAAAAAGAGGCCACGCTGCTGCCACCTGCACTTCACTTAGCCCAACGCTTCGTAGCTAACGTGATGACAGCGAGCTGTGTCACACACTAGACTGCCTATGTAGCTGAGAAAAAAAAAGTCCCTAACTATTCAGTTTTATTCTTCTGAATTACCCCCTGATGAGCAATTAAAATAAAAAATTCACCTTCCGTACAGTTCTAGCTATGGAGACTAAAACTGTTTTTGTTTTTGTGGTTGTAAATATATTTATTTGTGTTGCAGTTTTAACACGTGACTCACCTGAGATCATTGCTTTTGGTAGCCAGCTCCGAGTGGTCATTCAACAAGGTGCACCTTTTTCAACCATTCAACCATTTCTGTTGGAAACAGCGTAGCATCGCAGCATCTTGGATTTTGAGTTGAAAATTTGAGTTTTAAAATTTGGAGCTGAGAAGTTTTAACTGTGCAATGTTAAATGTAAATGGTGCTCAGGAGCATAAAATGTATGTGAAATTTCATATCGCATGTCCCATTTTTAATACAGTGGCATATGATGCCATCGTATTATGTGTGCGCATGTGTGTGCTTGTCTATATGTGGCCCTGTGAAGGACTGGTGGCCTGTACTGGGTAGACCATCTACTTTTGTCCAAGGAGAGCTGAGATAGACTCAAGAGGAATTTGTGGATATAGATAATAAATGGATGGATAACGTGCAAAGATAAGTTGAAAAGATGCAATTCAAAACAGTCATTACTGAATCCAGAGTATTAAAAAGGTTATTAAAAAAAACAAACATGAGTTAACACCTTAGCATTGGGCTGGGTAGTGTTAAACTCCTCTCTTATATTCATGCTTGCCTGGACTATTATCCTGCTCTGTTTGGGAAAGTGGGATCGGGGGAGGTTTGGGATGAGTACACGCTCAATACATTTCTGTGTTCTTATGTATGTTTTTTTTCCTTCTTTTCTTTTTTCTGAATCTTTTATTCACCCATGACATCGGTGGATAACTCGAAAGTTGATGGGGTCACAATGGTGAGCTGGAATGTGAGAGTTTTAGGACATTTACTTAAAAGAGCAAAGGTGTTTGCACACTTGAAATCTACGAACTCCAACGATATATCTCTGCAGGAAACACATATCAGACCATCTGATCAAGCTTGATTACATGCAGCTGGGCAGGACATATCTTTCAGTCATCTTTTTCAAGTAAAGCATGTGGGGTTTCCATTATAATCAAGAGAAATATACACTTTCAACACCATCAAACCATATCTGACATCAGTGGTAGTTTTCTCATCGTAACTGGCCGTCTTTACTCTCAGCATGTTACTTTAATTAACGTTTACAGTCGGAATGTAGGTGATGCGAGTTTATTTCAAAAAACATTTGAGGAATTACCTGATCTTACAAATACTAATTTAATAGTTGCAGGGGATTACAATATGTCTTGGATTGGCGCCTAGACAGATCCTCAAAAAAACAGTAAACCATTGAGCAAAACCTGACAAACTCCTCTATTTTCTCAGTTACACAATTCATAGTCTTGACTTGATTTTTTTTTCTGTTCAATATTATTATTGCAGATCATGCACTATCATCTTGGATTTCAATCAACCAAATCAGCCAGCGACATGGAAACTGCAGCTTTCTCTTGCTGATGACGCAGACTTTTGTAAATATCTTTCAGACAAACTTGAAGAATTTATTGAAACAAATGACACGTCTGATACTTCTGATTCTATCCTTTGGGAAATGTTCAAAGTAGTCATGAATATTTCTTTTGAAGCATCACTTAAAAGGTTGAGGAACTCCCGATTAATAGAGGTTGATGCAAGGATATCTGAAGTAGAAACTAAATATAAGCAGGATAACAGCAGCAAAACACTGCAGGATATCCTTAATCTTAAATATGAATACAATATGATTTTAACAAAACAAGCTAGCGACCAACAGTCTCAGCTCCACCTTCGTTATTTCGAACTTGGAGACAAGCCCCACACTCTGCTAGCTCGTTAGCTCAGAGGGCAAAAACCTAGTAGGGCTAAACATAGTATTAGGTCTAGAACGGGGAAAATCCTCACGAGCCTCAAAGAAAGAAAGAAATGATTTGTGATATCTCGAGTGAAGCTCTGAATGCCAAAGTGATCTTATTGGAACTTATAGAAGTTATTAAACCACTTAAAACTGGAAAGTCCCCCGGGACCAGATGGGTTTGGGGAGATTTTTATAAAAAGTTTGCTGGATAAATAGGCCCACTCCTGCTTGGAATATTATCTCATTCTGTTGTCGCAAAAAAAAAACACATTATGCAATGCAATGTTGCTCTTCTGCTTAAACCAAATAGAGATGATAACAACCCTGCTTCTCACTGCTCAATCTCGATGCTCAATTTGGATTTTAAAATCTTTTCTAAGATTTTACCCAATAGATTGAATAAACACATAGAATCTCTCATCCATATAGATCAGATGGGGTTTATCCCTAACAGATAATCCTTTTTTAAACACCTGAAGACTATTGAATATTCTGCATTATAAAGTTCCCTCAGGCCCAAAAAAAGACTATAATTTTTGGATGTGGAAAAAGGTGGAGTGGGGGTACCTGCTTAAGGTTCTGGAGAGGGTCGGTCTTGGAAACCATTCTGTCTCGTGGGTACGGCTCACATACCTGGAACCATTCGCTTTGATCAGTTACATTCTTCGCATTGGGAGGGGCACCCGTCAAGGATGTCCCCTCTCCCCATTACTATTTGAGCCATTGAGCCACTGGTGATTAGCATAAGAGAAGATGCACTGATTAAGGAATAAACCACAAAATATCTCTTTACGCCGATGATATTGCAATTTTCATATCTGAGCCAGAGCAGTCTGTCCTAAATGTACTTGAAATAATAAACAGCTTTGGTAAGATATCAGGGTACACTATACTATAAATTGACAAAAAAGTGACCTTACATCTCTCAAGGCAAAATTGGATCCAGTTTTTGTGTCCTCTGCTCAGTTTAATACCTCATCAAAAATATTTAATTATTTGGGTATTAAAATCACTATAACTCCAAATTACTTTTCAAACATAATTTTATGGAAAGACTAAATGCTCTGAAGCTGAACGTAGACAAGTGGAGAACTCTGCCTCTGTCAATGATTGGTTGTATTATATTACCATTCATCTGGGGATATAAAGCGCAAAGAATATCTAAGCTTCATCTACAAAAATCAAAGGAACAAGGACGATTAATAATAAACGTCTTTGCTCATTTCGACAACTACAACTAAAATATGCATTACCTAAAATTCATTTCTTTAAGTATCTGCAGATGAGGAATTCTATAAAATAAAACATTCCCATGTTTGAATCCCTGCCCGAGGATAATATCTTGTTTAAGATCTTCTCTGGCCCCCCAGAGGCTAAAGGTTTCATTTTGTTGCTGGTTGACATCTTTTCATACAAACACTCTCAACCAAATATCATAATTAAACAAATGTGGGAGGAAAACCTTAATACCCTGATTAAAGATGAAACTTGGAAGCAAGCCTTAAATGATATCCACTATTGCTCTATTAATGCTAGGCTACAGTCGGTCCAATTTAAAATCATACATAAATTACATTGTTCGAAGGCCAGACTAAATAAATTTTGACCACAAACTTCTCCCTCCTGTGACAGATGCAAGGCTGCCTCTAGTACGCTTGCGCATCATTTCTGGTTGTGCCCCAGACTTAATGATTTCTGGTCCTCAATATTTAGATCAGGGGTGTCAAACTGATCCATGAAAGGGCCGGTGTGGCTGCAGGTTTTCGTTCCAACCATGCAGCAGCACAGCTGACTTGTTTCATTCGATCAGTTGAACTGGTTCAGACCTTCAGTGAAGACAGTTTAGTTGATTGAATGAATGAGATCAAATGTTTGGAAACACCTTACACAAACTTAATATTGTAAGCCTCATATGTAACAAAGACAGCACAAGAGGCAGAGAGTTAGGAGGATAACATCAGAAGGGAATTCATTTCCAGATTGAGGAGAGCCATTGGAGCACAGATCTAGTTTTCTGGTGAGGTTACAAAAATTACAAAATTGTAAGGTATCCAAATATTTACTGGAACCAAAACCAGCAAACACCTAAGACAAGGGTTGTCGAACTATTTCATCCAGGGGCAACATCATCACCATGGTTACCATTAAAAGAGCCAGTTATTCTTTACTTTCTCAGCCAGTTATGTAGTCAGATTTCCTGCTAGTTCCTGGACTTGATCATTTAAAAAAAAAAAAAAGGAAATTTTGGTGATAAAATCACAAAATTTGTGATTGTGGTGGTGGGGTGTGGTTCTGCTCGGCTGCAGCTCAGGAGACAGCACCTGAGAGGGACTGATTGGCACACCTGTTCTGCATGTGCCAATCAAGCTCCCTCTATTTAAACAGCAGGACTCTGGAGCTGCCAGACCTGCAGTGTGGATGATGTATGCGTGCATTTGTGAACTGAAAGGTGCCACTCAAAAAAAAAAAAAAAAAACCAAAAAAAAACACCAACCACCTTTGATCATTGCTGCCAGGGTACCAGAATCCTTTATAGTGATTTTTATCATAACATTGATGCTTTTGGACAAAAGTTACTCATTTAAAAAAGGGGGAATAACTTATTCCATTAAAAAAAAGCTTGTTTTTTTTCATTAAAAAAGTTAATTTCATCATAAAATCTCAATTTTCACAAAAATCACAACCTTTATTATTAAACTGACTTTTGTATGAAATACATTTTCTTTCTTCTAAAGTCACAAAAAAATGACTCATTTAAAAAAAAAATAGAAGCAACTGTTGTTGTAAAATTGCAAATTTTGAAACATTTTTTTCAGAAATGTTACAAAGTTTTGACCTTTTAAACTTTACCTTTTTTGTAATATCAACTTTTGCAACATTTTGACAAATCACAAATTTTTCATTGTAAGAGAAGTTCATTTTACAAAAATCCTGATTTTTGGCAACTTCTTTTATTGTAAAATCTTTTTCAGATGTTTGCTAAATAATGATTTTTTTTTTCTTTCACTTTTTGTGGAACTGAAGCTGCAGAGTGAACTGGCTGCTGTCAGTCTCACACAATTCTGCATCTCATCTGGAACGCCAAACCTCCTGCTACTTTATCCTCTTCTCCAAAATGAACACACACACACATGGTTGTGTTTTATGCTGCAGCCAGTGAAGTGTATCCCCCCTGCATAAAACACACCCAGCAGGCCTGCTAGCTCAATTAGGCCAGTAAAACGGTGGATTATTTGTTCTGAGAGCCCGGTGATATAACATGCAACATACACTCAGCTGGATTAGCAGAAAAGCAAAAACCAGAAAACAATCAAAAGACAGAATCTTAGAGTTTAAGGAGCACAAGAGATCCTAAACGGGAAAGTAGTAAAGCAGGAATGAGACAAAAGACAATATTTAGTCTGACAAACACTCAGAGGATGAGGAGACACAGGTGTAGACAATTACCAAAGGGAAGTAGCACACCAGGGGAAGTCCTTTCAGAACAAAACAGGAAATCAAGATAAATGAAAAACATGAATTAGCACAACAAAAGAGAACAAATAAACAAAGGCTTAAACTCATAGAGAGCTAAACAAGACTTGGATTACTCAAAACCAAGAGACATCCATGCTCATTTCAGATGTTGCTAAATGACATCTAAAACAGTCAGAATTATTCTCCGTTCAATCTTGTTATTAAAGATGAGGTCATCACGTTCACCAAAAGTGCTAAGTAGTTAACGTAACAGCTAGCTGTGTGACACGACGGACTACAAAAAGCTGTCACTCCAAAAAAGAGGTGGGGGGGGAGAAGAAACGGCAAATAAAACAAAACATGCCCTTAAGTAAAGAATAAAACTGGACTTTGATGAGGTTCATACAAAATCACCCTGAACAGTTGTCATGATGGTAAAATGAAGCTATGGAGACCAAAACGGGTTTTTATGAAGCATTTTTATACACAACATTTGAGTTGTTCTTTATATTATGTTCTGTATTTTATATATAAACACATATTTTGAAGTTATGATCAGCTAACTTTGTTAATACAGGCTTTGAACGCCTGCTTTTCTTTCTCCCCAGCTGACCGAAAACACAAACTCGCAAACAACCAAAGGTGTGTGAAATGTTGGGTGAAAAAGGACGGCCTGTGAAAAAGTGGTATGGTTGTACATTTACCGACCTTGTCCTACCAAACTGGAATGGATTGTCACAGTGAAATACAATCCTTATTTTCATACCCTTAGAGAGCAAGTGAAAAAAAAAAAAAAATCCTCAAATCCTTCAGTGGACGCCAAATGTCTTCTTTCGTAAGGCTCTGCAGTACCCAGAATTCTTCTGGTAACAGAAACCCAAAGTGAATGATGGATGCTTTCTATTATTAGCATCGGCAAAATCTTCCCAACCTTTACTTCTTCCATGCTACAAATATCACATTGCTGATGTATTCCATATTAAATTACTGAGTTTTAACAGCAGTGGTCTGCAGTATCTGTTATCAACAACCATAATGTGGAAGATTAGCGCACACATGATGCCCACCTGTTGCCCAGCTCTGTTTTATGAAGGTCACAGCTGTGATACTGAAACCAGTCTTTTTAAAGGCTGTCATCATGTTCGACTGAGGCTGGCTGCATTAAAGAGTCATTCAACAGAAATAAAGATGATTGTGCTACTTTTTAAAACACACAACACTTGCTTTAACAAGTCACACAGAATGCTCAGACTTAAACCTAATTAATCACATAGGCTGTATATGTGTGTGTGTGTGTATGTATATATATATGTTCTTTAAACCACTGGGAAAACAGTACTAGAGTTGTTAAAAGGTAAAATGTTTGTTTAGTTTTCAACA
>JBAMYA010000022.1:5758810-5785451 GCA_037176975.1 Arrhamphus sclerolepis
CCCCCAGATTCATTGAGGGGACTGGAGTTCGGATGTGTGTTTTTCCGATTTTGTTTAAAGACTGGTTTTTTTTTTTTTCCTTTTTTTTTTTTTCTCCATATCAAACTTTCCAATCACAAAAGAAGCAAAAATAAAAACCAGTCTTTAAATAAACCACAGAACAACAGTTTGTTGTCACACTAACATCTATTTGTGCATCAAAGCAAAAGTGAACTAAAACAACATCTTTAAAGCAAATTCCCTGTTAAAAGATATATATCATTCTTTTTTTTTTTTTCAGATGTTAAAAATGAACCTAAAAAGTGCAAGAACACCCTAAAAATTTTCGCATTGGAAGGTCACATAAATATTAAATAAAAACTGTTACAACAGGAGCTCAACCACAACCATAGTGAATGGAAAACAAAATGCCGTTGAGACATTTTCGGTCTGTACATTTTCAACAGAAAACACACTCCCTGACGCTTCCTCTGTCGTCCGATCCGCTGCCTTCGAGAGACTCATTGCTTCCTCTGTTCAGTCTAACCCCCCCTCCCCCCAACCTTACCCAGCTCGACTCATCAGCAATTAATCACGACCTTGCCTGCTTACAAATTGATATGCTTTTTGACTAACAACACAACAAAACATTTTAATGCAAAGATGCAAATAGTAACAAAAATATTTTAAATATACTCATGAGTCTTCACTGTTTTCATCATGGTCAGCTAGTATAAAAGTGCACTATCCACGCACAAACTTGATGCCTCCACGGAGGGTAAAATGACAAGGGCTACTCTTGGAGTTGGTGCTAGATGAACATTTCTTACGAATGTCAGAGAGAACGTCTGAAGCTGGCGGCTTTGCTGGGCGCCTAAGTGCAGCTGATACTGATTAAACAGTTACTGGTCAATTCCATGTGTCACTGAGAACAAAGAAAAGTAAAGAGATAAAGAGATGGGAACAAGAAAATTGTATCCCTTATCTCTCAGTGTCTAATAATATTAATCACTAGTAATAATAATAATAATAATAACAATAACAATAATACAGAAAAAAGATTAAATGTTTGAAACACGTCCTGTTTCCCTTAGTGATTCATGCCCCTTTTTCTATGTATCCACGGTCCTGCAGTTCATGTCACCATCAGCTAGTTCCTTTTGTATATTGTCGGTCTCTCTCTCTCTCTCTCTCTCTCACTCACACACGCACACACACACACACACACACACACTTACATATAGTTATATAGAGAGATTTGTTTTTGTTTTTCTGTTTTTTTTTCCACACACAAAAAGTGAAAAAAAATAAAAATAAATTAAAGTCAAACATGCACGCACACAAAAAGACTGATGTGTAGTAAAATGCTTTACATTGCTGCCCCGTGTTCAAAACAGGGCCTAATTCTGTGTCTCTGTTCATTTTTTTAATGCATAATTGAATTAATAATGTTGGTCATCTTGTAAACATCATGATAAATCATTTTGGGCCGTCATTTCCTCCTCGCTGCTGTTTTTTTTCTCTTTTTTTTTTCAGTCATTGGAAGTCTCTAAACATGATGAATGAGGCCACTTTCATTTTTGTCTATTCATGGTACACAGACGTTTTCTGAGTTCCTACAGTCTATGTTGGATTTGCTTTTTATGGATCAGTGTCTTGCTTTTCCAATTGGTAAGTATCAGTGTGGTTAACGGAAGCATTAAAACTCTCGCCGTTGTCCTTTTCACCATGAGGCTCTGCCATTAAATCGTCATTTGAGTCAGTGTTGAGTTCATCCTCTGCCTCTTCTTCCTCCTCATCCTCCTCTTCTTCATCCTCTTCTTCGACGTGCGCCTCCTCCTCGGGCGACATGTCATCTTCAGCCTCTCCCGATGTTCCTGTGGTGTCATCCTGGGCTGCTGGCACACCGAGTGAAGGTGCAGGGTTGTGGCCCACTCGTGATGCCTCATGATGCGTCTTCTTGCTGAGGTCCAGCGAGTCGCTGAGACCCAGGCCAGCTGCGTTCTTCAGGAAGAACAGGGAGCTGCTGGTATCAGTGCCCAGGTTGAGGGAGCTGTCCAGGCTAATGGAAGATGGCTGGTATGAGTGGTTGTAGTCAGAGCCAATGCCACTTGTCTGGTAGAGCATGGAGGGAGCACTGCTGTTCATGTTGTGGGACAACCCGTGGAGGCCACCAGGTGAGGAAGAAGACAGACCCATGGAGGAAGGAGGGACCATTGCCAAATTTCCTGCCAGGTGTGCTCCTTCCTGCTTTGGAGACACAGATGGCAGCTCACCCCGCTCCTGCTTCTCATGCTTTCTCTTGTGGGAGTCCATCTGGGACATTCCTACCACCGTGTGCTTACACTCGGGGAAGGTGCAGTGGAAGTGTGAACACTTGAGCTTATATTTGCAGTCAGGAACCTCACAGTCAGCACTGGAACTGAACTGGCAGAAGCCAGCGGCGCTGATCACATCTTGCTTGCCGTGATGCTTGCGGTGAGCCGTCACCTTGGTGCTGTCAGTGCAGCGGAAGCCACAACGCAGACAGTGGAAGTGGGTGCTGTTGCCAGAAAACTGGCAGTCAGGGAAGTTGCAGCTGAGCGACGATTTGAAACGCTTGAAGTCATCCAGGACCAGGTTGTCCACGCGGTCATGATGCTGTGCATGCTTGTACATATGGGTGCGGCCACAGAACTTATAGCCGCAGTTCTCACGAGTGCAGTGGTAATGAGTCACCTTGAGCGAGAACTGGCAACCTGAATCCTTGCAGTTCTCATACAGGTCATAGCGCCGGAAGCCGTCCAGCATCATCCCCTCATCCAGCATCTTACGTGATGATGCAGTCTTGCGGCGCTTGCCAAATGGTGACATGTCCTCGATGATCCAGAAGCGTTTCTTTGCACCAGTGGCCGTGGGAATGGAGATGGTGTTGCCTAAAGGGAAAAAAAGAACATTAAAGTTGATTCATAAAGAGAAACCCACAAAAAAACAAACAAATTAGTGTTTGGGTTCAAACTCTAATGCTGAAACATACTCAGCCAGAAATGGTTCAGAGCTGAGTAAGCATGGAGAGTCACTTTTTTTTTTTTTTTTTTTTTTCCTAATTCCCAGAATAATTAGTAGAGGAAAAATGATTGACTGTTGAACATGACAATTTTACAGGGTGTCTCTTGCCTCCAAACAGAGATGGAGCTATGAGTCTTAACCAAGCCTCTTATCTCTGTGTTGTTTTATGAGGGGCACCCACCTTCTGAAACACCCTGGGGTCACCGCTAATGATGTGATCCCTGTTCTGCAAGACAGGAAGCAGCGGGCCTCGATAAAACTTGAGGCGTGATTAAAATAAGAAGCTGCTGATGCAGCTTGGTTAATGGGAGCTAAACAAGGCCCCGGCTTCAAAGAAAAGGTGCCAAATTTACTGCTCTCCTGAAGTAGGTAATATCAAAAGTGAAAGTAGAAACAAAGGCGTCACTATTACGAGCAGTTATACATATTTTTGTTGTTACTGTAATTCTTCCACATGAATTTCCACTTTTTGCATGCCATTTCTTTTCATCTCTCCGAAACAAAAAGGCAGAGAAAGGCTGGATCACACAGTTAAATGCTGCACAGGACTCAGTAATTGAGAGTGACAGCTGCAGTGTTGGTTTGCGCCGGGGATAAGTACCTGCAGCATCCTGCACTATAGGGACGTCATTTTTAACTGGAGACGGAGTGGCAATGATGGGGCTGAAAGCTGGTGTGTTGGTTGGCATGACAACACTCCGAGTGGCTCCCAGAGAGGCGCTGAGCAGAGAGTATGACAGACAGGATGGAGAGAGGAGGTATGGGAGTGAAGGGAGAGAAGGTCGGAGAAGACTGGGAGAGAGAGATGGTGGGGCCTGGGACGGGAGGCCAGACTGAAGAGCGGAGGGAGGAGGTGGTGGTGGAGGTGGAGGAGGAGGAGGAGGGGAAGAAGGAGGTGCATTTTGGGTAGCGCTAGTGTCAGCAGGGGTGGTAGGAGCAGAAGTGGTGGCGGGGTAGCCTTGTCCTGGAGAGACAGGTTGACCAGAAGGGGTGAAGGACAGGTGAGAAGGGAAAAAACACATACGCAAAAACAGGGGCCAAATCACACGTACACACGCACACACACACACACACACACACACACACCAAGGGATGGGAGGTAAAAAGGGAAAGATAAAAGATAAGAGAATGATACAAAATGAGGCCCATTCAAGACAAATAACCCAAACACCAGCCAAAAAAACAGTGATGAAAGTTGTGGATAATATTGGCAACACATGACGAAATGTGAAAATCACAGCCAGGCTTAGATTTAGCAAAAACAGAGAAGAATCTATTAGGTATGTTTGAGAAAAAAGAGGCAGTTCCTCATTTCCTTTAATTGTCCCACAGCTGAGCCAACTAAAAGAGTTAAAGTAGACACAGAGCCACAGGGATGATGAGCTCTGGCCAAAGGAAAATGGTATAAGCTACATTCAGAGCAATAACTCAGACCACTGATGTACAGAATGGAGGTTTTATGACAATGAGCAGGCAAACTGAAAAAATGTATTGTCCACGACTCAGAGCATAACAATACAGCATTGTCATCAACCTCATATATTATCACTAATGTGTCTATTGACTGGAAGTTAAACTACTGAATCATGAAATACGTGAATGAAGTACGCATGTAATGACAAGCTGCTGGCTTTCTGGGTGAGGTATGAAAGTGTGGATTGAGTAAGGAGGGCTGATTGTCAGACAAGAAAACCTGCTTTCATTTTCAGACAAAACTACATAAAAGTCTGACCTGCTGGGGATCTTTTACTCATTCTCACCTGCTGGAGAGCAATCATTGCCTACAGGTGTGCTGGTGCAGCTTCGATCCTGGTTGGAGGATTCAGAAGAGAGGCCCAAAGGGCTCCCTCCTCCTCCCATGTAGTCCATGTAGTCGTCAGTCTCATCAATGGCAGCGGGGAAGCTGGAGGTGAGACCAGCCTGGGCTGCCATGGGCCCAGACATAAAACTGGGAGCGTGCTGCATCTCATCCCCCCTTTGGCCAAGCGGCATGACCTGGAAAACAAATCATCTTTAATGTAAAAGAGCATTAGAAACAAACCGCTTGAGGTATCATGACTCATCTATGCAGGTGTTGTCTCCTGGCATAAAAACAAGAATTTCTTAGAACAAGAATGTCAGACGTATTTTAAAAAAAATGAAAATTGCACATCTGCCACATGTCAACCGCAAAGACAAACAAAGACGAAAGAACAAACAGGACTAGAAAATCCACATTTAAACCCATGTATGGTACATAATGTACTCAAGAGGTTGCATGAGAAAACAGTACTCACTACAGTGTAAAAGAATTTCAACAAAAGAATGTCATGAACATTTTTGCCATTGACTGGAAGGATATGAGTGGTACTTTTTTGTAGAACATCAAATGAATTAAGTCCTTCCCAGAAACTGAGTCATAAAATAGGAAACAACTATAAACTCAAGAAGAAAGAAAAAAGCAAAGCTTAGAAAATAAGTTTCATGCAGACAAGCAGGAAAATGGCCAGACTTTGCTATTCTGAAAAAAAAAAAAAAGAAAAAAGAAAAAAAGAAATATAATTTGTGACATTGTCATTTAGTTCTTATGAAGGGTGTGTGAGGTACTTGGCTTTGTTTTGTTTGCATGTTTGTACCTGGGATGGGACTCTGTCAAAGTTCTTCCCTAGCATCCGCCTCATGTGTTTGCGTGCGTGTGAGGTCATCTGGTGCTTGAGCAGGAAGGAGAACTGGCAACCCTCTCGGATGCAGTGGAAGTGGCTGTTGACTTGGTTATACTTGCAACCTGCCAAGGAGAAAACGGTGACAGCTGTAAACTCTCCATTTGCAGATTAATTTGTCTTTGCCTCATTGCGAGGCAGCCAAAACCAGCTACAGTGCTAAAGGCAATATTATCAGTGTGAGGGTGTTATGATTAGATCAATCACAAGGTGAAATATTTTTACTTTTTTTAATTTCATGATATGGCTTTGACAAAAGAGGAATCGGGTTTCAAAGTGTTTTGGAGTGTACATGTAGGAGGAATATTAGATCACTGGTGTCACACTGAGCAAGTCAAGGCTTCTGTGCACTAAACCTGTGGAGCTCTTTTATTACACTGACATGCTTTATTCAATTAGGAATTTACATAAATAAATTCTCATTTTCTGTGGGCCAATAATGCACACATCCCTGCAAACCAAAGTAAATATACGATTATTACCATATTAAATTCATTTTTCAAAGTATCTCCATTGTCATTTCTCCTTTTGTTCTACATTGTTCTGCTGCCTGCTTCATAGTCTTCAGTTATTTTCTCTTGTTTTAACTGGTCTAACTCTAATTGCTTTATGATTTCAAATTAAATGATTGTTCCGTTTTGTGCCTGTTAATCAAATACCATTATATAAAGCAGGCAGAAATAATTGAAAGAGTTACATGCTGGGCAGGTGCTAGCATGTCAGTAACCATGACACCCAGTTTAAGAGAAAAACATGTCTGTGTCATCAAATAGCTTTTGCACACACAACGCTTTAGACACGCAAAGTTGAGCAAATAACAGTAACCTCTGTGACACAGAGGCCCTTTTGTGAGACAGAAACCAGGTAACATCATCAGCGGTGTTCAGTTTAATGTTGCTGCCATGGATACTGGCAACCCATCAATTCTTTATGACTGGAGCGCTGGTGATGGTAATCCTTTCTGTTTTTCCTCCAGCCTGAACAATACAGTTGGCAGATCAGGCTGGGGACAAAAAACAGCTGTTTAGGGCCTGGTTTTGTTTGCTTTGTTTCTGTGCTCTGAAAAGCTTGTATAACCGACTAAAAAGAAAAAGAAAGAAAGAAAAAAAAAAAAAGAGATCACTTTAATTTGTTTCTATGTGATGGCAGCAGTAGCTGTGAGGCGCAGCTTCAGATCACAAACAGGCTAAACCAGACAAGCCAGATAATTAACAAACACAAACCTAATTGCTCATTTCTGACAGGGGCAAAAGAAAGAGGAAAACAACCTGGATGTGATTGCCCTCTTTGACATTATTGCTCATATAGTAGTACAGGCAAGACTTCCTTTGGGACTTGAGGTGCCATTGTGAATATGCAAAATGCATTGACAAAACCTATGAGGCATTCTTGTTTCATGCCTCTTAAAACAACTCACAAAGCATGATGCTGTGTTTGCCAACACTGGTTTCTCTCCCTTTGTAAACAAAGAATATCCTCTTGCAACAGGCAGTACAAATCAATCCGCATCTCTCAGTCTAACACTTTTAATCCAAACATTTCTCTTGGTAAAATATCCTGAAAAGCTGCTCAAGTTGACATGGAGTTTTTCAGAGGGAACAAGAGTCAAACAGGCCAAAACATATGCAGGATCAGGAGGATTTCTGTTCTTACCCAGCCTCCCACACTCCTCCCTCTTGGTGAAGTACTTGAAGCCGTTGGCGGCACGGCGCTCTGCCTTCTCATGCTTCTTGACGTGCCACGGCAGTTTGGTGGTGATGTTGGTGACAAAGAAGCAGCCAGGCCGCAGACAGTGATAGTGGCCTCTCATTCTGAACTCACATTGCTGCAGAAAAGACAAATAAGTGCAGAAATTCATGGATCAAAAAAGTGGTCAGTATGTAAAAGTTGTTTAATTTTATTACATTCATTTCATAATGCATAAAACCATAATCAACATTTTTTTTTCTTTCTGGTTATGCAGAGCATGCCACATTTCTAAGACCAATTATTTTTCTTTTCCCGGCTTCTCACAAATACCCCTCCTCTCTAACATGTCTGTACACCACCATCTGTTTGTGAGGCTCAGATCCCAAAGGACTGGGCCAATAAAGATCTGCTCAGTTCAGGAGATGGAGACTAAAGGGAGGAGGAAGGGGAGTAGAAGGGAGGGAGGTACTTTTTTTTGTGAGAGTGGGTGATTTTCGACACATTAATGAATTCATTTAAACGGTTTTCCAAATATGGGCTCATGAGAGCAGGCAGGGGCTGCCATTTAGGTTTCATTTGCGAAGCATTCCCCTGATTTTTGCCCTATTCCAGACAGCCTTGTTTACTGTGCAAGTGACAATGATTTATTGGGTAATATCAGCTAAATTGGCCTTTTCTGAGAGGAGAATGCGGCAGTCAAAATGACATCATTGACATATAAACAGGCATTACTGGGGTGAGTCGACTGTCTTTCTCAGCAGAGATGGAAGACGGGGAGCACTGGTTGTGAAAGCCTTGAGTCAAATAACCTCAAATACTGGTCTAATAGATAGCATACTTCATGCTTGGAAACCTCTAGGAGTTGACAGTCAGTGATTCAGCTCCTGGCTCAGTTATCAAGCTGCACTCACCTGGTTGGGACAGAGACACTGAAGAGAATAGTAGGCAAACTGGTCACGGACATTGACCAGGCTGTTGTTGGGATTGATGTGGTCCAAACAGTGGGACTCTGCCTTTCCAGAGGTCTTGCACACGTACTTGCAGTTCCCAAACAAGCAGTGGAAGTGAAACTTGTTTGAGTACTTACAGTCGGTAGCCAAACAGGGATCACTGGATGGAAGAAGATGGAAAGTATGGTTCAATAAGCTCTTGGAGGAGAAATGAAAAACAGCACATTGAGCTGTTCATAAGACACAAATGTTTCCCTTACTTTTCCTGGAACTGCAGAAAACCAGGTTTGACTTGTGGCTTTGCATTCTCCAGAGAGGTGGTGGCCAGAGGGGAGTTTGGCAGGTTAGGCATTGATGCTGGCATCTGAGGGATGCTGCCGGTCAGCTGCTTCCAGGCCAATAGAGAGGGAGGAGGAGAGCTGTAGCCGCCAGAGGAGGTTAGGTGTGCCACATCCATCGAGGGATTATTGGCCATAGAGACGGGAGCGACAGGCTGCAGTGGGCCTGACTCACTGGACTCCTTGCCATCACTGAACGGAGGCTCTGACTTCACTTTCAAGGTGGCTCGGAGGTGGAAGCTGAAAGAAAAGATGGAAGCTTATTTTAACATTGATCACCAATGTGAAAGGACTTTCCAAACATGAAGTGGTGTGAGACTCACTTAGCATGTTTTATGGCCCCATCAACGGTGCTGAACAGTGCACCACAGTCTTCAACCAGGCAGTGAAAGTGCACCTTCTGAAGGAAGTCACATTGAGCCTCGCAGAAGTCATCCGTGTCAAACCTTTACACACATAGATAACAATGTGCTATTAGATGCTTCTTCAAAAGAAACACCACCAAAGAGGACAACTGGTTCAACTTCTCATTTGACAATAAAGCCCGTAAATGTCAAGCATGTCATTCTGTGAGCTATGCCAAAATCCTGTAAGATTAGATGTTTTCTAACATTCTGACTGTTATCTCACTATCGGTTTTCTTCCCTTACCTGCGGAGGTATGTCCTCCAGATCTCAGTGGGTTTTTCTGGCAAGGGCCTCTTCAGCAGTCTTTGTGTGTACTGCGCTGCCTCTGAGGTGTCGTTGGCCTGGCCTCCCTCTGACTCAGTCTTCATGTTCATGGCATTGAAGAGGGCAGGGTTCGCCTGTGACATCTTCAAAACACACAACACATAAACCACCAGCCGCTGGCATAGCTGAGCATTTGTAAGCACGGGGACTTGCATATGGTAGTAAACACACACACAGACACACACACACATGCAGTGAATTTGGCAAAGCAAAAGAGAACAGGCAGAATTACAAACATCCGGACTTTTGCTTGAGTTCAGGCCAAGCGTGTTTTCTAAGCATGCTCTGGGGACATCTGTTAACCCTTTTATGTGAGGTGGTAGCTTGAATCAAAACTCAGAAAGCCTGACACAACATGAGTTGAGCTATTAAACATCTCTGCTTTCAGGGTTTAAACACTACAACCCTGAAGTTAAGCTGAAAAGCTTAATAGACACAGTGTGTGTAGCAAGTATGAAAGAGAAGGTCACCAGTTGGTGAGAAGAGGAAAAAAAAAAGGCTGCCATTACATCATCAATTTGATGAAAACCACCAAGCATATTTGTATCGGTCAGATAAGACATATGACTAAGACAATGTCCATTTTAATCTTCACAAAAACATATACACATTTAAATTTCCATACGCTAACATTTAGACTTGTTAAAAAATGAGGGCAGCGCCTTCCAGTTTTTCCTCCCCTGGCTTTTTAATCAAATAATTTATAAACTCTATAAATAAATGTAGAGTGAGGCGGGGAAGAAAAAGTATAAAGGGAGAAAAAAAATGGACGGCGAGTTCAGAACAGCTCATCAAAAAACAAACATCTCTATATATCTGGCATGGCACGCAGCTACTACTTCATTATATTAATTTGTGAGAGGTGCAGTGAAAATTACACCATATGAAAAATGGCTGGAAAATTTAAATGATACAAACTCATCTTATTAGCAGTGAAACATTAAAAAACAAACAGGCCCCTCTGTGTCTCACTAATTTGTCTTGCGATGAAAGGCGTTTGATGGATGGATCTTACCTTATTCATAAGCGAGGATAAAAGAGATGTATTCCCTGGTACAGGATGTCCGTTTGATTCATTACTGGAACAAGGAAAATGAACAATGTCTAGTCAAGATTTGCATGAGAACAGTAAATATTACTATTTATCACACAAGGTGTACAAGTATAATGAAGAAGAAAAATGCTGTCTTCTTAAGAGATAAAATCTACTGTGGGGGGGGCTGGTGTCAAAGGTTTATGTAAACATTCTTCTGACGCAAAAAGTGAGAAAAATGAAGATGATTTTATAATTTATGCACAATTTACAAAAGTGAGATATATTTTAAAAAAAAATCATTGACTACAGGAGGTGTTAAATATGTAGAAAGCACCAATCAAGTAATTTTCTTTCTGTTTTATATTTTATTAATAAATTGAAAGAACACCAGTTAACACTAGCTGTTTTAAATGACCCTTTAATCTAGCACACGTCTGTATACCTGTGGTCTTTCTTGCTCAGGTCCAGGCTGTGTTCCTGGGTGGAATCTTGGGAAGTCCCAGAGTTGCTGTCCACCGGCTCCTGCTTCACTTGAACCAGATTGAACTGGCTGACTGAAGCCGGCTGCCCGTTCCCTGAGGAGTGCGCCAGACACACAGAAGAGGGAAGAGACAACAAAGTTATTGTTGGTCAGCATTATTACCCCTTGATGAGATCCAATCTGACTTCTGTCTTGGCCCGAAAAGAATACTCTCAGTGATAATTATTGCAAAATTATGTCAGGCCGTCAAACCTTTTAAATGGTGATTGAGAGGCGGGAGATATGAGGGAAAAAGACTCCTTTTTCTCCAGCACTTGTCACAACTCATTTGCCCGGCTGCCTCTTAACTGGTCATTAAGTGAGATGCTAATGCTGAGGGAAAGTGGCAGTCTCATATTGGCCACCCCCTCCCCTCCCCTCCCCACCTTCTCAAGCTCCGTGTCGGCCTGACAACGGACGGCGGCCAATGCCACTGAGCGCGCCCACAAGGAAAAGGGGTGCTATGTTGGTCAGATTGGAGCTGACAGCCAATCAGATTGGTTCAAATAGCGCGACCTCTCGATCACAAGTTCCTCTAAATAGGTATTCAGTGAATGCTCTGAGTGCGGAAAGGAGAGCTGAATTCAAATAAATAAACACCAGGGGACAACCCCGGGTAAAAATGCTGACAGGAAGGTGAATTCTGCTCACTCCTACTCCCGAGGGGTTGAAATATTAATTTGTCCTGGGGCTACACAGAGAAAGCTGAGCTTCTGGCTGACAATAAGTGGCAGTTTATCTTAAAAATATATGCGAGTGGGAGATGTGATGGTTCCGGAGTGCAACAGCAGCCAGTATTGGTTTGTTCAGAAATCTGATGTTTAAAAATCAGGCCTGTGTTGAGGTATAGTGATGAAAAAAGGTTGCGGGCAAACAAGTGTGTGACCTTCGCCTGGTGAGGATCTCCTTCTTTTTGTTGTTAGTAAAGAAATAGGAAAAAAAAACAAAAACAGGATCAGTCTTTGTAAGAGGGAAATGGACTCCCACCCTGCTACAAGATGACCCAAAGCCATATCAGGCAGAATCGGAATGGAAAAGTCAGTCTTGGGCCTTGTCAGCTGAAAGCTAGGAGATGGGGAGGTGTCAGTGTCAGTGTCAGTTCAGTTTGACAATGGCCGAGGTTGGAGGGACTGGGGGTGGGGCTGGGGTGGGGCCAAAAGAAAACAGCAGTCAAACAATTTTGTGTCTGGTTTGAAGACCCTGAATGTTTACCAAGTTCATGTCCAGGCCTCCACCCTTCCCCCACCAACTTGATAAGAGTATACCCAAAATTAACTAGCCAGAAAAATCCTGCCTTGTCATTGACAATTAAATCAACTTGCAGACTAAATGAGAGCACATTACATCAAGAGTAGCCTCTCACTGCATGATCCCCACATGATCACCCAGCTGACTAAAATATTACTTCTCTAAATCAAAGGATAAGTTACTGTTTAAGGTGGATTATGGTGAAAAAAAAAAAATTCACTCTGATGCACTTCATGAAATGATTTTTTTTCTCCCTCCTTCCCAAGGAGAGAGAACAAATGAGTTTGACTCAAAGCAGCTTCTTTCTGGAAATTATCCAGGAATAATGTACCACCATGTAATTACTCCGGATAAGATACAGAGCTTGTGAAAGATCATTTGTACTGTGTGTCTAATTAGTAAACCCTTCAGATGCTTGAATCTCTTGAAAAACACTTAGGGGTAAATTAGAGTGGAGCAGTATAAAAGAAAAAAAAAAAACATACTTAGAATTACTGAAGGCAGAAACTGGGGGGAAAAAAGCACAATTTACTGTAAAAGAGACAAGGTTTCACAACCCAATGAGTAAATAAGCACTGTGAAAAATAGCCACAAACTCAGTGACTTTTCTCACACCTTTTTGACATAGAAGCACAAACCACTTCCTTCTCATTTTAGACCCAAATGTCCTGTTCACACAGCTTATGAAGCAAATATGAGAAACAAAACCACAGCTACCCCTCCATCCTGTATCTGCATCGACTTTTACAAAAATTATTGTGATTGAGAGTGGTGAGCTTGTTTTTAAAACCGTTTGTTTCTCAGCAAAGAGATCTGAGCTGCAGCTCTGAGTGTGACAACAAAAGGGGTGGTGAAGGCACCATCTGTGGAGGCCCCACCCTTAGCGGGGGCACTTTCCCAGTTTTCATGCTACCTGCTGGAAGCTCAGAGGTGGAGCTCAGCCTGACAGCATGGTCTCTGCTCAGCTCCCTGGAGCTCTGCTCTCTCTCTGGGCCTGTCCTGCTCCGGGAGAAAAAAAAAAACCAGGAATCGTAATCCTTCTCAGTCCTGACATCCGGAGCAGTCCCATTAACAATCCACAACCCACCTGCTCAAACTGAGAACCGACTTTATCTGAATGCAGCAGCATGCTCTGCGATGCATATTCAAAATTGAATAGCTGAACTTTATTTTCACTCTTATGGGCTTTGTTTAGAGGAATATGATAAACATAGACAAGCCAATTACCTCCAAAATTTATGTGAAATGTGTTTATGCTAAACAGACACTGACATGTTTTCGTGAAACAGAAGGTTTTGAGAATGTGTCTTTGCTGATGCATGCAAGTGTGTTTGTCTTGTATCAAAGTTTGCTTCTCCGCTCTGGTGCACTGAGCCATTTCTGCCTCAGTAATTTTTGTTTTTTTCTTTGTTTTTTTTTTTTTTTTTTTATCAGTTTTTATTCATTTATTTATTTATTTTTGTTCTTGCAATTTCTGAACATAATTTCATTCCACCTCCATTTGCTTGGAACGGGCGCAGACAGAGATAAGAGACCATTGATGAGGAAACATGTTCAACACAAGCCCCAAAGGCCCCCACTCTCAACATCATAATAGACTTTTACGGGTCCTACTCTCCCCTGTCAGCGTATTTATCTCCAAATGGATTGTGGGTATCTAACAAACGATCAACACAATAACAAGCCCAAAGCAGAGGACCATGCCTCTGGTATGCTTCTTGAAGCTTGAAAGCTGCTTTTTTTTTTTTTTCCTTTCTCTCCAGTTTGGGATAGCTGCAGAGATGACCTCTGAGTGCACTCTCTGCTCTGTCCACACACAGAAATTATGAAGCCTTGCATTACACAGGCAGTATATTCTCTTTGTATATCACATAGTTTATCATATCCAGCTTTCCAAAGCATGGATACTTTTTGAAATACAGTAGTAGAGGATAAGAAAAAGTATCATATTTGCATTTGTATATATTTTATTACCTATTAATAGATCTAAATAATCATTTTGAATTTGTGCATGAATTTTAATTATTCAGCATATAAGATGAAAATAAGAACAATAACAATCACTTGTGAAAGGACTTACCTGTGTCTGAATTGTTGGAGGGTTTCAGAGCGGCAGCTGCCAGCCTGGCCATCATGGGTGATATCAGACCCTTGCTGGCAGAGATCTTCTCCATAATGGAAGAGGCCGCCAAGGAGGTTGGAGTAGATGCCATGGCTGCATCTCCCCCCACAGTGGAGCAGCCTTGGGCCAGGGAGTCAGTGGGCATGGAGTGGGCTCCAGAAGAAGCAGCTGATATCAGACTAGCGGCTGGTGGAGTTGGTTGAAGAGGCAGCCTAGGCATAAGAGGGAAGAATGGGTTGGAGGTGGCCAGAGCACTGTTGGAGAGAGCGAGGGCCACCGGCATGTTGCTGGGTAGGGCTTGAGTCAGCAGGCTGGACATGCGCTGGCCAGCACTGGCCAGTGAGGGCGTAGGCTTTAGTGTAGGGCCCGGCATAGAGGAGGAGACAGCGGTGGTCGGTGTGGTCAACAAGTGTGGTACAGTAGTGGACTGCTGGGTCGTAGGGGAGGCACTCAGACTGGAGTTCTTGCTGCTGATGGCCGAAAAGTCCATCAGGTCATCGTTGCTGGATTCCTCTGGCTCATCCTTTGGAGCCAGGAAGGTGGAGGAGAGACCCATGACGCCAGAAGAGCGGATGTGCCGACGCTCATGTTTGCGTTTGTGTGAGGTCATCTGGCTGGTGGAGGTAAAGGTGAAGCCACAGCCTGAACGGATACAATGGAAGTGGTTGGTGGCTTTGCTGTAGACGCAGCCCTCGTACTTGCATTCCTCATACTTGTAAAACTTCTTGAAGCCATCTTTGGCATAGGCATCATCCTTGATGTGGTAGCTCTTGTGCTTCTCAATGTCACACTTGTTCTTAAAAGTGAATGTGCAGCCTGGACGTCTGAGAAAAGCACAGATGGGAGTTATGAAGAAGGTCTTGATTTAAGTACTTCACAATGGAGGAATGATAACTTGGGGTGGCTCAGTCACACTGGAGCAGCATAGTGACGAGTCATCATCTGCAACTTTTGCAAGAGCAGTTCATTTCTGATTGACACTTTAATGAATCAACCACGTAACTACGTTCACTGCTAATATTGTCTGTCTGGAACTCTTCAAAATATACTAAAGCAATTTAAAAATAGTTTTAGTACAACTTCAAATGTGTTAGACACACTCTATTCTTTGCATTAGTTTAAATTAGTTTTAACTGGTATTCTGTTATCTTCAAAAATGCTATTCCTTGTTGCTGTTTTGATGTTTTTTCCATATTCATATTAAACAGGGAAGAGCTCATTTAAAGGAAGTCACAACTTAAAATACTAGTAATCGTGATTTTAATTACACAACTTTTCTTGTTTTTGTTGTTGTGAAGGTTTTATCGAGGTAAAAAACACTATGCCGCAACATCCACCGTACTAAGGCTTTTCACCTGCAGTGGAAATGTGTGGTCTTCTGTCCGTAGAACTGACACCCGACTGTGCCGCAGTCCTCGGTAGCGCGAAATCTCTGGAAGCCATCGTTGATCAGCTGGGCGTTCTTTTTATGGAAGTTTTCATGCGTCATTACATCTGAGGTGCTGGTGTATACCTTGCTGCAACCCACCTGCAAAGCCGAGACAAAGCATGGTAATGGAAACTGAGATCTGGGCCCACAGAGCGTGTGTGAGTTTCAGTTTTCAAGAAAGCTTTGAAATAGAAAGGCTTCTGAAATGCTGTGCTTTAAAGAGATCTGATATACTGTACACGATATATAGAGAAGGGAGCTCGTTGTGGTTAAGAAAACACTAGTGGCCTAGATATGTGTACAAGGTTGTTTTCTCACATTCAATATTTAATTTGTGGTAATGCACACACGAGCATTTCAAGTTTCATGATAAAACCGACAATTGGAAACAACTTTTGTCATCATTGTGACAATTGGAAAGAAAAAAAAAAGAAAAGAATTTACTGAAAGTGGCACTGGTCAGAGCAGGTAGCTGAAACTACAGTACCTTACTGGCAGAGAAGCTTTTTAGAAAATGAAATTCATATATGGAGTGTGGCTCTGAGAATAAATTTCAGAAGTGGAGGAGGCAGAGGAAAGTAAGATGACTGTCTTCATCTTGAGTTTAAAATGTCCCGGTACAAACAAGGCCTCACAGCCAACAAAGGAAGGGGGGGAAAGCAGGTAATGTTTGAAATAAAAGAAGCAATTATATATCATCCATGGCACATTTTGCCCACACAATCCGGGCAACTTCTCCATATTGAGTCAAACAATGAAAAAAATGTCACTCTGTTTTTCCCCCCCTAAATTCAGGGAGCCCATGCCAACATCTGCAGGTTCTCATGGAGAGACTGTTAAAACAGGGGCTGAAATGTCCTAATAACAATTATGTTGTGAGAGGGGTGTAAAAAAGTATATATCTTGAACCACTCTCAGCTGCGTTGATGCCCTGCCAGTGTGAAAGCCCTCAACACAAATGACACGTTTGAAAATAAGCAGATGTAAAAAAAAAAAAAAGAAAAAGAAAGAAAAATTAAACAAATCCAGAAGGGGGAAATCATCTTCAACAGGCTGCTTGGTACTAAAAGATGAAAAATGTGCAGTTTATATAAACACTTAACTGAATTTTATCCATGCCAATTATGGAGCGAGAGAGTGAGGAGGTGGGAAAAGCACTAGTAGCCTTAATGTATTCAATATGTTTTAATATTTTTTTAAGAAATTTACTTAAGGACATGTCTTGCCAAGCTGTTCTTTAAAGACAGAGGTGTGCTTCCATTTTTCAATTTCCACATTTTCCAACATTTTGACCTAATTTGTTTTTTTTATCTTTGTTTTATGTATGAACAAAGTTACTCCAAGTCCAATATGACATGTTAAAACTGCATTTAAATTTAGCTTTTGTCTGCAACATTTTATTTCTCAGACCTTATTAGGCCTACGTACGCAGCGGGTTGTTTGTATGATATGCAATGCTTAAGCAGGTGTAACCATGTTTGAGGACGTTTCCAGATGTGTGCATGTCTGCATGCTTATAAACTGTACATGTTTTTGAATTTAGTATAACTTTCCATGTAGGCAGAAGAGGAGCCGTGGGTCTGTGTGGTGTACCTGCATGCAGTGGTAATGGGTGCTTTTTCCATTGAGGTGGCAACCATGGTAGTAGACGCTGCAGTCGTCCAGAGGACTGAAACGCATGAAGCCATGCTGCAGGGAGTTGTCCCTCTTCTTGTGCATGTTGTAGTGCCTGATTACATCCTGCTTACTGGTAAACCTCTGCAAAAGGGGAGGGGGAAAATGTACGGCAACAGGTTGGTGTTTATTTAAACCGGTCACAGAATCAGCAACAAGTCATTTTATCTGTGAAGAAGCAGCAGCTGCAGCATGCAGGAGCCAATTGGCACTTGGGAGGGATGTGCACACTGCAATGGAGAGGGCCAAGATATCTTTAAAGATGATGTGTTCTGTGGTTATTGATTTACTCTGCATATCTCAACGTTGTGTCCTTTTCCAAAAGCAGCACTGAAGGCACTGGAAACCTCTGAGCGCAGGAGAAGCTTCCACATGGAACATGAAATATACTCCCCAAACACCACTCGTCTCTTTGTTACCCCCCCCCCCCCCTTCCAACAAAGCGTATTTTTCAAATTAAGATGAATCAATTGACATGCAAGATCACAGTTCTCATGTTTTTGGCTCTGGAAAAATTATGTTCCATGCAGATGGTTTCTCAGATGTGCACAGGGGAAAACAGAAGACAACGGAAACAAACAAACAAGTCAACCAAAAAACATTTTCCTTTCAATTCACTGAGATATGATTCCATTTTTAATTAAAGCATTAGCGGTTGCTTTTGGTACAGGTTTCGCCTGTAATAATGAATGAATATGCTAAGACACCCGTCTGCTAAAACTACATATAAATGAATAAAAAATCACTCCCACACCCACATGTCAGGAAGGGGAAACAGAAAGTAAGTCATTCCACAGAGACCTGCAGCAACCAAATCTGCTGTAATTGGGTTTAAGCTGATGTTACAGAAACTGTAACAGGAGAAGCCTAAATCAATGAGACAGTTCTATCTTCAATCCACATCTATCTGGAATTGAGGGGAAAAAAAGATCAGAAAGAAATATTCTTAAAATCAACTAATTGCTATACAAAGTAGGGTAATTGCTTTGTGTCATGTGTTCCACTTGCTCGCAACTAAAAAGCTAAGATCTCACACAGCTGTTCATTGCTCTTGGACTGCTTCCCACTGTATTTTTCTGAGTTGTCTGACTGCTGTAACAGCACACACTTCATTAGGATTTTTAATCTAAATAATGAATGCTTCATCACTTCTTGAATATCTTTTCTGAAAACTACAGTTATGCCCTTTGAGCTTTCTAGTATGCAACAGTGGACGATGACCGGAAGACAAGTTGAACTGCGGTCATGGTACATTCGATCCATCAAGCTGTCCAAAATAGGCCATGGAGAGAGCTGACTGGGAAAAAGATCTCATTTTCAGTTGAGTGGTGATGAAGGTTAGGAGCCACTTGCTACATTTATTTTAGGATTCTCAGTAGTGTGGCAAGATGCACACTCTCCCTCATGTACAAGCCCATGAAAGGAGAATGTTAGGACTCAGCCAATCGCCCCACAGGCTGGTGGCAGGATAATATTCCAGGAGTGTGTGTCATGTAACATTTCATGAGTTATCGCTCTGCCTGCCTGTTTTTTTCATTGTATTGACATCCTGAGAGCTGGCTTCCAAAGCATATCTGTGTTTCCATGCAACGCAAAAGCAACAGAGAAATGTGGACCTGACCGTGGAAATTGTCATGATAACCCAAACTAACGCTCTAAATAATGACATGGAATGATTTTCCTTAGTATTCCTCCAAGAATGTGTCTCATCAGAGTGTGAAGTTGGATTCATGCAGAAAATGAAAGCTTAGATCAGTGATGCTTCTCGCCACATAAACATTTTTTTTTATCAAGATGTAATCTCTCTTGATGGGGAGTTGACAAGAGATTACTGCAGAAGACAGCTTCATTCAGAAAATTGTTGGGAAAGCGAGGAAGAGACACAGATCTTTAGCTGTGAATGTTTTCTTTTTCTTTTTTCTTTTTTTTAATACTTCTTTGACAAATCTGCTGGTGTTTACCTAACTCTCTCGGGCCATATGCTGCAGCAAACACAAGGCCTGTACTATGATCTGTATGTGTTTTTCTCTTCCTCCTTGCTGTGCCATACATGACATCTCATGGGACCGGGGCAAGATTAATAATGTGTGAGTGGATTAAAGCCTGGCCCCTTTGAGTGGCAGTGTCTTAAGGAGGAAAAAAATAGATAGAAAAAAAGAGCCTTATTTCACCCTTTCCTAGAATTAACAACAGTAAAACATTGGCGAGGCAAGATGACGCCTGAAGAATGAACAGATGTAAAACCTGTAGCCCGTTCTACAGCTGAAGACAAACAAACTTCTCATCTGTGTAAACTTTGGTTTGAAGACTAATCAAATGATGACATGATACCAACGAACATCACATCCTCTTCTCCTTATCACGCTTTAGCTTTAAATCACCACATGCTCTTGTCATGAACTATCCCACTGAATTTTTCCACTGATCGGTTTTCATCACTTTGGGTGGCATTTGAACTTTGCTGCCACATAACATAAAAGTAACTTAGCTTAGATTATGTTTCGAGAAAGTGTTTATGCCTACCTGGTAGTTACAATCAGGGTCCATGCAGTGATAATGCTCTCTGTACTGGTAGGCACAGTGCACATGTCCACAGTGTTGACTTCCAGAAAACCTGAAAAGTGAGTCACAGGAAACATTTCAATAGTTGCACATTTTCACAGCCACCCAAAGCATCGAATGTCTTAGCTTAACAAACAAACAAAATCTGAATAATGAAAAAGTTGAATAAAGAACATAGAAATATGTGATTCAGAAATGATCAACAGCAAATCAAGTTAACTAGTGAAGAAATCATTTAATAACACTAGAAACACAAAATAAAGAAAGCAAAGGAATACTTATTGGAACTGTGTTCATGTCACCTTCAAAGTAACATAGCTCACACCTTCAAACTGACTGCTGCTTTTCACACTCTTACAATAATTTACCCATCTGTCACACCAATTTCAACCAAATTATCTTCATTTATTTCCAAAGGAGCCGTAAGAGACACTTATTATGCTAAAACCTTTTCTCTTCACATATGCACACAGCCACTAAATCATTAGGAACACCGTGACTTCTTTATTTTTCCTCGCTGTGAAAGTCCTTGTCAAATTAGTACACAGTCCTTTCAGGTAGTTTTGTGGGTGAAATAAAATGGTCAGGTATCATGCTACTTTGCTCTCTCAGCTGGAGGCCAAAACCAGATTTTAATTCAGGGATAGTTAAAACAAGAAAAAAAAGGCAGCTATTTACTGTTAGACAGCCACTTTTATGTTGGTGATTATAAGCCTGACGATGATGACTGTTAAAATCCTCCAATTACCAGTGAAAACACACAAATAAACATTTGCACTGATGCTGCCAAGGACTCCATCTGCTATAGTGCAGAGGAGAGGGGGAAAAGGGGGCTAAGTAATATTTTTCCATCTCTCTTTCTGTTTTTTTCTTGTTAGGATTATCCCAGAGCTGCATTTACAGATCACTTTGCTGAGTTCATTAAGTTAATTGAGCGTCATAGCCACCACTGTTTTTAAGTTGGCCATGTAAGAGTGTGTGTGTGTGTGTGTGTGTGTGTGTGTCTTTGAGAGCCTAGAAAATAGTGATGAAGGTAAAGAAAAGTCAGACCAGAAGTTAAACTTGCATACGGTAAAAACGACACCGCTCTTTCACATACATGTGCATCCGCAATGATTAACACACACAAAGCAACCCCACCTCTCCACCCCCATGAGACCATGGCCCACCCCTCTGCTCATTGCCCAGCTGTATCACTTTGCCTCTGGACAATTCCCACTTGCCGCGTCAGGGGGCCTAATGGGCCTCTGCTATTCAGCAGCAGATTAAATATTAATATCGCCACAATACAGAGATTGCAGCGCATCTCCAGTTACAATAGATACACAGATCAAAGTGCCAAGGCAACGGTGGGTGCATAAAAGCATTTAAAGAATGAAAACTACAACTAAACATGGACAGGGGGCCTCTTTAAAATACTAAACTCCGGTGTGGTAAAAAGATGAGCAGCACTTTTTCTGTTTTTGTCAAGGCTAAATAAAAACAGATCTTCAAAGGTGAATTTTTTTTTTTTTTTGATTGTGCACTCATTAGCCCTTGCTCTAAAAAAAAAAAAAAAGACCCTTCCCCCCACCTCTTTCTCTTCTCTCACTGCTACATTTGCCCTTTCTAAGAGCCCTCCTTTTCCATTTTTTTCCCTCCTCCTCTTCTTTCCTTTCTCTTTTTTTTCTCAGCCCCAACACGGAAATTGAAACTGTATCTGGGCTTATCTGCAACCTCCCTGTGCATCAACTGCCGAGATGTTTAGACAAATTTTATGCATTATGCAGCGCAAATATCAAAACAGTTCTTGGCAGTGCCAGCAGAAGCCTCATTAAAAATTCCTTAATTAAATCTTCTTGCAAAATGTAATCAGTCCAAGGAAGGGGTTTTGTGTGTGCGTGCATGTCTGCGTGCAAGAGGACGGGTGCATGTGTATTTTCTGTCAGTGCCAAGGCTTTGATTTGTGCCCTTCATGTTATGGTTTGGAGAAGTAATCATTAGCGCCAAAGCCACTTTGGCTTTTCAAATGCTGCTTTTCTTTCTTTTTAAACTGAATAAACAAACAAGTGATAATCACCTTTCTAGAGTCGGCATAAGATGAATCAAGAATGGGGACATTGTTCTGTGTCCACTGAAACATTAGATATCTTCTCTCCTCTGATGCTTTTGTCTCTGTTGGTGTGAATGACGGACTTTTTAGATCAGTAACTTTGTGATGTGTTTAGACGGCAGAACTCAGCGGGAACCCAGCCTGATCTCTGATACTCACAGAGTCAGTAACAGCTAGGAGTTGTATGGAATTATGTTATTCTTAACGTTTTACTGCTGTTCAAACTGTGAGCATTTATTCATCCATTTACAGTGAGCTATCATCAAACCATTTCTCTTTCATTATGCTTCATCCTTCCACTCCCTCTCAGCACATAAATTGAAGTCTTTTCTTAATTAATTTACTGCCCAAAGAACATTCTCATAACAGTTTACGAGATAGTTACATCACTAAAAAGCACCATCAGAGGATTTTTTTATTTTTTTGTCTCTCTTTTGAGTGTATTTCTACGTGTGCAGTACAATGAACGATTTGCATACCTGGCTATATATTTCTGGTAGAGGTTGATGTCATCAGTGGTGGGTTTATCTGGTGGCAGACCATTCCTAATGCAACAGCAAACACAAAACAGACAGGATTAATGGTGAGGTAGGGCTGCTTGTTCTTAATAAGAACAAACTGACACAATATTTACTTACAAGCGGCTCTCAAACTTTGGACTATCAATATACATTTTCCTTTGGCATAACAGTGTTTCCATGAGCTGTGTAAATCAAGGATGGAAGGCGCATACTTTGATGCATGGTCTCCCAGCCAATGAAAGGCAAAATGCAGGTGAAAAAGGACATTAATCTTTTAAAGGTATATTTTGGTGAGTGCTCATATGCATAACTGGATAATAGAGATGTGGAGAAAAGATCTGAAACGGTTTTTTTTGTGATAATGTCTGGAGAGCTTGGCTCTAATGCTAATGTCAAAGTTTACTTAAATAAGTCTGGACAGAGATGTAAGACAGTTGTAGATGCATTTGGATCAAGGTGATATGCGTAGTGGAAGTTTCAACTTGAACAGGTTTCAAGACAGGGAATTAAAGTGGAATTTATCAAATTATAGCAGTAGCCTGTGTTGCCACCTGTGCTGAGATCCCCTTCATGAAGCTGGCAGTGCTACCTGCAGAATAACAGTCATAATACAGAATTGCTTGAGTTCTTCCCTCCCAGCAAGTGGCATTTAGCTCCATGTGAGCAGCTCCACACAGGGGATGACCTCAGGTTAACCTGGCTCAGAGGGGAGGATGCACTGCCACACATTCTCCCCAACACCGCATCTCCTACCACCTGCACCAGACTGGGTCAGTTAGCCAAGACTGCAGCTTTACAGAGCCCCAACCTGACAAAGGCCATAGCCTGAGGGAGAGGTGCCTGAGGGCTCTCGAACAGTTTCTCTGATACATCTCGACTAACTAGAGACAAGGTCAAAAATAATCAAATAGACTCTGGGAGATCTTCCTACCACTACTGCACACAGCTGTAGGTTAGCTCCCCAAACAACTCGTTTGCTTCCTTTAAAGTGCACTCATCAGGCAGTGTTGAGTCGGCCCCTGCGACTTGCTGGGAGGTTAGTCATGGCTCCAAAGTAATTAAAGGGGAGTTGTTAGACCCTAGCCAAACGTAAGAAGTCCGTCACTTTGCGATGACTGTGCAAAATCAGTCTCCATGGAGTGCTAGAGCAAGTAAACACTTCATGCGCCTTCGCAACTCATCATGTCATGGATCTATTGGGCGCTATGCACTATTTCACACTGCATTCCTTGTGGCCGCTATGGAAGTAGCAATTACCTTTGCGTTAGTCTAACTGACTCAAAGAAGCAGTTAAGTGTATGTGGGCTTCACTGACAGACTAAATCAGCTTGAAAATAAGTCTGGGTTTGGCATCTTTTCAATCTTTCAAACTTGAAATCATCAACAGGTAACATCATATTTTTAATACATTAGAGTGATGTATGTATATCAAAGTGCACTGTCTGTTAAGAAGCACACATTTCACCATTTTCATTAGAAGAGAAGAAGATCATCCATTCAATACATGGTGTTATCTCTTGTTTATTCAATGAATTACCATCCAGCTGTCGCAAGGTTTGATGCACCCTTTACGTTCTTGCTGCTTTGTCTTGGATATCTAAAAATACATATTTAATAAATCTGAATTGCAGGATGGAGGTTTGCCATATTACAAAGGAGTAATTCTAACATTTGGGGCAAATAAGGACGCAATGTCCCAATCTGTAGCACTAAACTTTCTACTTGATCAAGAGGTGAACCTAAAGCTGTTCTGCAATTTCATGATAAATCATCAATTTCTTCATGGTAGCAACACCAATTTAATGTGGCAAAGCATCAGTTCTAATTATATTTTAATGCAGATTATTGATACAAATCAAAAGCCTGAAGTCTTGGCAAAGAGCTTTGTTGTGTAAAATGACAATGTATGAACTTACTTAACAGAGGAAACCGTGCCCGTGGTGATAGAGTCAGTCTTGGAAAAGCTGGATTTCATGTAATCAGCAGCATTGAAGCTTATATGTCCTGCCTGGTCCATCGTAATACCTGGAGCAATGCTACCCCCAACTGCACCCACAGTGGGGACACCAGGAGCTCCTGGATTCCCTGGTGCTGTTGCTAGAACGTTGGGCATCAGTGAAGCTTCAGGGGTTCCTGGCATTAGCTTTTGAATTGTTCTGATGTCATATTTAGAAGGGCGACCCACTTTGCCAGTCTTAAAGGCGATGGCACCACCCATGTCAGGGTTTCCCTCACCAGGCTTAAAGAGGTGCAGAAACTTGACGTTCTCCAGGTCGTACTTGGAGGGTCGCTTGTAAGCGCTACCATTCTGCTGCTGTAAACTCTCACCCATCTTCAACTTCTGAATAAAGAAGTCATACTTGGAGGCTCGGGAAGCCATGTTCTGCATGTGGGAGGGATTGGGTGGCCGAGAATTCCCCAGCTGAAGGGCCACTGGCTGTTTGTGGTCCAGGCTGGATGGGTATATCTGTGCTTCAGCCCCTGGTAGGCACCCTGAGGTCTGGAGCATGGTAGCACTCTTGTCTTGGGACAGTTTTGAGTTGAGGTCGTCCGGTTTGGGTGGGGAAGCATGCATGGGCCAAGGTAGGGTCTCGCCAGCTTTTAGCTTGCGGATGTACTCCTCGTATTTGGAGAAGCGGGCGCGCCGTGAGGCCTCCTCACTGCTGAGGGATGAAGGGTCTGAGGTAGCGGCTTTGAGCTTCTCAAAGCTGATCTTCTTGGCCAGCTCATCCCTTACCTGCTGGTCATCATAACCAAACATCCCCAGAAACTCATTCATGGTGTTGGCTGCATAGTCTTGCAGAGCAGATGCTTCTCCTGCACAAAGGAAAAGAGAATAAAATCACATGTCTAGAACTTCAAATTTTTTACAGATAAAATTTCAAGTAAATGACTAGTAAACCATGGTTCACTTTAATATTGATGTATTGTAAAACTGCACAAGTCTTTACTTTGCTTTGAGTGGTTATTATTTGGCATCATTATTTAGCTGTTACTTTTTGCATCATGTGTGATTGTTAGAAATGGTAACTTTATATTACATGTGTAAATTATATTTTGTCAGCCTGATCAATAAATGAGCATTTGGGGAAAAATACGACTGCACTGTGGAACTTGAATACAGCTAAGAAACTAAAACCTAATGAAATTAAATGTTGAGAACAATTCTATTTTTCTTCTTACACTGGAACTATGGTCAATTTGACAACAGGAAAAGTACTTCTGCACTGCAACGCTCCAACATCTGTAAATGCACGTCTATATATGTGTCGACAAAAACAGTCTGAGACTCTTCCTGTTTTGGAAGACCTGATTAATTTGCAGGTGAGAAGTTAGAAAAACTTTTTTGTTTGTTTGTTTTCTATATTCATTATGTTGTTGTTGTCAAAACTGATTAGAAAATTAAATTACAGGTTGGTGGTTTAAATAACAAATTATCCAAGAGCCACGTGAAATCATATTTAAGTCAAAAATTAATAAAAGTAATCCTTTGTTGGATTAAAAAAAAAAAACCCAGCTAATTTAGAGTTTGAGAAATTAAATAAAGCTGACAGCATGTTTAACTGGAATTTTTTTTCTTTTGCATGACAACTGATTCTCGGTATTATAAGATGTCAGTATTTTAGGTGCTATCTGCAGAGAAATTATACTATGTTTAGTACATTTCTAAAACTGAAGCTTGTGCCAAGACATTTTAAAAATAACAATTATTGTCACCTTCAAAAGTGAAAAGCACAATTCGTTCCTCTTTTTACACATTTATGAACTTGAATATTTCTTTTGTTTTAAGGGTCCATTAAATTTCCCCAAGGACACAGGCAAAATACAGTCAATGTATAGTTTAATTGCATTATGTAGAGATTAATTCTGCCCCATTAAGTTTAATCCAGGTTAGCAGAAGTGGTCAGAGAGTGAGGGTAAAGTAAAGAATGATCAGGCCTGAAAGCAGTGAAGGGACCAAGCTCTGCATAAAGAAGAAGAACTATACATTGACTGTATTTTG
>JBAMYA010000022.1:5791645-5815965 GCA_037176975.1 Arrhamphus sclerolepis
AAGATAATCCGCAATGGACTCACTGTTTCAGCGCAGAAAAATGTGTAATATCAGAGGTAACAAAGTTCCATCTTGAAGACTCAATTCACTCTCTATATCAAAGAGTGTGAGCCTCTTCATTTCCCCTCAGCCATAAAGCCAAGCACAATCATGTGTGAGCCATTGCCGGCATTATGTAAATCACATTGGAGCAACATAAAATCCTGTTTTCATTTTCTTTTGCAAAGCTTTGGAATCATTAAAGGATATGCAATTTGAAGGAGTTTACAGATCACCCCGTCGCCAGACAATGAACCTACTGTTACCCACACATGCTTTCTCAGTTATGGTATTTACATTGCAGGCTTCCTCTCTGAAACAATGCTGCAGGAATTATGCAGTTTTGAGGGAACTGTACATTAGTGGCAACTTACTGTACATTTAATTGTTAGACAATTGAACGCAGGGGTGAAAGGGTCAGTTTTATAAAGAGCAGCAATTTGGAAAAAATAAAAAAATATCACCTGGAAAAACTATCAGGAAGTGGAAGACATAAATTGTTTCTTTTTCTTTTGCAGAAAAAGTCTCCAAAGGTAGGTTGAGGTCATTTGGGTGTTGCTACTGAGGTCTTTCTTTTTTTTTTTTTTTTGTTTACCGTACTCAGTATTTCATACTTTAACTACCCATTTCCTTTGTACTGTAATCTCAAGCTCCTTGTAGGAAATGACCCCTACGCAATTGTTTCTTTCCATTAGTGCTTATTTATGTATGATTTTCTGTTAACCTTAAGGAACATGAATGGAGAACCAAGTGCTACCGATTCAGTGTGAAACATGCCTCAAACTAAAGAAAGCACACAATTAATTAATTGTTTTCTTTTTTAAAGGTAGATCAGGATTTAAAAGAAATGAAATATTCTGGTCCCCTTGAGAAAGAACATGCTATGGTTCAACAGTTTATTGAAGCAGTCAGAACTATTATTTATGCTCTAGGTTTCTGTCCACTGCAGCTTTTTGCCATTGCTTACAGTAAGGATTGCTATGGTAACGCTAAGCTGTTTACCTCAAGTCATTTGTGTGCATGATAGCGTACAATGAGATAAAATCTGTGGGGATCTACATGAAAGAACAACTCTTCCCCTGGGGGCCAACCCCTCCACCTCTTTGAAAGTCCAGTAAGCATTCTGCCTTATTAATGAATATCAGAAAGAAAAACAACACTGTCACATGCATCGGACATTATTTACACTCTGTTTTAGCCCGGTGTGCTAATTGTCAAGGAGGAGACACCTCAGTAAGCACTGAGAGCTGAAAAACTAGGCAGGTTTGAGTTTGAGCACAACGGCTGAAACTAATTTTTCCAACTGCTTATGTTAACGATGACATTACTTTTTCTGGAAACAGTGCAGGACCACAAAGAAGAGCCACACAGTGTCTGTATAAGGCCACAGCACAAAGAAAAAGTCAATAAATTATTCTGAATACATTTGGTTAGGCCAGGTTCTTTTTCATCTTAAGTCAAAAATAAGAGCATCAGCATTAAAGTTCCTTTGGTCCTGCTTCTTCTCAGAGCCAGATGAGTCAGCTTGTGTCATCTGGTCCTCCGCACTGACAGAAAAAAACTCTTCCATAGCTGAAAGCCCTACAGGTCTTTTTGGTTTTTGATGCAGAGTGTCTGTTTGTGTGCCAGAATGATATCATGCTCAATCAAGTGGTGTTTCAAATCCTAATAACACTGTTGGAAGTGGATTATTTGTGTGAACGTGCACAGACTGTAATGGAGGCTGCCACAGGTACAGGATGTGGGAGTTAACAATGCGTCTGTCTGGAAGAGTCAAGACTTTACCTCCGTCTAACATACTATTGCACCAGCCATCTTACATCCAAACGCTTGTGCAGTCAATTCGTGGAAGATGTATGTCACTGAGAAAATTTAAAAACTTAACTTTGTTGTTAATTTAGAAAAGAGCACTGCCCCGTGAGCACACCAACTCCCCGCAGTGTTTCAGTTTGTATGGAGCAAGCTCACAGGAGGGGTCTGCATATACGAGAGGTAGATATAACCTGCTTAAAGTGAAGCTTAGCTCTTCAACTAATCAAACACAGATACAGGGCTTGTTGCAGATTCCCGCTGCGTTCCAACATGACTGACACAGGGACATACCCCCCCTGCAAGATCTCAAGTTAATTAATACAAACAAGGTCTGTGAGTTGTCTCTTCAGCTCAGGATTATTTTACAATATGTAACTGAAAGTTGAACTACTGCAACTCTTATAAAAGTCCAGTTATAACTTTATGAATCTTTGGCAGATTAATCGGCAAAGCTCCTCTTGTGTGGCTCAGTGAACTTTTTGTGTCTCTGGCAGGGAGTGTTTTAGGAAAATCACCAAGCCACACAGGCAAACATACACAGATAAGCTTGAAAATTAGTGTGGTTTTATTTTTATAAATTTACAGCTTGCAAAAGGAAAGTGTTTCCAAGTACTCCCTCTCGCTCTGTCTCTCTTTCTGTCTCTCCTTTTCCCTGCATGGTACAGGAGCTGCAGCAGCCGCAATGAAGTCAAGCGGAAAGCCACTGATGGACATCTACGCCACTGCACCCAGACCCTAGCATCTGGCCCATCTCTCATTTTTATTACAGAAGAATAACAATAAGCAGGTCCCCGACCCCGCCGTGAGATTTTGCCACAGTTTTCTAACAGTCGGTGCAGTGGATGCTGAGAAATTTCCATTTTTCCGCATGCATATTTAATTGAGTTTTGTCCCAGTGGTGCGGAAATGATTTGTTTTTTGCTCTCTGTTCACTTGACTCCTCTTCGGAGTCGCTAACCCTGATTAAGACGTTCCCGTTAATTTCCCAGCGCACACCTTTTTTGTGCATTAATGGTTCTGATCGTCTAATTAAAACTTCTCAGCTCGGCTGCTGATCACCACTCGTTGTGCCTCTGACCTGAAGTTTTAATTGCCGCATCAGAAGCGATAATAATAATTTTGAGGTTCTGATGATTAAAAACAATGCCATTGCCAACTAGTTGATAGATGGGGTTTTGGAGAGCGTACATCTTTAGAAAAGGGACCGTTAAGGTGGGTTTATTGTAAGTTGTTGGTGACGTAGACTACTGCAGGAGATCACTGGTGGGAGAGGGTTGAAAGATGGGAATCTCTTGGCCTACATGTCCCTCACAGTCTCTTCCTGAATAAACAGGTCTGACTGGGAGTGGGAATTAGCTTTCCCCACCTCGAATCTAAAACTGCTACTGCCTGATCCACTTTGGAGCTCTACTCACTTGGCAGGTTTGCCAGGTTGGCGAAGAGAGAGAAAAAGGACAGAGAGAACATGAGAGAAAGAATGATAAAGGCACATAAAATATGATGGCAGTCCAATACCTTCTACTTATTTTCATAAAAAGATAGTAGCACGGTAGGCAAAGCACAAAAGGCACATTGTTCATAAAATGAGCCAATGTAAAAAAAAAAAGGAACCTACAGTGACTTTTGTCTCTATCATAAAACATTGTGCTGATGAGATGATATGATAGGTAGATCGCCGTCAGAACAGGAGTGCATTACATGTAAGGGTGATCTCACACTTTCACACTGTACTTTACAGATCACAGAAACTGCAGCAATGTTAAGAAATGATTCAGTCATGAAGAAAAACACCGTACAGCCAGGAAGTTGCCACCAGCTCTAATCTGTCACATTTTGTTCTGTTTTTAACCGCTGGAATTCTATTGGATTTTTTTTTTTTAATTTCAGTTTACGATCAATGCTTTGTAGTGAAGCTGGTGTGCATGCATGCGAGCAGACACATACACAGAGATGCATTCACTCTTGGCCCATATTGTACACTCCCCTTGTCCCTTCCTCCCACAGACCTATTGTATTATTAAGCAGTTGGTTGCACGTCTGTCTGCTTGTTTTTCTTCTTTTTTTCATCAATAAAGCACGCATTACTTTTAGTTTTGAATGTGACCTTTCTTAGTGTCTATACTCTATTTGTGGCTATTGACCTTGAAGAACTTGTTTAGACTATTTCGCTTCAGCTCAGTCCATGGGCTGCTATCAAACGCAAGCCCTCAGCCAAGTGCCACGCTCCCGTCACACCACTGCAAAAAAAACAAACAAGACACTGCAGGACAAAGACGCATACGGCCCTTGTGACACACTGACTTCACAGGACAATAGCTGAAGAAAACAATGTATATTTCAAGCGCAGATGGAGGAGGAAAGACATTGAACTTAAGGGCAATCAAGCAGGAAAGTTGAGATCTAAGGACAAATCCACCCTTCGGCTTCATCACAAACAGGGTAATTATGGTATTTTCCAGAGCAGAGGACACTCAATCTAAAATGGTCTGAGGGAGAAAAAAAACAATCTGACATGAGTGACAAGAGCCATTCTGACAGCTTAGTACCAAAACAGCCAACTTTTATTCAGTTTGCTGCTCAGGGTAATTCAAAGGAACATGCGACTAACTTGTTAAAATTGTACATCAAATCTGGACTCGCAGCTGGCACCAGATGATGACTTAATTTGTAAGTGTAAAGCAGGAGGCAAGAACTTCGCTTAAAAAAAAAAAAAAATACACAACTGCATTTGGTCCCATGCCTCCGCAGGCTGAAACAAGGGAAATTTATTCTTGCGGCTTTGTTTTGAGACTCATGTTCAGTTTCATGACACCAGGAGTGCAATTTGATAAGCCAACCGGCATGGTAAATGAGCAGACGACCCCTGTGTCCCTCCCCCACGGTCGCTGTGCTTGGTGTGGGAGCAAGTCAGTGTATAGTACAGTGGAGAAGGGGCTCAGCGGTGCACCTCTCAAGGGCCCTTGAGCTAATATCTGTACAGATTAACTGCTTCAGTTGTATTTTGGTCACGGGGATCTCTCTTTGCCTTAGTGGCTTGTTGGGAGGGAAAAGGGGAGAGGTGTGCGAGTGTGTGTATTGTGCTCATACAGTGTCAATTGGACACTTATTTTCTGAAGTAAAAAAATCGGGCCTGCTTGCCTAAGAGGTCAGGGAGACTGGTGTGTATCACTCCATGTTATTATATTTGGAGCTATATTTAATTACCAGAATCCCGAACTTACACTTCTAAGTCATCTGCTGCTTCTTTCTACCGTCTATCTCTCCACATGACACACACACACACACACACTCACAATGTCAACCCTGTTTACCCCCGGGTAAGCTCCGCACACGCTGCTCCATTAGTTATCAATTAAGTCTGAAAATCTCCACCTGGTTTACACACACACGCAGGTAGCCCCTTTCTCCACAGGAAGTTGAGTACAGTGTACCGCCGTATATGAGTTGGGGTGGGAGACTGTGTTTGCATGTCCATGCGGGTGGCACTTTTGTCCATGAGGTTAACCTTGATATGAGGCCCTGTCAGGCCAGATAATGTCAATCAATGACAAGCCCTCACAGATAACCCCTAATGTGAAGCCTAAAAAGCAAAGCTGTTTAGATCTTTAGACATGCCCCCTTTCACCAGCATATGAATTGCATTACAAGGAAATGAGCTGTGGCATTTCTTTAATAAGACTCTTAAGACATTTTGACAGCATATAAGGCCCTCTGCCGTTAAAAAAAATTAAATAAAGCCCCTGCTGACAAAGCCCCCTCGCACAAGGCAGCAAGCATTCTGATGGGCAGATCCGAGTCTCTCTTAAGTGGAGGGAAGGAAAAGACAAGTAGGGAGGGGGGGGAAAGGAAAAAGAAGGGTGGACCTTGTTTTTTCTCTAGCTCCAGGGGACTTCTTAATTGATTTCCAAGGTTATGTTTCAAATTTGTTTTTCAGAAACCACGCTCTTGTGAATGAGAGTGCAAGACAATACATTTCAAGTAATTTCCCTAAATTCAACCTAGTTTGGCATGCCTACATTAGATCCCACTGATCTCCTTTCATGGTCCCCTCTTTCCAACCACCCCCTCACACATTCAGTTTACCTTTTTTTTCCTCCTTTACCTCTCCTTGAAAGAGAGAAGGAGGTGACATTGACCCCTCAGAAATGCATGTATTTCCAGACAGGATGCCTGCACTGACAACATCGATCCCTGACTACCATTAAAACATTTGCTCTGCCTGAAAGACTTTACTCTTTTGGACTTTACATGTAGTTGAATGAATCAAAGGTGCTTGTTAAAATGTCATTCTGAGTAACTTTTTGCACAAAAAAAAAGGTCCATGACTATGAAAATCACTTTTCATCACCCACTACTACACACTTCTGCTGTTCTTTCACTTAAGAAGAAACTTTTAAACTTTCACCAAAATCAGCTCTTTACAGGGCTAAAAGAGGAAGTGATGCAAATGAGTCTTGCTGCTTGTGGGATTTCAATTTTGTAGACCCTGTGGCCGTGACCCTTCTGACAGGACTTTGGTGTTACTGACAAGCAGGATAGAAGTAAAGACGGGGTTTGTGATCACACGAGACATTTGAAAGTGTCTTTTCTGCACTTGTGTGGCTGGGAAAATGTGGGTAGATGTATAATCCACTGTAAACATATACTGTATGTTCGGCGGCTGTAACCAATATTACATGTGCATTGGTGTGTTGTGCACATTTTTGCAGAGCTGTTGACAACAGAACATTGTGGTCCCAGCTTTCCTTCTGCTCTTTTGTCTAGCGGTTGCAGATCACGTTGTTTCTATAAGACACAAACTAACATTTCCACACTAATGAAAAACCCATCCACAACATGTGTAACACACTCCACTGTACCACAGAAGGCAATGAAATATTATTCTTTTCAGAAAAGTTTGACATGAACTGAAGGTGGAACTAAATGTGACAGATTTCACCTGAAACAGGAACATTCGCGTTTCTGGGAGTTCAGCGGAGGCAGGAATGTGCCATGGCTGAGTTTAAAGGTGTGATAACACAACACTCAAAATAAAGGGGGGGGGGGGAGATAAATGGCTGTGAAACGATGAAACAAGCAATGCTGCTTTACAGGAACAAAAAAAAAATGCTGTCTATTTTGGGTCTCAGTATACAAAAGGAAGTGCTGCTACGTTAACTCGAACAAATAAATTTGCTTTTGATAAAACCACAGCATCTACTTGTGCATTCTACAGCAAACCCACTTTGTTTCCTGCATCTTTATTTTCATGACTTGTCACATTTGCTTTTCACTAAAATGTCTCACACAAACAACTGAAGGTTTTGAGATGATGCAGTTCTGATGGCTTAAAATATGATTTATTTGAAAAGCGCATGGCAGGTTAAAGGAAAGGCTCAGAAGTGAACATGGAGCGCTTGCCTATTTGCGGTGTAACCAGCTGCCCATTTTACATTTCTGCAACATTAATATTCCTCTTATTATTATTTTAAAGTGAAAACGAATACTCTGTTGAAGTGCAAATCTGATGAATTACGGGAGCAGATTGCTGCTATTAATTATTAAAACCTATTTTATAAATATTCAGGTCTGTCATGCATCTAATAATGAACGCTTTAGAGGAGGTTACTTCCTGTGTGCATCCTAATGTGTCAGAAATATCGCTTTTAATCACACTTGTGTCAGTGAGTATGCTGAGTTTGAACCTGCTGAAAAAATCTGCCAAATCAAGGAAACTCAGACGGCCCACTACTGTGCTCATCACAGCTCTCGAATTCCTGCTGTTTTGCATGAAACAGGTTCCTCTTCTGCCCTGTCTAAAGACACGACGAACACCTCGCAGCTCCCTGCTGCATTCTTGCTGTGGTAATTTGAATGGAGAATAATGCATCGGCAGCACTCTACCTTCTGGACACACCTAGTCCCAGCGCTACTGCTGCCATATGTTCTGTTGATACATATTCATAACACTTTCTCCTGTGTTGAGTGTCTGTGAGCAATGATGCTTCAACTTCAAATGGGAGGAAGGAAAAGGAAAAGAAAAAGAAGAGCACAAAGAAAGTTTGCCCGCACTTCTCCAATTTTCTATTTTCTTCCTCAGTTTTCTGCACAGAAAACAAGTTTGGGTGCGTGAACAGCAGGCTGCAGAGCTTCAGGATTGTCATCAGGCAGCAAGTGTTAGGAGAGTTGGATGTACTGTCAGGTGGACGGTTTCCATGGCAGAACTACAGTTGAGTTGTACCACAACCACCATATATCCCAGCTGTATCAGCTGCATACAGCATACACACAACCTGAGACACACACAGACACAAACTGTGTAGCACTCTGAGATTAACACTGTCAGAGCGACAATGATACCCCTTCATTATCTGCACACGGGGCCTCCTTCATGCACTTGCTTGCCTCACTGTCCTCTCCACTGCTTCTCTGTGGAGGTAGTAATTACTAAAGCTAACATTTCTTCCTCTCTATGCCTCCAACTACCCTCCACTTCCCAACATTTTGTTTCTGCAGTGCTGTCAAGTGCATTGCCGGCTTTTTGCCAACTGGTGCAACAGAGGAAGGTATGCCAGAGTTGGTGATAACGCCGGCATGACTAGCTGTTTCATGAGTCTCACTGTGGTACCCAAGATTCAAATCAGTCATCTAGGTCAAACACTCGTTGTTGTAGAGCAACAGAGAAATGCTTGATGTACCACTGCGCTATCTGTTCTGCTGTTCATTGCTGGTGTAACAGGATGCGATCAGAGAGATGTTCCCTCTTTCATGGCATTTTTCATTATCAACAATGCTCGTACTCTTTTGCTTTCTTCTTCCTCTCCCATTGGAGCTATGGCTTTATCAGAGGTGATGGCTTGCTCAGGCGCATTTTCTCAAATGTCTTCTTCAGCCAACCATTTCCCAAGCTGCTCTCGGGTAAACGTCACTCACAAAAACAGGGGAAGATTTGATGGTGAGATCAAAAAGAAAGAAAGGACAGTAAGGAGAGCAGTGAAATCGGGGGGGTGGAGGTGTTGGGTTCAAGAATGATACCCTCCTCCCCCATCTGACACCAACGAGTGCTGAGAGTAATTCCTCCAAGCACGGCCTGTGTTTTCAGATGCAAAGACAACAAAACGCGGGGTGCTGCCATGAGACATCAAAATGGGCGATTTTGACTTCAGAGGGTCTTCAGATGCTTGAGGAGTTGTCAGTGTGGGGCCGATGGGACTGAACAGAGAGAACAGAAGGTACCAGCAGACTGTTAACAACCAATACGGGAACCACGCCAGGAAGCCCTTCTCCTCCCAAAATGCCAGTCGGCACCACCATACTGTAATATCCCACTTGAGCACTTTCATCTGCTGAAAGTTAAATGGCTTAAAAGTTTATCAGCTGCTGTGTGTCATTAGTTTTTATATTTTTGCTGTTGAAAAACATGCTTAAAAAGTTCAAATTTCCCATGTAGGTGCTCCAAAGGCAGAAAAAAAAGAGAAAAAAAACCCCATCTCAGACAAACACTCTACTGAGCAGACTGGGACTTCAACAGGTGCCTTGAAAGAAACAATTTTATGTTCTTTGCCTCACAGAAAGATTTTCATCGGCAAATCAAAGACTTGCTTTGCTCTTTGGAGACCTGAGTTGTGTTGTGACACGCTAAGAGGGATGTCCGCATTTTCTCCTGTGTTGTTCTCGCTCATTCTTGGAGCATTAGGCTCACTCTAAATAGCCTAAAGCAGATTAGGCTGGCTCATATTCAAATGCACATTTCTTCTAAAACCCACTCCACGAGTGGGCCGAAGAGATCAGTGCAGCAGCCCGGTGAGACGGTAGTCAGAGAGAATTCTGTCATGTATAAATCAGCACAGAGGAGGAAAGGAGACAGAGAGGAAGAGTGAGGGAGAAAGGCTGAGGTAAAAGACAAACAAGTGTTGGCTCTGCTATATGAGTTTAGTTAGCTAGAGAGTTAGTGTATGAGTTATGGCCAGTGAAGGGCTGAAGGATGCTGTATTTATGAGGGGACTGAGTGAGTGTTAAATCCCTGGTAAGAAATAAAGTCGTCCCTGAGCGAACAGGGGAAACATTTCACTCAGTCTAAGAGATGCCTTGGAAAAAAAAATGAAAGTCATCTCTCTTCCACAGGAAGCACTGTTCAATATTCCTTAAAATTGCTTTATTTCTTAAAAATGCGATAGATCACATCCAAGTGAACTGAATTTCATATTTGAATCGAGAGGAGGATTCTGTCTGTGTGCATAATATCATACGGGTTCACAAGCCAAGGAGAGGAAAAGAATCTGATTCTTCTAAAATTGCATGCAGATTTTCTGAGGGATCTTCGGCTGAGAGGGTTTGCCAAAACACACAGTGCACTTGTTGCAGTGCAAGGGTTCATCCAAGAAAAGTTTTCCATTGTGGTTTACCCAGAAAAAGAAGTGCTTTTCAATTCAAATATTTGAATATAGCTACCTAAAACTATCTCTCAAAAGCATTCTGTATATCCAAACACGCAACTAAATGAACATAATTTCTTGTTACCTTTTGCTCTCACAAAAATGTTTCCATGTTAAACAGAGTCAGACTTCAAAAGTTAGAGACAATGAAGAGGCCAAAGGAAAAGGAAAAGCTTAACATTACACACTGTGCACAGCCCCGTTTAACTCAGACCTCTCTGTAAACCCCTGCAGTAGTAATAACAATTATTACTTAAAAAGGAAATATTTTTGCATTAACTTAAAAGGCTATATCTTTTTCTTCCCCTCAAGCCTGTGCGGCCTCACTTACTCTAAGTATCTTCATAAATCACCAGTTACTGTTAACATCTACTCCACAATTCAGTCATCAATCTCCTACCAGGTCAGAGTGAAAACATAGGGGGAAATCTCTGCTTAGTAAAATGTCTCTCTCGTGAATGCTGCTACCACCACCCACTACTCAAAGACAGAACCCCCCCCACCTCCACGCACTCAAACACCCGCACACACACACACAATATGTTCGTGGACCAGTAGCATACAGTGCAAATCAGTTAAATAATAAGCACGCGCTGGGCACACTGCAACCAAAGCAGTCCTATGGGACATGGAGGCGGCTGCCAGATCGCCACGGTAACGCAAGCCAAATTCAATTCTGACTTCACCTCTCACTCCGCTGGTTCTATTTGTTCTTAAAACAAATAAACAGCAAGCAAGTAGTTAGAGTCAGCCAACTTCTGCCTCGACAAGAAATCTCAGGCCCCGGCTGAAGCGTCTGTCTGCAGGAGAGACAGACGCCCAATGGGCCGCGTGTGAATCTGCGTCTGTGTTCACAGACACAGTATTTATTTAACCAAAAGGAGAAAATCTAATTGTACACAAGGAGGATTATTCCTCTCAGAAACATGTCTCCGTGAGAGAGAAAAAGTGTCTTTAGCCTTTTTTCAACAGACACTGTTTACATCAGTAGAGTGGAAAATCCCTCAAATGACAAACCTCTCCATCACAACATCTGTATCTAAACAGCCAGATCAATCTCAACCAATACCACAAATTACCTCACAGCAGATCCGAACACATCTGCACTTGACATCGGAGCAGGGGGATTTAGGTGCTTTTACGAATCATCTATATTTATCCTTCAAAGACACGTATTCTGATCTTTTTCTGCATTGAAAATATCTATCATATCTATTTAATATCTTGTGCTCATAATTTAGATCTCATCACTTTCTCCAGTCATGGGAACAACACCATGTAAATATGTTCTATTCAAATATATTATTTGCATGCATGCATGGTCATATTTTAGCTGAAATTATAATATGTGTAAAATTATTAAATAATGCTGTTGTTGCATATATGTAGAAACGTATGAAAACTATACTATATCTCTGAAATGCAGTTGAGTAAACTATAAAGTAGTTTAAAATGTTAAAGTAACTGAAAAATTATAAAAGGTACAGAATCTAAGTGTACTTCTTAAAAAAAATAAAAAAGTTGCTTTCCTGCACTGATCGTGAGAAAATGTAACAAGTGATGCAGTGGACTGCAACAAGGCCTAACACAACAAGTGAAAGACAAAACTTTTTTCTGAAGCAACAGACGAGTAAAACAGATTTTAAAATAAACATTACTGACATTCACAGCATTAAAGGTGTGAATGTGCATCTGCGCATAAAAAACTACAAAATGTTTTCCAGAAAACAAACATTACACCTGCTGTTTCCTGACTCTTACAGTCACTTTGACACCACCCACCACATCACTACACGTGCATGCCTGACTCATGCCAACTGCAAATAGTAGCAAACCCATTCGCAGCGTAGCACTCAACTCGTGAGTGTGTATGTTTGTGTGAGGGGGGGAGGATGAGGAAGGTGTGTGTGTGTGAGTGTGTGCGCGTGGAGTGTGTGTTAGAGGCAGAGAGAGTCTTACCTGGCAGCAGACCGCCCTCAGCGCTCTGTCTCACCTCTCCCTCCTGCCCTGGAAGAATTCTCTCCACAAAGCAAGGCATTTTCTCCACAACTGTTCCTTGCCAAGGCTCTGCTCCCTCTCTCCCCCTCTCCCTCCCTCTCACCTTCTCACTCCTTTCCTCTTTCCCACTCTGTCCTCCTCTCTTGCTGTCTATCTCTCCTCCCTCCTTACCCTCCCCCTCTCCCTTTCTCACAGATGTCGAGGCTGCGCGAGTTTACCCACTTTACCAGTAGGGGTCCTTCATCGCCCTTCTCCCACCCCACCACAGCCGCGTGGGGGAACAAAACACACACAGGCCACTTAACGGGCGCCCTCCTGTCACCGCTACAATGAGAGCCCAGCGTAGAGAGAGAGAGAGAGAGAGGGAGAGAGAGAGAGAGACAGGTGTGAAGTGGGTGGTGTGCAGCAGGGGCTGGCCCTTGGCCCTTTCCAGCCCTGCTCAGCCTGTGCAGTTGGGATCTGCCTCGGCTCCAGAAGTGTAGTACAGTAGTCTCTCACTCACACACACAAAAACACACACTCACAGCCATATGAGCACACAGATTGACTTACAGCGCGTCTCTCAGAGCCAACAGCTAGAGAGACATGGAGATGCAGCGAGAGTTTGTGGGCACGCACATGCGTACACACTTTCACTCCAATGCCACACAGACACACACAGAACAACTGCTGGTGTTTGCTGCTGCTGCTGTTGACAGTGATAACATGTGCTTCGTGCCCTGTGTGTGAGTGTGTGTGGCAGTGCGCATGTGCACGCACAGAAAAACACACACATTGATAGACAAACACGGCAGATTCCTATCACCCCTTAGATTCCAGGTCTCAATTCTATTGTTTGTTCTTTTTTCTTTTTTTGACAAAAGAGAAGACTGTCTTCATTGACACTGGTATGTTATATTTGAAGGCTCTCAGCCAGCTTAGTGTGTGGAATTTGTAGTTTCTCTTCTACTTGTGGGACACTTTTCACATTGCACTATCAATGCTGGAGAATATTATCTATTGCGCAAAAGAATTTTAGATCTTCTTTATCATTTTGCTTCTTTTAACGAAGAGATCTGCACACACACTCACACACACACACATACATATGTGTGACGTGAGCGACTCAAATGTGAAAAAGTTGGAATAAGTATAAAATTCCTATTTAACAGGCTGAAAATCATGATGAGCCCAGCAAGATTAACAATGCATAGATCTTGATCCCTTTTTTTTTATTTTATATTTTTTTATCAAGTATTGCACAACTTTTATGATGTTTTATATTGAGGGAAAGAATTGCAGTTATCAGAATGACATGCTGTTAAAGCATCAAAACAGTAATTATCAAGCCACGTCTCTATGAGGACCTGTTTTTCCATTTATTGCTGCCTGAAACAGGATAAGGGTATCTGCACTCAAGAGCCAATATCCCGGACGTGCTGTTGGTATCATTTGAACAGAGGGTGGATCACTTTTATTTGAGGCAAACAAAGCCTACTAATGACATAAAAATCATACATGACAGACGAGGCTCCAACGCCCAGTCAGACTGGCTTGAAAATGTTGGCAAAGAGTGATAAAGAAAATAGGATGTAAAAAGAGCAGGACACGGATGTTGAGTAAAGTCACCAGAAAGTGTGCTGACTTAAAGTCATGATAAGCTAATGAGGGAAATGGGGGTTGTGCTTTTGGTTGACGCTTATCAGTGTTTGCATCAGTGGCAAATCTCCCTTGACAGCAAAACTGAAATTAAATACAGGTTTTTTGGCAGATGAAAGAAAGTCATTTGTATTTACAGGAAATGCAAATGATGCACTCAACCATTATCCCCCTGTTATGTTAACCAGAACGCAGCCCCTGTATTAAATGTTGGAGGAGCAGCAGCACAAGGACAAGTAAAACATACCTTAAATAGACTACAAATGAAGTCACTTAACACCCACTCGTTCCCTCACCACCCCGTGCTCTGTCTGTCTTCAACAGTGAAAAAGCCTGTGTTTGACTATCTCTCGTTCTACTTCATAGTTGTCTTTTGCTTTTTAAACAGGCACCTCGCCTGTCACAGCCCAGGAACGGGTGCATTCCCCTTAAATGGTTCTTTTTGACAACTGATCTGTAAATACAGCCGGATCTGTAACTTCCCTCTTTTCTCTCTGCTCAACTTTCTCCCTTTTTGTCTTTGCTTTGCTCTGCCCGAACTCCTGCCAGACTCATGCACACTCGCACGCGCGCACACACACACACACACACACACACACACAACATGAAGGTCTCACTATGACCCCCAACACACATATACACGGATGCATGCTCACACAAACACACACACACCAAAACACAACCAATCACACACATTTACCCCCACATCCCCCCTCCCAACTTCCCCAACTCCATTCCCCCTGCCTCTATAAAAACACAAATATGCCATAACTCAGGCAGTGCTTCCACATAGCCTCCATCTTGCCCTGTACCGGGGAGGGGGAGGCCTCTCAGGAAGGTCACCAACAAATGGTTTTCCGATTCACTGCCCCTGAAATAATTTTGTGTATTAAAACCTGAATCTGCACTTTCTGGCCTGAAAGCTTTTCTAATTATTCCAGTGTCCTTGGGACAGACACAGATCCTTCACACGCCGGGGGAAACAAGCTACGGAGCAACTACTACAGCCACAAACACCCCTCCGCCACCTCCTCCCTCCCCGCATCCCTTTCTCTATCCCTCCATCTCTCCACCTCCTCTCTCCTCTGCTGCTCCTCTCCTCTTTACTCTTTACAGCCACCCCCCTCCCCAATCTGTTTTCAAAGCGTGTCTGTCCTTTATTAAATTGTTTTCTTTTCCACATTATCAGTTGCCATGGAGACCTCATCTCTCGGATTATTTGAATTTCATTATATCTATTGATTTGGGAGCATTTCATCTTTTTTATTGTTTTTCTGTCAATTTTCGAAACGAATAACCATCTAATTTGCGTCAGCGCTGATTACGTTCGTCCCTCAATAGAGGTCGGCAGCTGCGCCGGGGAAACAAATCAATGGAAAAACATCATAAAACTCGAAAGTACAATCAACCAGGATATGGGTGACATTCCGTGGTTGCTGAAACGAAGTCATCAAAAAATATATACTTTTTTTCCCTGCGCCTCTGCATGTGTGGGGGTGCAGTGAGGAGGACACATATGTGTCTGGGTAGATATATTACTATATTTCAGCAGATAATATACTATGGTAAATTTCCATACTGATAACAGCCCCTCCCTGGCTGACTAAAACAAAAAAATGCTTACTGTATCTAAATAATTTATGCAATTTTAGCATTTCTATATAAATTTTTTAATAAGCTGCTTGGAGCAAAGTGGCCATTAACAAAACACACAGCTGTCCAATGGGCTAAGCCCAGCAGATCAATTGCACTTTTTTATGACATGATAAAATGCTTTTAAAGCAATTTACACAAATATGGAAAAAATGACTTCATGGGTTTCATTTATTCATAAGGACGTGTATTAGGGAGAAAAAAAAGTCTTACAGAAGCTAGACAGGAGAGATGGTCCTGGTCCTAACTGGAACGGACTTGCTGCCCTCTCCACAAGGACATAAAGTTTCATTACTGATGCACGCAGTCAAAGGCAATTTAGCAAACACAGTGTGCAAAAGAAAACATCAGCATATTGCAAGTGTTCTTGTATTAGGTGGACCTTGCTTGTTGTTTTCCAATTTTTATTCATTTTTGTGGGAGGGGCAGGGTAGGAGGTGATAGATTCCCCCTCCACCTTGCCCTGCCCAGTGTCACCCTGACCCAAAGCCAAGGAGAGGTAGCCTCGGTTACACTTTCTGTGCACTTTCTGGCCTATGAAACAAACCGTGTTGCTGGACAATGGAGCCTTACAAATGTGTACGCATAAGTTTGCTTTTATGTGTTATATAGAACATGATAACCATGTTTATTACGTGAGAAAGCACTAACACAAGTCTAGATGGATGGGGGTGAGGGGACATTTGGAGGCTAATCTTATTTCAAGGAATCCCCTTCATGTGCAGACAATGTGCCTGAGCTGCTCCATGAGATGCTCATACTGAAGGCCGCGTGTTTGCAACACATGTCATCATTTGACAAAGCATTACTTTTCACCCCAACAATATTCTCCCGCTCAGTAGTCTGAAATGAGGGTGCTAACAAATTAGCTTTTTATGTTTATTTGCGTGTGGGTGTGTCTGAGGGGGAGAAAGGGAGACCTCATTTTCTAAGGCACCAGCTCTCAAAGTGACAGAGGAAGGGAGAGAAAAAGAAAGAAAAGGCTGAATGTTTTGGAGTCACGATTCTTTTCCTGATTGCCATAGCTGTCTGAGTTGTGGAAAACATGACCCTCCCCTCCCTCAGCCACGACAGAAACACGGGCGACTGGATAAACACTATTTTATGCACTGACTAGATGAATCGGCAGACAGTAATTGCAGTCCTCCTCTGGCCCCAGCTAAACTCTACTGTACAGGCTCTTTCTCTAACACCAAACTGCAGCAGCATATAGTACAAAATCGCAGGTGTATGTGACAAATTTGTCAGTGGCTCTCTCAACTAGTTAAATATAAATATTAGACTCAATAACAACAATGGAACATTCTCTGCCGCTCTCAGTGATGTGTTAATAATTTGTAGCTCAAAGAGGACTTGCGATGTGGAAGGACAGTGTTATCATGTGCGTTCAAAAGCTGTCAGAGCTGGCTTTGTAGGGAAAGTTTGGTGATTTTTTTTTCCTGCTACCCTTGCAGTTTGGGCTTTCCTCTCTTCAACGTAACAAAAACAACAAGCTTGTGTCCCAAACTAAACATTCCCACACAGTGACTTGCTGCCAGCGAGGTCTGTGACCCCAACATGCCCACCACAGATAACTCAGTCTGGTTGTAATGTGTATAAAAAAGTCTGAATTTGAAATATTTGCTGTGCAAAGCAGATAACTTTATGCATTTGGTTTAAACAGCCACTAGAATTTCTAAAATGAACATCAATTTCACGTCAGCTGAAGAGTTGCTGATGGGAGTAGTGAAACAAACTCTTTGTCTTACTTGATAGTGATTCATCCGGTCAGACTGTGCCCCAAAAGTGGTGCAGTAAATCATGTCTATGTCCGAGCTCTAAAAAGCACAATTACGGAGGACCTCGACTGAATAATTTAAAGATCATAATTATTGACCTCTATCCAAATTCCTCTGAAAGGTACATTAAGATAGAGAAAAGCACTGGACGTGGAAGTGGAACTGAGGGGAGGAGAGAGTGTGTGTCTCCCCAGACCTCCCTAATGCACTCTACCGCTCTACTCTTAACTTCCTGTGGACCCCTAATGTGTCCACTTCTCGCTGGCCTGATGAAGACGACAGTTAATGAGGCCCCTGTTTCTGAAATGAAGTATCTCTGCAACCATCAACATGCATTACTATCAAGTAGCCCCCCCCGACGAAACCACACACAAACACACAGCGACGCGGCTGCAGTCCCAAACCAGCAAAGACACACAGATATGGAACATCGCTCCTTATCCACCCTCCCTGCTTTTTTAGTGCCACCACGGGTTTTCCTAAGCCGGACCAGAATTAGTGGGGTGAGGGTGATGATGGTTTGTGGGTGTGTGTTAGGGGGTGGGGGATTGTTAACTGTCCCTTAGGGGGCTATCAGTGAGCGGGGCAGCCTTCACTGTTGGTGTCCCCACTTGTCAACTGACAACCAGAGTCTGACAGCAGCCAGTCAGGAGGTTGATGAGGATGAAACAAGAATAATCACTTTTTGTTAACTTGGCTTAATGTAGGTGAACCAAAGTGGTGCTGGGTTCAAACGTCGCCATCACACTTGGTTCATGTGTGTGTGTGTGCATGTGTTATTGTGTGTGTGCATTGGGGGTGGGGGGGTGTATCATTGAGGCTGGCAGCAGGCTTGGGGGAGGTTAGAGCAAGATGAGGCCTTTTTAATTAAAGGAAAATATTTGTGTTTGCATACTATGTCTTTTGGAACATGGAAAAATTCAGAGAATTCTGGTTGTCAAATGGCTTGCTCTTGAGAGTAATTTGGCATATTTTAAATCCTCTTTGCATATGTTCATCTTTAAAATTTAATTATGCTTTGCTTTTTTTAAGTAAAGAGCAGAAGTTGTACCTTTTGGTGCTGCTGTCGCTGCTGTATTTCAACCTGGAAGGATAGAGGGCACTGAAATAATTAGGCGACTTCTGCAACATCCTCAATGCCAAGGACAGGTGGATTAAAGTATTAAAACAATCGCATTTCAGTCTTGAAATAGTCTTGTGCACGACTCAGCACCATGCGCCTCTGTCCAACTTCAGCTTCCAGCTCCATAACACCACAGGAGAGGGTTAGAAAAAAAATCCCAATCCCATTAGCTACGTACATCTCAGCAGACCTGCTGGAAACGTGAGCAAATCTCAGGAATGATTATCCCCCAAAGCTCTCAAATGATAATACATAATCGAACGGTACAGATATTCTCTCTGTAACTGTGCAGTCAATATATTTTTGTTACATTTTTTTCCCCACAAATGAAACAGAAGAGACTGGGTCACCAGAGGACACATCTAACCAGTGTTCTACAATTAGAGACCAGAGAATGGAGATCCCCACAGCGTGAGAAAGAAATTACTGAAGACAATGGTTAGGACAGGATTTCCATAGTGCAGAGTTAATAAGTAGAATATTTCATAGTGCAGGTTCACTTAAACATTTTCATAGTGATCTTCAGGTTAATCTGTTGATGATGTTTAATACTGTTCTGTGGTTTGATTGTTGGAGGGTAAATACTAATACTAAAAGGTATGGATCCACAGAATGACCTATAATATAGTAGCATTTTCATAAATCAATGTAATAAAGGGAATTTGAGAAATAAGATCTGTTTGTTAATATGATGGCTATTGTATTCTGAGTTTCTTTAGAGGTAACAGATTTGTTTCATCAGCATCAACTTAGCAGCTCTTCAGTTAAAACATCCCCCTTACTCAGAAGATGATCCATAAGAGACAAATGAAAAACTTTGAAAAACAGCTTCTAGAAAACAACCAATATAATGCTTCGAAATTTGTTTTACATGCACATACAGTAAATACGTTACCACTATTTTTTTTAAACAACTGAAAATAATTAAGGTGAGCTCTTTGAAAAAATCTAAGCCTCTTAGCCAAACTTCTGCCATCTGTGGCTCCAATACGAACGCCCTTAAAGATTCACTCTTTTGCCTTCTGAAAGGAACAAGAAAGAAATCAGTGTCGACTACTGTGTGAGAGTACCAACGTCAACCTGCTTTTACAGCTGTGCTGTAACGGTGAAATGAACCTTCCTTGAAAAAAGGAAAAACAGAAAGGAAAAAAAAGGAAGCTGAAACAGGAGAGAGAGAAGCCTGTTCCCTTCACTCTTCCCCGGTAAAAACGATCTTAACCAGGTCCGACAGATAACAGCTTCTTTTCAATTGGGGTCAGTTAGAGGAAAAGTAGCTAAAGTTTTGTTGAGCTTTAGCTTCATAGATGTTCAGGAGCTGCTGCCCACTGTAGCATCAAAGGGGATTATAGGGACAGGACCATCTGCCATCGGTGCCAGAATAAGCATCAGCCCTTTTATGTTTCTGCCTCTATGTTTGTGTGTGTTTGTTTGTGAAAGAAAGATGGTGAGACAGTGTCAATGTACTTTTAACTTAAAGGGCAGCAGAGGTATGTGGTGGAAAGTACACTGGGATGACAGCTTGTTCAAACCTGGGCTGGCAACATTAAAGGTTAGCATCATACCAGTAAAGTAAGAAACTCCCAGAGCTCCCAGAGTCAGAGCAGTGAGAACTTGTGGGGTTTTGAACACAATAAGGACTTAAAGCATAGGTATGTATCTATGTTAGATGGTGGCTTGCTGAGAATATTTCTTAATAAATAATAGTCTGCCTTTTGTCATTCAGGCTATCACAGAAGTTGTTTTTGTTGTGGGCTTATTGGAACACAGTGCCAAACCTTGTTCCCCCTTCACCTCTCTAATTTGTTTTGGGTCTTGTTTCTGGCCTCTGCCTGGAATGTTTTTTGCTCAATAATCTGCTACCTTTTAGCTGAGCCGCCCAGTGCTTGACCTACTGCCGACACTTATTTTCAGCACTCTAATTGTCGTTTAATCACATATCAACCTGTCATTTAAAGACGCCCTTTTTTCCAAGGGGGAACATTTGCATATGTTGTAAAACTAATTCCAATCGAAAGCACCGGTGCCTGTGAAAGCAAGAAGTCCTATTCTTCTCTCTTTTACTTTCACACCCATATAGACGCAGTTAAGCACAAGCGAGTTATCCAAACACACACAGTCTGCTGTATCTCACCTTAACAGACAAAAACACACATAGGCAGATGCCGTACCTGATATTCTCGATTGAGGTGCTTTCATCACATTTGTTAACAGTGTGTGGTGACACGTAACGTGTTAGAATAGGGACAGCGACAGAAGTGATTCAGGAAGCATGTACTCGTGCGATCCAAAGTGAAGGTGACAGTGAATGTATAGTGTTATAGAGAAGTCAATTAGAGTTAATAATGTATCACTCTTCCAAATGTTGCATTCATTTGTTCACACTTAGATAAAGCTAGTGCAAAATAGGTTGTGCCAGATTTGCTGAACAGACTACGCTACATTTACATTATCAACCTTATACATCGAAGAGCCATGTTCCGCTTGAGCGGTGCCAGCAGAGGGGGGGGTGGGGGTGAGATTTGTGCTTTTCAGGCCCAAGAAAAGCCAGTCCTCAGGAGATATTCCCATCTAATTACGGAGCAGGAGAAAGACAGCTCTTTGTTCTACCTTTTATAACATTAATTGATAAAACAGAACTAGGGTGGAGCCATCTTATGGGCGGTAAGGGTGGGCATGGCTGGAAAGAGCAGAGGGGGATCCTTTTGGGCAGATGAAGGTGGGTGAGAGGCTTTTGGAACTGAGGTCCTATTTTCACAGGACTCCTAATCCCGTTAGGGACCACAATGGTGCCGTAGTCTTGGAGCTCGCACTTTCCCAGTGGAATAGGAGAGGCAAGGGCAGGCACTGGTGTGGCAGGCGAGAGACCCGCAAGCACCAGCGTTGTCTGGACCCATGACTTAATTAACTGTCTCTTCAGGGGGCACTGAGGGCCAGACTGAGAACCTATGTTGCAAAAACCAGCAAACACCAGCAATGTCTAAGAGGAAGTGGAGGACGGGAATTCTTTTTGTTTGTTTTTTTCCCTGATTCTTAATTGGGTGCAAACTGTACAGTTGAATATTACAATTAGCAACACAGCAATCCAATAATAAATTACGATCAATAGAAAAGAAAAACTTTGAAACACAGGTTTTTACAGAAAAAGATCTGGTCAGTGAGGACTGACTTGAAATATTTTTTCTAACATTTTATTACCTTTCAAAAATAAAAGATCAATAAGTTCCATTTTTACTCGTGCATGATTGGTCAATCTTATTTGTCAGTGGTTAAGTAGCTATAACAGGCTTTGCCATGGCTGTAATCTGCTTCTGCTCGTTTAGGCTACCTGCAGTCAACGGAGGCTGAGAAGTGCTGGTTCAGTGGCCAAATGGAGTCTGAATATGTTACAGAGGCAATTAAGCATGTTGGTGTGTGTGCACGCACACAACAGTGTCAGAGGTGCTAAGCCGGGCCAAACACGCCTCATTGAAATGTCCATCTTAAAGCCACCCAAGTTCCTCATCTCCCCCGCCCTCCGACAACCAAGATGCTTCAAGACTGTCAAAAGCATTTTCCACAAAACTGAGGACAGGCTAAGGAAAAAAAGGGACCTGCCACTGTCACATGCATGCTTGCGCGTGCACACACACTTGCGAGGCTGTCAGGTAAATTAGATCTGAAAGCTGACAATTTCTGACCATATTTCCTTGATTATTTCAAACAAATGCACACCAGCCGCTCTAAGGAGATTAAAGTGACATAAAAGTCCCGAGTGGGAGGAGGGAGGGCAAAGAATCCAGGTCACCCCCATTTGTCCCCCTGCCTGACAGCAGCTATATCGCTATCCAATCCAATAAAAGTCCCCCCTCCTTTTGCTTTAATTAATTTTACAGCTAGCTTGCTTAATTACTTTCAATCAAAATCCTCTTGCCATCACAAAATTAGAAATGGTTCAACTCCATTAGTCTAAATTCTTCATTTACATACACAAAGACTGTCAGCTCTTGCTAAGCAAACGGCCTCCTGCTTGATGAGATTGTTTTTTCCACACACTCTATCACTCTCTCAGTTACACACATGCATGCGACTGTGGTGTTAATTTTTTTTGAAAGGAGAAAAGTAGCATTAAATTATTTGAGCCCATTACTTAAGAAATCCCCTGCCTAATCAGAGCCCAGGTAAGCTGTGGTGCAGATCAACTAAGGCTGTACGACAAATCGCAAAATTGAATACACCCACAGCGCTCTGTTATAATGAAAACTCTTCAGTATCAGACAATACAGCCCAGAATATAGGCTAAACATAAATGATGAACAGAATTAGTAAGGTTGTGGCCCTGTAAACTGAACTAACTACTTTTACCACATCCTGGTTACACTTAGTTCTTCTAAATTTGTTTCCTTTGCAGTAAGGTGTCACTAGTCCCGAGTAGACTGTGGAAATTAGTGACACAACACTGCTATTCCACTACTGGACAAAGCAACTAGATTCTTCATTGTGATGAGGACCCATGTCCTGCTGCCCAATCACTTCAACTTGGCACACAGACATCCTCTCCATCACGCACACACTGCCCAAGGCCTGCACATCATCAAGAATTAAGGACATGCAGATAGGGTTTGTGCACTGACCAAAGTGAAAACCCAACCAGAGAAGCACAGTACCACATGTGTATGCGCACACACATATACACACACATACATTACACACACTACTAGTGCCATAATTAGGTCCAAAGATGAGGACATTAAACTAGTGTAATGCTCTCACTGCTGCAGCACACCACCACAAACACCAAACCTGAATGGTCATCAGTGACACTTTCCTCTCGCTGCTATTTCCTCCACTCTCGTGTGAGCCTCTCACCAGTTCAAAAACATGTTACAATGCAACAGGACATGATCAGCTGACGCTTACTATCTTGGTGCAGTTGTTGTTTTACAAAAGTGGAAATAAAACATGGTATGGAGATTTTACTGAATTTTCAAACTGTTTATCGCAGTTTGTGTAGAGCATTTGTAAAATAATCCCAACAAGTGACAAAGATTTCTAAGAAAAAACAAAGTCTGCCAATGTATGTGTTTAAGTGTGGGGTTGGGAGTGGGGTGGGGGTGTGTGGGAACACGCTCAACACAATACTGATCTGACCTGGCCCCTTTACTTTCATGTCTCCAACCACTGGTTTCCTTGCCCTCTTTAACCAGTCCCCATTAACACTGTTAATTATCCAAATCCATCATTCGTGGGGTAAATGAAGACTGCCTCTTTAATTCAATTTAATAGGATCATTTTCCAACTCACGTTCACTTTAGCCCCAGCTGCCCGCCCACTAGTCCCCCACTGAGTCTGCCCCCACTGTATCTGTGACTCCCTTGGCTTTATCTCCTCTGGTTCTGGCTCTCTCCCGTTGGTAAAGGGGGAAGGTGATGAGGGCTGAGGCTTGATGGCAGTGATGGGCCGACACGCTGTTGATCTACCATGTCTTGTCTTGGCTCGGCTGGTGGCAAGCAGCAGTTCTGGGTTCCCAGTCTGCTGTGCACACTTCCTGTCTGCCGCACACAAACACTGACACACATATATACACACGCGCACACACAGGCTTGCAGTACCAGCCATGTTCACCGGGGCTTAGCTAATCCTGTCACATCAGGCCATGTTGGCTAAGTTGAGGTCTTTCGCAGCAACACCCCTCCACTCTCTGTCCAATGCACACACACACACACACACACACACTCCTCCACTGACTCCTCTTCTCTCTCTGTCTTACCTTTGTTCATTTCAGTGCTGACTACAGCATGAGAGTGGTGAGGTGGGACAGCTGATGTATCTCTGTATTCCAGCGGCATTAGTAGTTCTTATCTTATGGGTAACGCACAACCCAAATTA
>JBAMYA010000022.1:5816065-5826958 GCA_037176975.1 Arrhamphus sclerolepis
ATATAAAAATGAATACGATTAAACTAATTTTTTTTTTTTTACTTTTTTTTTTTTAAAAGTTGTATTGTCCCTTTATATTTAATTTCGCAATGTAATAACAATGACACACAGTTTTAAGTATTTTGGAGGTCATGTTAGTGACCAGTGTTAGTATAAGAGACCGGCATGTGTGTCACGTCACCTGAATGTGTTTATAAAACATATTTGGTCTTTTCTTCCTTATCATATCATGGTGGGGTGAGTTTCAAAATCCCTTTTTCAATGTACAATCGCCTGGTAAGTTTGGTGCCACAATTCTGCATTTTAAATCCCATCAAGAATTTGTTAAATATTTTCTTTTCTTATCTCATTATTCAGACTGAGGGTAAATTTGTTCCCATTTCCACCGTAACCCCGACATCATCTACACACTGAACACACACAATGTTCCTTTTACAATTTTCCCAGACCCTCATTTGAGAGAGACTCTGGGAGAATTTCAAATGATTTTAGCCATGATTTAATTTGGTTTGTTAAAGGGTGATGTCAGCACAATGAGAGACGAGCCTCTAAATCCACTACATTCACCCAAAACGCCCAGATGAGATAATCACTGGTGACGTCTACGAAAACACTTATTATATTTGCCCATCGCCTGGCTGAAGCTGCTAAAACTCATCAGTGTTATTCCTTTTTTTCCTCTCTCTCTCTGGGACCACGCAAAGAAAATAGCTCAACTTATAGTCAAAATTCTCCCCCATTTTAGAGACAGAAAAACAGTGCTGTGGCTGTGGAGAGAGTTCACGAAGGCAAAAGACAGGGAACAGGCCTATCTGGTATCAATACTCATTTGTTTGTGCCCAATACTAATTAAATAAAGCATGCACAACTTTTTTATTGGTTAACAGAGACTGACAGTGTGAAGGAAGCTTTAGGAGTGTGGTGTAGTTGCATGTTGTAGGATATGCTAGAAAATGTGAAGGAGAGCTCTGTTTGTCCCTTAACCTGTCCACACTATTTAAAAGAGCCTGATGCTGACAAGGTATCAGAGGAGATAAGAAATGGATCAACATGAGCCTTTCTTATAGCCTAATTTATTTTAAATCCAAGCCCTATTTACACACAGTACACCGATAGGCTTTGTCAACTCCAACTAGCATTGAGATATTTGAAAGCATTAATGCTGCAAAGCGGCACCCTGAACGTGCACATCACAAGTTGTTGCCGTATGAAACAAAACCAGATCTCTGATTGCCACAGCTTCCACTTTTGAACCCAGCTAGAAAATGCTTTGAAACTAGAGCTGACTAAATATGAGAAGAATGTTAGAAATTACGAGTTTTGGAAGAAAATCTTCCTTTTCTGGTAATGCAGTAATTTCACAGTATCTTTAGCCCATAGAGGCAAGGGGTCAGTATATGAAACACACAGGTTATCTGTCTCCCGACAGGATATGCTCGTGGACCAGCAGTGGAGGATACGTTGACCCGCTCTGTTATTAAAGAGGCTAATCTGTTCAACATGTCAATGTTAGCACTTTTAGCTGCGATTAATAAAAGAAGACCCCGAGAGTGCTGTGTGTGCTTTTTCAGTGCCCCAGGTTGTTTTCATTTGGTTTGTATTTTTACTGTTTTTTTTTTTTTGCCGTTTAGTAATTTAGCAGTCCTTTTTTTTCTCTTATTAGCATAAACGGTGTTAATTATTAACTTTATAAAAACAATAATTATCATCTATGAATCCTCTTTACTAACTTTTGTGCGATTCTCCCTTTCTGCCACTGGCAAAGACTCTCTATGGAGCTGGAGGAATTCTTGAGGTATAAACACAAGGGACGCCTGATTCTGTGGCCATTTAACTGATGCTTAAAATGTATGGCCCAGTGGCTGTCGCAGCCTGGTAGTAATAGAGCTACTCTCTAACAGACTTGCTTTCTAAGTGCCTGATGCTGTGTCTTAATTTGTAATCTAGTCAAACCAATTGTCCGCTAGCTAAAAAGGTCACAGAGACAATAGACTACACACTCTCCATACTGTAGAAAAAAACTGGGTGTCTTTTGTAGTCTTTTTTAACCAAAGATGTAATTAAGACACCTTCATCTTCAGAGGTGAGAAGGGCACCAACAAACGACTTCTAGAAACACAAAAAGGAACTTCACATTACTAGAAATGAGCACTAAGAAAGAGCATTTGGTTAGAGGTGAAATCCACCTGTCTCCCTAGCAAAGTGTCCCCTGTAAGGACAAGTTCACCTGCTCGTGCAGTCGGTGTGTGATTTTATAGATTACGACCAACGTCTGTGACAAAGAAAGCTTGCTGGGAAAAACAGAGTGATTCAAAGCAACGCAGGAGAAGCAGAGGGGGAACTTAAAGGACGTGATTTATCTGGGCTTGATTGCGTGTTAATCGAGGTTACGTGTATTAAGTGGAATCTAATTGGAACAGACACTGGCAGTCTGACAGATCGACATGATGCAGATGGATTGAGGGGGAAGAAAGGGGGAGTGAGGGAGACAAGGAAAGGAAGAGGGACTGGGAGAGAGGGGCTTACAATGAGAGAGAACAGACACAAACGAGCATTTTTGTTTTCCAACATGACCGAACAGAAAGACTTTTATGAGAGCAAACACTAAAAGAAAACTAACACAGAGGCATTTGAACCACAAAAGAGGAGACCCTTCTTTTGGGGTCGTTTCACGTACGTCTCATGATTGGTGGCTGGTGAAACGTGTAGAGAAGGACACACACGAGTGGGATTTTGAGTGACATGACACAGCGCTGGAGTTTTCCCTCCCCCTGCAGTTGCCACAAACATTCATTTCTGCTTTATTAGAAATGAGAGGAAAAAAATGCCCCTCTGTAAAAGAAAAAAAAAAAAAAACACGAGGTAAAGAGGTCGAGAGACAGCTGCCAGAAAATCTCTCACCTCGAAGAAGGGACGAGCAACTGTTCCAGTGGTCTTTCATACTCTGTGTTTCTCTTGACAAGCAACAACTGTTTCAAAAAACCTCTCCCCAAATCTGAAGTATTTAGCTAGTGGGCTGAATGACCCTTTCAAATGTTACCACAGTAACAAATCATAAAAGAGGACCACCTGTTAAAGTCAGGCAACTGCTAACTCGTAACTAATATACCACAGACTCTGGGGACAAATAAAGAAAACTTTGTTTGTGGAAAAGGCCAAAAGATTCAGATTTGAAGCTGAAAATACATAGATATACTTCTGTTGAGAGATTCCTCTGAATTGGTCCGTGTGGCTATAATTGGTAACGATGGGATACAAAGTGTGAGTGACAAGAACGGCCTCAAAGCAGCAAATACCCCAGGAGCAAAAATGGCTGACAGACTACCATTATCTAAACAAGAATAGAAATATACAGTCAATCCTAGTGAGGGTTTACCCATAACAAAGGTAGAAAACAAATCATTTGTGGGTACCAAAATGTCAATGATAAGAGAGCTACAGAAAGAAAAAGAGATAAAGAGGGCTTTTCTGGCATAATTTAGGGGTAGCATGCAGGACACTACAGCACTTGAAACTCATCAACACAAAATGCCTAAATGGTTCCCGACATGATCCCGTCATAGCGGAGAGACAGGGGAGTTGCTTCGGTCATCCGTTGATTTGATCCATTGTGACTGTTACACTAATGCCATTAATAAGGGCAAAATTGCTATTTTGAAACAGAATTTTCATCCTCTTCATCTGGCTAATCTTGTTGGCTTTCTGTTCCTGCACAAAAGCCCATTGTGTGTGTCTACAAGTGTGTGTGTGTCAGTGACTGTCTGTGCCACCAGCATGTAATGGCTTTAAGGTCATTTCTATTTTCCAGGTTTGGTGTACAATGTCATTGGTACCCAACATTTTGCATGGTGGAAAAACAAAACAATCCTAACAAAGAAATTTGACTACTGCTATTTTAGATGTTTTCCTTTCACCAACTGGACTGACAAATAGCCAAACCTTGTTGCAGAAAACAAATATGAATTCAAACGTAAAGCATCCATTTTTCTTTTTAGTTTGTATATGATAAAATCAACATCACTGAGTTATACACAAAAAGCCTGCTATTAGGGTATCAAGATAAATTTAAAATGAAAGTGTATGAAATCTACAATCTCTATAAGTGCGGTGACTGGAGTATATGTTCATGCATGTTCATGCTGAATATGAGTATGTGTGTATATTGAGCCCTCATCAGCCTGTAACATTGAGAGAAATGACACTCTGTGATCAAGGACATGAATTGCTCATTGATTTTTAGGGGCCAGCTTAACTATCCATTCCAATTGATTTTTAGCTTTGCTGGGTGTGCGAGTTATGGCAGTTTTAATGTATCATCTGTATGTGTACTCATCACCTACTGCAAGAGGATTTACAATAGTCTGTGGAAAATGCATATACAGCACCATGTGCAAATGATCAACAGGGACCTTATCCTTTTCTTTTATTTTTCTATTATAAATTCCAAGAAGCAAAAGTCATAAAATGTAGGTTAAAAGGCAAAAAACAAAACAAAACCAAAAAAATTAGCTTGATTTTTACATCTTCATCGTCATGTTTCAGAACTTTGTCAATGATGTTTTGGTAACAAGGTTCATTGTTTTATCTGGATAAATTCAGAGAAAATAAAACCAAACCATGAAAATCATCTTTTATCCCTTTTGATGCTAATCAGCAGCAGTTTAGCACTCATGTCGTTCTGCAGCAGTTGCGCTTTGCAGAAACGCTTAAGAGGCCTGCATGTGGCACAAACAGACTCATAAAAGCTTTGGCACAAAAACCACAACAATGTAAAAAAAAACATATATATAGCAAGACACCTTATGGTCTTTATGGTCTTATTTTTTGGTCATTTTTTTTTTTCCTCTAGCTGTGTACTGTCATAATAACTCATATTACAATGAATTAACAATTCATATAAACTATTAATAATCAATGATTTGATGATGTAAGAAACAAAGTCAGAGCAATGTGATCCAAAAGGCGGTCTAAAGTCATCTGTCAGGTAGAAAGTCATTAAAATAGGGGCTCGTTTTCCTGTGCCAAGCTTAGGTTTCACAGAGGCAGGGATACATTTCTATTCTTCAGTGGAGGGCTGTGCACTCATATGATATCATCTCTTTTAGAACATTGCTCTCAATAGCTTGTCTTTTTTGTCTCTAGTGTTTTTCTCCAATTCAAATTGCCCTTTTTCCTCCAAATGGTTTTGGTGAAGCGGTCCTCTGTGTGTGGTAACTGCCTTTTCTTTTTTTTCTTTCTTTTTTTTTTTTTTTACAATGAAAAAGGCTTGCATAAAGCACACTTTACTCCATCTATAAAAAAAGAAGTCTGCTTAATTAATGTTTTACAAGTGCTGCTGTATTCTTAGCGAAAAAAAGCCTCTATCAAAGCTGGCAGGTTCAGATTACGTACGCTAATTGAAATTCTGAATTTCTGAGCCAACTTCTTTTTGTCCCCAGCTCATTCTCTTTCTCCCCGTGCACACAATAAAGTCTAGCGTTTTGTAGTCCACAAATGGCATCAAATCATCTAAGTAATATGGGCTTTTTTTCTCCCTGTATTCTCATGTTCTGCTACTGGATTCATGAGACAACTTAATAAAGCAGTAACTGCTTGGGGAAGCCTGAGGACCTGCTGTGTGCAAGAGCATGCGTGTGTCTGTGTGCACACGCATGAACTCATGTTTTGTCTCCACCAGAGACCTCGACATAGAAGGCAAAGCCTGGATCCATACACACCCATAGATTTTCCAAAAGTCTTTTTTTTTTTTTTAAAGAGTAAAGGCAGTGAAGAAAAGAGGTTGACTAATACTGAAAACAAAGCCAACAGTAAGACACTTAGCTCATGCGTTGACATTCATGGTACCCATATTAACACAGCCTGTGTACAATGAATGCAGAACAATTTATAGGTTATACATGCATTTGGTTGGAGGAAGACAAGCTGTGTGAACAGCTGCAGGTGTGGGAGCAGCCACACTGAGGCTACGTTTGGACAAGCATCACAGGAACCAAATGCCCCAATGGGGGAAACGCAGATTTCTATTAACTGGTGACAATGTTCTAAGATGTAGCTGGAGATTGGATCAACTAGGATATGGAAGAAAATCTTTTCATCTTAGTTCATATTCCACATGTTACCTTCAAAGAGAACTTTCAACCTTTTTTGCGAACACTATTTATCTGGAAAGGTAACTCTAACAGGTGATTAAATAAATTATAGAGTTAAAAAAAAAAAACTGCATCCTCGATAACCTTTGTTCTGAGTTAATGATTGAAGTGAAAGAAAACGGCTTCTCGTCCTTTCTCTTTTATATTTACCCAAACTCCCTCCTTTCAGTGAGGTATTATTTTATTGTCTTGTTTTGCAAGCATTATAACTTTGAATTCTTCTCCCAAGGTCAGTTTCTAGTGTGCCACAAGGAATATTTACACATGGGGCTTTTCAGGTCAGTTCCATTGTATTTACATCAAATAATTTTTGATAAGGGATGTAAAAGACCAATAAACCTAGCATCATAAACAGGAGATGTGTAGCTAAAATAAGGACAAAAGATCAACGGCTGAACATTTTTCTTATCTTAGACGCATTGATATTTTTGAGAACTATCATCACTCGCTCTTTCAACTCCCTGACAAAGCCCTGCTTACCTCCCTCTGCTGAGTAAGAGGAGAGACTGGTTAGATTTAGTCCAATGGCTTCCCAATGTGGCCTGCAAAGCAACCTCTTGTTTCATAGAGAAGTACCTCCCCTGTTATCTCACTAGCACTATAATCACTTAACAAAGACTTTTTGCATTTGCACAAATTAAAATATCAATAATGCATAAGTGCTTTTCAGTTTTGAGCGATAGTGTCCCTGTATTGGGATGAAATATCCTCTCCGACAGTGGAAAAAGTCTTGCTCGCCATCTCCTGTCCCACAAATGACTCAAAGAAGCCACGGCCCTGCTTTGAGCTCTAACCCCCTCTTAGAGTAAACTGTGGTGAGCATTTGGGATCCGCTTCGGTGACGGGACAAAATGGCTGAGGCTGAGTGGGATGCGGAAGTTGTTTTAAAGCAAGAGGCGTTAAGTGGTGGTGGTGCATCAGTGAAAAAAAGGCAACACCCTTAAGTGACGCAGCGTGGCATCCTTCCCTAAACAACACCACCACTATGTCCTCAACATTTATGATTTGCGGTCTGCACAGTAACACGGGCCTGATTCTAATTCAAGTCTGCATGTTTGCACTATCCCTGCATGGCTAAATCTGCCTGACCAAGTCTCTTATTTGCCGAGATGAAAACACCAGACATTTCATATGGTTGTCAGGGAGCTTTGCTTAAAGCAAGCTATGTGAGAACATTGCACTTGGACAAGGAAAGGAAGGGCGAGGGCATCATGGGAAAGAAATTTAGCAACACTCCATAACCAGGATACTGTTCAGGCTACTGTTTAATTTAGAGAGAAAACCTCCTTCATATTTATTACTGCAGTTGTGACTGAAGTTGTGCTGACTACGGAGGAGTTAAGTATCATTATTGGACTAGTAAATCCATGACCAGTACCATTCCAACACCAATAGAGGACTAGCCATTCTATACAGATGGCCTCAAGGACAATTAGCAGTAATGATTGGTTGCCACATAAATGAGGGAAATTCTATTTGCTGCTGCACTTGCTGATGATCACAGAGCCAATGCTTTCGACATTAATATGGATGGCTGCTTTAAGCTTACTTGTAAATGCTAGTTAAAAACACAGTGCACTGACAAAAGATCCTCTTCAAAGTAGCTGTTTCCCATTCTGATATTTAAGGAAAACACAGTTCACAAAGGTTGAACTTTAAATCATTTGCAGTGATGACATTGTTATGAAAAATAAGACAAGAGACAAATAGCACAGTGATTTAAAATATTATCTCTTCAATCATATCCTTTTCCCCAGATATCTTCATCTCCCCCTCCCTTCTCTGTCAGTTAGTCTGGCAAACAATCCCCTTGTTAGCAAACTGTTAAGACAGCCGCTTGGTATACAAATTGCGCTCGACCAAGCGAATTTGTTTTGCAAGGGTGACCTGTTTAATCATCTCATTTTCTTTGGCGGACATTTATTCATCTGGTTTCCACGGTTACAGAGAACATTAAGGGGCTACAGTAATAAGGCTGGAGAGTCAAACAGGTAATAAAAAAATTAACGCCATTTTCCAGCAGCCGAGGACAGTGGGTGAAATGAATCAAGGGAGAGGTGAGAGAAGCAGCGGGGGGAACAGGAGGGTTGGGTGTGCGTTGCGGTGGGGGCTCCAATATTGTCCAAACAATAAGTGGTTATTTCACTCTGAAGATCAGGTGATGCTGTTATGGACATGACACTTTGGGCACAGAGCAGGAGAGATAAAGCTTATAACGTGGCCCTGTGCTTTTTTTTTTATTGTCATCCAGCGATTGCATATCAGAACAATTAAAAGTTAGCTTCAGATATCTATCAACTTTGCTCTTTTTTTATTTCTCCTGTGCTTCAGAGGGAAGATAATTTACAGAACTGCCAATGCAACGTGGCAATAACATACAGGGTACAAAATGACATTTAGAGGTTGAGAGGAGAAATGTTTTGTAGAAGTCAAAAGTTGAACAATTTTGTCTGCTACTGTCAACCAAAAAACTGAGAACAGCAGAGAAAAAGCAGATAGAACCTCAGAGATTAGACAGTTTGTTGCTCTCTAACTATAACAAACAGTGACCTACACACACAAATTGAGCGAGACCAACTTCATGCCAAATATAGAAAATTCCGGTACAATAGGGGGAACAGGTGCTGAGGGCCCATAGAAAGTGACGAAGCCAAAGAGCTGGGTGTCTGCTGAATGCCAAATAAGGCAGTGAGGCACGTTGCACCAAGACACAAACAACCGACTGTTATGTGATTTTCTAAGTCTGATGACTGTCACAGATTCTTCCATGTACTGTCTTCCCTGTGAAAACACAATCTTTAGGAACATTACCCCTTTAAAAATAACTAAACAAGAGAAAACAAGTAACAAATTTTATGCATTACTCATTTCTCCACTCCTTCCAAAAGTATGTCCAATTGACAGGCTTTGACACTCCTAAAATATGCACAAAACGTCTCAACCCTAACCCTTAATCGTTTAAATTGTCTGGTTTAACCTGTATTTGGGCATTTTATCCTGCCAACACCTGTCTCCCACCCTTGTGAAAAAAAACAAACCCTAATTAAATTCTTTCTTTGTTCTCTGGATAAGTTACTTGTATATATGGTGTTGCTGGGGGTGGCTCCGGTGTGACTGAGGTTGCAGAGGGAAGCACAACTGCTGGCACAGAACATCTCTTGAGAGAGAGGGAGGGAAAAAGAGATATCAACCGACCCGCACACCCACACACACACACACACACACACACACACACACTCGGTAACGTATTGTATGCACTCTAGCATCAATCCGCCCGCGTGTCACAAGCAGCGCTCTCCTCTCTTCACGTGCAGGCAGAAGCCCAAGAAACAAACTCTTGTCATACATGTGGGGTGAAATCCCCCAAAGGATATACCGAACGGACAGCAAAACGGCTATGCTTGAGCTCGGGAACTGCCAACTGTTCTGCTAACAGCCTCTTAACAGGTGTGGGCTCAGAACCATGTAATCCTATCAAGTTACAGAGTAAAAAAAAAAAAAAGAAAGAAAGAAAGAAAGAAAAAAATCCTACAAACGGCATACTCCCGAGCTCTTCCCTTCTTTCCCCCTCTTCTCCATCTTTCCCCTTCTCTTTCTGTTCTGACAGAAATGAACAGCTGGGCTTCAGATTTATCATGTACAGACAGTAATTATTGCTGGTGTGCCTGCTACCGACCCAAGTGAATAGCATGTCACATGAAAAAAAGAAAAAAGAAAGGAAAAAGAAAACACGGCATTAGGAGAACTGAAGTTGAGGGGTGCCGGATTGGGGACTGTGTGACACAAATGGCAGATCGGGACAGAGTTTAAACGTCACCCTGCTCCTGTTTGCAGTCAATTATGAGGTACTGGCTCTGTAACGCTAAAGTGCAAATATTTTCTCTCACAATAAGGGAAAGAAAAAAAAAGCTTGCATATTTTTTTCAGATTTTTTTTTTTTTTGTATTTTCAGAAATAAAGCCAAGTCATTACAGCAGGCCCTGAATTCCTGTCAAAGAATAGGTGACAGAGAAGTGAAACTGAGAAATGTACAAAAAAAAAACAGCGTTAAAGTGAGAAGAAGACAGATTAGCTTCAACACCCACTCTTCTCTTGTCTTTCATTTAAGTTCTTAGCATTCATGGATGATTACCTAAACTTTATTACAATTGTTGCTGAATGGAAAAAAAAAAAAAAACAGACAAAGAAACAAACACAAACAGAAACATCCGCTGCATCACAAAAAGTATTCCCATCTTTATCTCAAACCAGAATGATCCCACCTGCTGTATTTATTTAAAAAAAAAAACGATAAGGAGAAACACTACTAACGTCCTTAAATCAGTCATTAAATTGTGAACCTGCTGTGTCCTTTCCTAAACATCCAGCTGTATGTTGTGGTCTGCCACACTGCATGCCCACTAACCTATGTACAAGCAAGTTCACACCTTAAAGACCCTCGGCCACATTTAAAAGGATTAGTCACCACATTTTGTGCTGGCTTAATCTCTCTTTCAGCTGGCCTAATAAGTGCGCTTCGATAAGCGAAGCATGCAAATTCATTCATGGCCAGTTGAGACCACGCTTTCAGACAAACGCGCCAAAGTCTTCTACTCTGCTAATTACCTTTTCATTTTCCCTTTTTTCCTTTCTTATATAGCATATCAACAACTAAAGATTATTCTACTCCCTGACTTTGCATGAAATTCTAATTTCATATGTAAGATTAGGATATGGAGTCAGAGAAAAAAAAAAAAAAAGTTAC
>JBAMYA010000022.1:5829316-5879719 GCA_037176975.1 Arrhamphus sclerolepis
AAACCAACAAAATCATCAAGGGATCAAATACTTTTTACTCTCACTGTATATATATATATATATATATATATATATATGTATGGATGAATATGCTTTGGCATGAACAGCAAACTGGCAGTTGGGTGAAGTACATGAGAAATAGTTTTGCAGTTCAATAGAAAGCAATGCTGTGGGTTCGTTGAAGGAGGCATATGATGGCGTCTTCAACTCCAACCCCACAACCAACCTGCAGTGGGTCCTGGAAGGTGCATGTTCACTTAATCAGGACTGTGGGCTGTTAGGGCAACAAGTCTACAGTCATTAGATCAACATTGAAAGGATCTTTTCTGTATTGGAATGAGGCACGATGTCTTCTACACCACCAGAACATTCTGCTGGTTCAGACTGAGGTCAAATGCTGACACCATCTGGACCTGTAGCCTTGTTCCTGTTCAGTCTCTCTAGCTGCCTCCTTACCTTACGACTAGAGATAGACAGGCAGGTGGGGGAGGTGGAGGCGGCCCCAACATCTCCTGATGTGGTTGGAGACGACGATGAAGCAGCAGCAAGATCCATGACTGAGGTAGAAGATGAGACAGCTGAGGTGTAGCAGGATGAATACTGAAGCTGTTTCTGAACTGAATCTGTTGAAAAATATGTTCAGTTCAGTGACTGTTCAGACTTTACTTCTTAAAAAAGCTTAGGTCCTTCAGTTTTTGCAGCAAGATGCTGGCAAGGTCCTGGATTTTTGAACATTTCCACACTCAGGCTTTACATGGGGGGTATAGATGAATGTTGCTTTATTTTCTTTATATCTAAAACACGATATAGTTTTATATGACAAGGTTTTATGACAGTTTAAAGCAGCACAGAAAACATTTGCACCATGGTTCCCGTTAAGTCACTTATCCAAGACCGTCTCAACTTTACTTTTGTTTCATAATGTGGCACTACTTCCTTGAACCCTTTAGACTTCTCTGTTGTGATGTCCACTGTAGCTCTGTGAGCAGGTTTCATGACATAGTACCATGAATTGTCCGACCGTGATGGCAATTTGGGAGTAACTTAGTCTGCTTTTTGCCGACAGCAGACACAGCTGATCACTGCAGCTGGACACAGCTTCAGAAAAGAAAGCAAATATTTCTTGAAATTAAACTGAAACTGATATTCTAAGATGAATAAAAGTCCTTTGTTCTGCTTTAATCTTTTGGAGATTCGTGGGTGCAGTTGTTCTCTGTGGACATTCTTGGCAGTTGGTTCTCATATTATTCACATTGATACTGGAATGATATCATATTGACCGACATTAAGAAATAAGCTGTGATATAAATGATGGCCATGTTGTACAGCTCTATAATAATATATAATGTAATATATGTAACCCTTACAATCAAGTGCTTAGTCTAGTGTTTATTTCTGAGGCTGTGTCTGAAATCATATTAACTCTATAAGAGCATGCAGCATATTCAGATGTATGATTTGTAAGATATCAGGTGTACAAACTCAAAAACACTGCCATGTCATTTTGTTTGGGGCTCCCTATGTAAGAAAATATGAAAACTACTGTGTGGCCTACATTTTAGGGTTATGTTACATGACAAAGACCAAGTATAACTGATCTCATCACATCAATCAGAACAGAATTAACCAGCGTTCCCACCTTCACTTTCCTCCAAATATCAAATGTCCTGTATGTCCAAAGACGACAGCGTAAAATTGTAACGGTGATTCTAAAAGGGACACACCCCAAAGAAAAGAGAGGTTGAAGTGGAATAACTCTAAAATCAGGGATTGTGAACAAATGTATAAATAATACGACTGATGTTGCAGGTATTTAATTATGCATCATTAAAGTGTGTCTCAAGGAGCATCATTTGTCTCCTTAAAAAGAGTTGTGCAGAAAGAACAGGTTCCAAGCAGATTTAGCAAATGGAACATACATTGATTTTACAAGCTTTTTTTTTCTAACCAATTTTTTTTTTCTTTTTTTACATCACTGTGGTAGCCTTTCTCTCACAGTGAGTGATTAACAAGGTAATGTGGCTTCATTTTTACCATTTGCTTTTTTTGTGTGTTTGTCTTCATTTCCTGGTGAAGATGCATGGACAAGGTTGCTATTTCCTACTTGGCCACTAGATATCAGCACTTGTTACACACTGTTTCTTTGATTCTGCCATCTGTTTAAAGGACTTTCACATTCGCATGAATTTGGACACAAAGACTTTTCCAACATGTGCTCACCATGTTCTTGTTTGTGGCAGGTGCAGTAAGTAATGCGGATCAGCCAGTGTTGTGCGTGACTGTTAAGAGGTCCCATGGCTGTCTAAGGAGCATGAGAAATATGGCTAGGGGAGACCTTCAGAGTGTTCTCTGAAACAAATGGGATTAATTTTCATGAAGCAGGGAATATAAAAAAAAGTTTTGAGGCCAAATGTTCATTAAGTGAAAGCTCTATCTCTTAATTATTGCTCACTGGCCAGAGAAAACTTTGGTAGCGTTTCAAGATTAAGATTTTGAGGTGTTCCTGACTAGATAAGAATCTGTGGATACAGCAAGAGATTATTCGAGTTTCAGTATTATCCAAAATCCAAAAATACAACCCAATTCCAAAAAAGTTCTGATTCTGTGTACAACGTAAATAAAAACAGTGCAAATTGCATGAAACCATATTTTTTCCCAATAGAACATAAAGGCAAGGCAAGTTTATTTGTATCCAAAATAATTAAATTAGCCAAAAAAAAGCATAATAAAGTCATTTGGCAAAAAAAGGAATAAAACAGCTTGGAATAGATTAAAAAAAACAACAAAAAAAAATTAGGCTAATGAAAGTCATGAGTTTTAAGTTTAACTTTAAACAAACTATGTTGAAACTGAAACCTTTTAAAATTTTATGGGAAGAATTAGCTCAGTTTAACTTTGATGACACCATCTGTAAACGTCTGGGAAGCGAGGAGACCAGTTGCTGGAGTTTTAGGAGAGAAACGGTGTCCCGTTCTTGTCTGATGCAGGGTTCTAGCTGTGCTTGATACAGCTTCAAACTGCTTTTGTGGATTGCATGGCAGACTGTGTTCATAGATGTGTTTTTTCTGGTGCTCCAGTGTTCCTGAGCCCATGCAGTGATGTCCAGTAGAGAATCGTGACTGTTTTTAATGCAATCGTGCTTGACGGCCCAAAGATAGTGCACATCCACTTTGACCTGTGGACTTGTTCCATGTGCACAGACGCTGCACTTCCGTGGGAACCTGCTGCCTCCTGCTCTCCTGCATTTGGACCTTTAACACAACTCCACGCTTCAAATCATGATGTAATGGACAAGCCATTAAAAATGGACCCAGCAGGGGACTTGGATACCCTTTTGGGAGTATTTCCAATGGGAGGTGGAGAAGAATGTGCAGCTGCTATGAATATGTGGATTACCTGCATGAGGTAGATTACGCACAGTTTTGGAGCACTCCGTTAGCACTGGCAGGCCCCAAGAGTCTGCAGAAAAAGGGTAAATGCTTGACTCCCTGACTGGCCCAGTTTCTGTCTGAGGTTGCCCCATGTCTGTCCACGTTGCCCCTCTGGTTCCTGGGTAGTCTTACACTCACCAAAGTCTGTTCCCGTGGTGATCTTAGACTGCTGCCACTTCAGCCTGTGCTAGTGCCACAGTCACAGCCACTACGCTGCTGCCAGCTATCCCCCCATCGCTTCTCCTGGCTCCAAGGCCAGGTCTCTGCCTGTTTTTTTCCCGACCAGTCCCCTGTTCTCTGTCGCCCTTTATGCCTGACTGCCACTGTGGCTCTTTGGACTCTCTTGCCCGTTTTTCCTGGGCCACAGCTGCGGGCCCCTGCACTTTTTAGCCTGTTTTGCCTGGCTTTTGCTGTCTCCTTTTTGGTTATGGGTTTAATAAAATTGTAAAGGCTAACATGTGCAGGAGGAAAGATGTTATATGAAAAGATTTTTTCCTAAATCAGTTTTGCTCATGAGCGCACATTCTGTCAGCATCAATGCATGTGTGGTATGTGACTGTAGTGGCATAACATGGATGGAGATCTCTTTGAAAATTGGATTTTGAAACGAACTAGTGCTGACGTAACCTTACTTAACGTTATTGGTTTTGCACCCTACAATCAATGTCCTCCCTATCTCCCTCCTTCTCTGAGTTTGAGCTCTGCTAAGGAGCCTCACGTCTTGACAACGCTCACTTTCAGAGGTCAGCTAGACGGTGTCTAGCTAACAAATGAGAAGGCTATAAGGGCGCCCACTTTTCCCTTGGACCCATAAAATATCAACAGAAGGATATAATTGAAGTGAAGTGCAAATTAGTGATAAAAGAAAATGTTTGTGACACTCCTCTGCCCCGTGAGCTTGTTTATGTGCCCTGTCTCTGTGGAAGTGGACATTATGTTTCAATTTGGCACGGACAGTCAGACAGTGAAACTGAATTGATGGCACAGCGTCTGGCTTTACCCAATTTGTGGTGCAGCAAACTTCATCCTCTCATCAAAACTTCCCTTCTTCTGATAATCAGAACGAGTCTGAACTGAGTCTTGCTCAGAGGAACAAAGGGATAGCAGGACTCTTGTCCTTTGTTTGATAATACTTTTTGAGAGCATTCAGGGCAATACCAAATGACTTTATTCTTTTTTATCTGATGTTCTTATGTCTTTTCAACCTACATTAGCCTCAGCCTAAATACAGCTAGCAACAGCCACTGTCATCAACGGATCCGCTGTTAGAGCTTTAAAAGGTTATAAGGTTATTAAAATAACGGAATAAATGGGCACCACCTGAAGATCAGGAAATAATTATACGGCACAATCATTCTAAAATTGGCTGTTGTTTTATGACTGCTTGCCTGTAACCAGGGGTGGCTCGTTGGAGCAATAAAGAAAGGAGTCACATTATTTTCAACCAGTAAATGTTACAAACATATGCAAAATAACCAGAAACAACTTGTCTCATTGTCTCAGTCAATTTGCAGCTGCACAGCTAAAGCTAGCTAGTGAAATCATACATGGGATTGGAACTAGTTCCAAGCAGAGTATCAAGCAGGAAGACATTTTATTGGTTGTATTTGGTATGATGAAGGAAAGTCAGAAGCACCACCCCTAGAATGTTCATGCATCGCTGCTGTGTGAGTCCACCGTAAATGTGTGCAGCATAAACGACAAAACTAAACTATGTTCTGCTTAGGCACAAAAGTCTCTTCTGCTCTGAAAGTGATCATAGCGAGGAGCATAGATGATATAGACTTGGTTGAATAGGACATGGATGAAATGTTACGCTCTGCCAGCGATTCTGTCTCTCAGTTTGGTTAATGAGGAGATGCATCATCAATGCAGCAACCACAGTCAACTGCTCCTTCTTGGCAACCAGAGGGCCTCTTCAAACTGGGGAGCGGAAGCTTTTGCCTGGTAGATCGTCGCTCTGTATTTGAAGCTGGAAAGTCATCACCTTTGCAGCTGGCAGGATCAGGACAGATGTTGTGCCTTGGTGCAAGGAGGGAGCGCTGCTAATACTTGTTGTCCAGCCTAAGATGCTGCTGTGCATGAGTGAGGACCACTGCTAATTTTGGTGAGCATGCCCAATGAGAGGCCAGCAAAATCACTGTTACACCTGGTTGCAAATGAGTCAACCCGACAAAGCCTACTGGGGTCTTGAGCCCCTGGTGGTGACACAAGGACACCAACAATTGACTCATGACCCCAGCTGTTACACCATGAACAGCCATGCAAGTGAACACATCTGGGCTTTTTCAAAGTTGACTGCGACGTTGTGGCAAAAATGTAAAACAGAAGACAATTTTTCAGCCAAACTAATTGAATTTCAGGTTTAATTATACAACCATATTTCACCCAACATTAAAAGCAACCGAAATACACTCATATGATTTATGACTTTGTTTCTTCTTTAAACCACGTGGAGCAGTTGATCTCCAGGAGGAGACACAGGATTAGAGGACTACACCGATACATATCTCACAGCAGCAGATGGAATACTACAGGTGGGATTTAGATGTCAAAAATAAAAGCATAAAATGAGAGTCGAAGCTCCAGTACTGAGCCAGCTTTAACCACAATGATGGAGTCAACATTTAAAGTCTGTTGAGGCAGTGCAAGTCACACATGCAGACAAATGTTTCTGCTGTGAACATGTTTAACACATTAAACATAAGAAATGACGAGACAAAAGATCAATGGAGCTACTGTTTGAAAAGTCAGCATGTTTTCAAGTGCGGGTCGAAGAGGAAAACATGCATCAGGAGAGGTGGTAATGATCAGATTTCCAGTGGGAGTGGGCTGGAGCAGCAAAAGAAAACAACAAAAAAAACAGTCCTGTGCCAGGCTATATGGAGGTAGTCACTGAGATATATCAGAATGCAGTACACCTGCATTATTGCCTCATATTTAAGGAAATTGCAAATACATTATTTCTATGTTTGTATTATACAATATTCAGTTGAGCATTAACTCAAAAATACTGACCGGACCTGTATACTAATTTTAGGCAGAAAAATAAAGCAGTAATTAACCTTTATTACTAACTTGGTGTTAATTGTGATAAATGATTTGTCCATGTTTTTATGTTTTTGTGTGTGGGTGTGGGCGTGTATTATTGCCACAAATTTCTTCCTCTCTTTCAAATCTCAGGGTTAGCTTTGCTGTAACTGCTGCTTCTTCATGGTTAATACAACATGGGAACTAAAATGAATCTTGATTGAACATGTCTGTAACAACAAGCACGTGATTACATTTGTTTTTACCGAAGGTAAGACAAGAAAACTAGCTTTGATTGCTTGTTTGCAAGAATTTTATATTATAAATTAGACCAACTTCGGTTTTTCAGCAAGTGAATTTGAAATTGTTTCACACCTCAAATGATTTTTTTTTCTGTCACGGTTTTCAACCATCTCAGGATGCAGAGATTTGCTGATGCTCGTAGTAAAAGAAGCAGCCCAATTCGTCTCTATGTCCATCGTTTTTTCAGTATAAATAAGGAACAAGTGGCTTAAAGAAGCATGTGATGGAAGCAGTCAAGGAAACTTTGAGAAAAGTCAATTGCAAAGCCTGTAGTTACACCACCGTAACTTCTGTTTCACTGTTCCCTTGTCAGCATATATATATAAATTCTCACAAATTCTGCAAGTGAAACTTACAGAAATTATTCAGTTATCGGACCAACATTTGATTAATTTAAAGTGAAACCCTGGGAGCCTAATTACATTCAAAGGAGAAGAGAAATACAGTGGGTTTGTAAGTCCCTACACATCTTTGTCAGTGTGTTCACACAAGCACACACACACACACACACACACACACCTCCCTGCCCTTGTCTGATGTCTGAGTCCCCCCTTTTCTACCCCTACCACTCTGCTAAAAGCAAGCACAACACACACTCATAGCCTCACGCAACATCAATCACATACTGAGAGCGGCCCATAAAACTACACAAACATGTACGTTCCCATTAACTATTGGATTTGACACTTTGTAAAATAGGAAACCTAAATTTAAAAATATAAAAAAGAATTAAGACTGGAATATGAAAGCAAATAATTGCTTTGTTAAGTGCAGAATTTAAATATGAATTACCATATTGAAATAAAATTGAATAAAAAACAAAACAAAAAGAAGCGTAATTTTTTTTTTCTTTCAACATACGATTCTCATTACAAAAAGCGCTTTGCGTCATTAGAATGAAATTAAAATTTCAACAAAAACAAAAATTATATATTTTCTTCAAATTTGAACAAGGTCTTAAATGACTAAATCCTGATAATGTGAGTGTTTTTTTCCCCTCAGTTGACAAGGCGATACTAATCACCTCGTTGCTGAGGAGCACTCTTCCCTGACAAGGCTCCTTAGAATACAAGGATGCCCCAGGAGAAATCGGCATGAAAGAAGTTAAAGACAATGACTCACATTTTTTTTCTCCTCCAAACGTCTCCCTGTAAAATTTATTTCAAAACTCTGTTAATCTGCTGTACACAACATTTCCATTAGCATAGCCCAGCCCCCTAATAAAAATTCCAGCTAGTTTAATTAAAAAATGTAAATTTACTGGCATCTAAGGAGCAGCAGAAAGAGGAGTGCAACAGCATATTTTATTGCTTAAGACATCAAATTGATTCAGGTTATTGCTAAATTGTGATAAAAGGTTATTGAGGACCTTCAGACCTGGGCTTGTTTTTCTCCCTCATTTCATCCAGGTTTTGTGGAGGCCGTAAATGATGGAGAGGGCAACAAAGGGTTAATGAGACAACTCAGTGAGAAAGAAGGCAATCAACATTATGACTCATAAGAGAGGAGAAAAACATTTTCCAGGCTGACGAAAAGTTTGAAATTAGGGTGTGTCATGTCAGCAGTTGAACTTGTTTGTTATAATTTCAAAAGATAATGCAGGACACCTTAAATAACGAGACATAATAAATGAGTGCTCGTGCCTGTCTGTTGCATCCGCTTGTCAAGTCCCTCTTGTCGCAGTCGTCTGCTATACAGTCTTTCAGTTTTATTTAACAGTACATATTAGCTTTAGGTTGTGTTTTATTATTATTTTCTTATTAATATTGTCATGTACAAGTGAGCATAGCAGTGTCAACAGATCTGAAGTGAAATACTAAGAAAAATATAAAAACAGATAGAAAAGGATCAAAATATAATCCAGATAGATGACGTAAATGAAATATAGCAGCCTGGAGCAAAGCCTGCTTAAAGTATGAATTACAGGTATCTTTCTAAACACGTAAAATCTTGTAGATGTATATATTTTTTATGAATTCTCTAGGTAACTAAAAACACTCCACAACTGTTTTAAAAATACTCCACTCAAAATTATCACCATTGCTGAACATTTCTTAACTGTATGAGTTTAAAATAAGGCGGTTTGAAAATAAATCAGAGTAAAAGAGATACCATGATGTCTCAAAAAATGTATTTTTTCTAGGTATTGAGTTTTAGCATTTTTGTAGTCGCAATGAAATGTACAGGCAGTGTTTAATACGCACATTACATAAGAAGACACCACTCAGTACATGAAATCAGAAAACACACGTACTTACAGTACACACAACACTGTAAAATAAAACGTAGTCTAAAAGAAAGACACAAAAACATTCTTATAAGTAAAGTGAAGAGGAGAGTGACACTTATAATGAGTTATCCAGTTACAGCAGGGATATCTTTCTGAAAGTATGCACTACAATGACTTATAAACCTGGCAGCTGCAGAATTAATCAAAATCTAAATAACCTGCCACACGGGTGAATTTTCACACAAAAGGTGATCACTAGGATTAACCTGAAAATATCTTAAATGAAAATTGCATTGATGAAAATTTTGGCTAAAATGTTATAAATGAAATTTATTAGTAAATGTTTACGCAACAAACCACATGTACTGTATTTACACTAATCAAAGTCACCTGAAAGGTGTTAGCACTGCTCCTGTTCCCTTTACATGTGTGAAAACATAAGCAACACAACAGTTTGTTTGCTTTGTCCCCTTGGCAACAAACCCTTAGGCCATTCATGCTGCCCTTATGGCATTGCCAGTGCCTCAGTGGGTCAAACCAATACCTGTACTGGTGTAGAAGTAAATATTAAAAAGGAGAGAACTGAAAAGGGAGAGGGAATTTGGATGAAGAAAACAAAAAACAAACAAAACAAAAACAAGGACAAGAAAAGCGGACAGGGACTTGTGTTAGTGAGAAAATTAATATAGACTCTGAAAGGAGAAAACGAAACTTGATTTGTTAACTTTGCTCACATGTGTGCTGCATGTTATACAGCGTCATGAGCCGTGCGGAGGAGGAACGGGCAATCATATTTGATATTGCAGTCACCTTTGGGCACTGTCAAAGAGCTATAAATAAGGGTGTTGCAACTCTTGGGTATACGTACGCGCTTGGCACATAGTTTATTCCTGAACAACTTCCCTTCTCTGTATATTTAGTCCGAGATAAAGGCACACCTTAAACTGTCAGCTAATAAAACAGCTCTAACAAAGATAAAAAAAAAAAAGAAGAAGAAGAAGAGTACTCACCATATTCAGGGAAGTCGAAATTAAATCCTCTCAGGCATGTAACTTTCATAATATTACTCAACTCTGTTAGAAAGTCATTCGAATGGTGATTGCTGGATGGGAAATAAAGCAGAAAAGTATCTAGATTTTTAAAAAAGAAAAAGAAAAAAAGCTTCCTTCAATCAAGCACTAAACTCCTTGACATGTAATCTGTCAATAGTTTGTTGCTGAGATAATGCCGGCTGCCACGAGCAGCTTTGATTGGCAGCTTAGGGTCTGGCCCCTCCTTCCTTTGGTTTGACGAGTTGGGGAGGGGTGGGGGGGGTTAGGTGAAAGAATATGGAGCCTCCCCCTTCCCTCCTCTCTCTCTTTCTCTGTCTCTCTGTCGCTCTATCTCACTTCGGTCTCTGGTTTGCTCCCATACACACACAGACACACACACACACACACAAACACACACACACACAGACCAAGCTGTTGGTGATGTTGTCTGAATAGGCTGATAGGAAATTATGGCAGAGGAACCGGAGCAGTTTTTTCTCTCCCTCCCTTAGTGGGCTGGCCTTTCCATCTTTGTGGTCTTCTAGCCTTTCAACTCTCTTGGGGTGGAGCCTCCACTGCCTCTATTCAAATGAAGTGAGAACTACACTTCACAAAAAGGTTTATGTGGAGGAAAAGATTACATGTTTATGAAGATATATCCTACTTTTATTGATTTGAAGCTTTTAGACTAATTATTCAAATGAAATAAGAGCGTTATTACATGTAAAAGGGGCAGCCATAATTGATTTTTTTTATATAACACAAGCACATTCAGAGTAAGTTTTTTTTGACAATTTTATTAGCAATTCACACAGTTATTAAATCATAATTAAATGTGCACTCAGTAAAAGAGGCACAATCGTATAAAACTAGCAGCCGTGTGTCTCTTAAATAAGCACTGAGAGATTGTTTTTTCTTTTTTTTTTAAATATCTGACTAAAACATTACTTCAACATTTCAGGCTGAAGCAAACAACTCTTTCACTTCTCTTAAAAAAAACAACAAAAAAACTTAAATTCTCTGTTTCTGGGCTGTGTAGTTTACTTTCTTTGCTTAGAGTGCACTCTTTCTCCTTCTCTCCCTCTGATAAGCTATCAGTTTTCATTGTAATTTCAGGTGAAATGATAAACGATGGCCGTTACTAGGTGACAATGAATACTTTATAAGACAAACCCCTTATTTGCCTGGCAGTTTCTTCCGCAGTGGCATGCAAAGTGCCCCAGGGCCATTTGTACATAATGCCCATGTACTGTAAACATGGCTCCGTGTCAAGAATGTGGAATTTACAGAGTGACAAAATAACAAGAAAGTCTAAACTTTCAAAGGTAACTGGATCATCCAGTTTTTCACAGCAGCAATATTTTTCCATAAAGGTGTTGTATAACTAACATTTGCAGGTTCTAGAAAAGAGGAAATGAACATCTTTATGGTGTGAACTATAACACAGTGATACATAGTTCTGGCTTCAGTTCCTGAGTACTGTCAAAAAAAAAGCAAAGTATTCACATAAAATGGTTTATGGTTAATTCTGAAATTATCATGACTCATTCTGGTTAATGGCAAACATTAGGTGTCCTACTTCCTAACCCATATAAAGGGAGATGTCTTTAAAAAGTTCCTATCAGGGTCCACCCTTGTTCTAACAATGTGCTCTAAAAAATACTCCATTTTTCAGTAACCATGGTAATCTCTAATTTCTTTTATTTTGCATTACCTGACATGCTAACTGCAGTTTTATTTCTGTTGCAAACCTTTTGCTGTCACTCCTGTTCTTTATCCATCACATATTGCACAAACATTATGTATGTTGGATTAGTGAGATTTGGTAAAGCTTAACACCCTTGTGGATCATTACTTTAAAACTCTGACTTAAAACGTCCTTGCAACTGTGGTAGCATGTTTATAAATCTTCGTTATCTATTAGAAAACAAATGCAAGATACATTATATATTTTTTCAAAAAAGTCACTATGAAAAGTCACTAAAAAGACAAGAGATGTCGTCATTTAAACCATTTTATAAAACTGTGTTTAACATCTAAAAGTAGTTTTCGAGATGTCAAAACTTCAAAAATATCTACAAACTAAATATTCAGGGACACTTTGATGCGCGGGGAGGAATTGTTTTCATGTAACAATGTCCACAGTAGGGAGGGGTTTATCGTCCATGCATTACAGCCCTCTGGACCTGGAGCTGCCATCTTTGGGGGTGAAACCATTACTTTTCAAAAGGAGCTGTGGGGCTTTTCATTTGATGTGGCCCGAGGGTATTGTATGGTGCATGCGGGAGAATGTTGAGGGCAAGGTGGAGTGTGTATGCATGTGAGTGTGTGCGAGCATTGTGGTGCATGTGACATGGTAAGGGGTACATCAGTCAAAGGGCTCCTGGGCCAGACGTTTGGCTGCCCCTGACAGGGCACTCCAGGAGGGGCTGGTCGGCTGCAGGGCCCACTACGAGTCCTCCATTCCCCAGGACAAAAGCTATGGCCCAGTTGAAAGATGTGAATTCAGTGGCTTTTGTGCTTAAAGCCCAGAGACATGCCGAGTGAGAAATCTGACCTCTGCCGAAAGTCAGATTGTGTTTTTGAACCCCGCTTGCTCTCTCTGGCAGTACGGGGCGAGAAACGAGTGAGCGAATGGGATGGTGTGGGTGTGAGCTGTTTATGGAGTGGGGTGCCGTCCTAACCAGCAGAACATCCAGGTGGTGTGTACGTGTGAAACGTGAAGTTATAAACAAGCAACACAAACCACTTCTGAAGATCCAACTTTGAGTACAGCAAATTAAAAGAGTTTGTGTTTTTCAGCTAACAGTTTGCTGTTGATATTCACTGTCATATTGTGTAAAATTGGCAGGAAATTGAACATGTAAAACCTTAATTCTCAAGCAGGTTCTTTTAAAGTGAGACTCAGCAAGAGTTCACCCTAGTGTTACTCGAGGGATGAATGTGATGTTGAATATTATTCCTTCTCACGTCTGTTTGTATTTCATTATATATTTATTTTTAAGCAGACAAGGAAGTGAATATTAAACTTACTCCCAAATATAGTCAGAATAATAATGACAGAAATACAAAACATTTTGATGATCATCATTGGTCTTATAGCTTATAACGATAAATCTTGAGCATCATGTTCAGTTCCCACAATTGTTGCACAGTTGTGTACTTTATTACATGCATACGTACACTATGGCAAAAATCTCACTACAAACAACACCTGAAGGTAATTAAGATTGAGTTTGGGTTAAGTATAAGCATGTCAACGTGCTTTTTTGTGTGCTATATGCTGTTGATAGTTGATGAATTATGATATAGCCCCTTTTAGTGCAGCTGTGTGCTGAGAGCGAAGATTTTGGAGATAAAACAGGCCTATGTTTTTCAGTCATACATTTTTCTTGACACTGCTTTCATCCCCCAGCCGTAATCATCATATCTCCCCCATTGCTCTCCCGGATGCAGACATCCATAATGCAATCTTCCTAATTTTGATCCCTCGCAATCTGGTTTTAAAAGGCAGGAGAAAAAAAGGGGACATATTTCTGAAGGCTTGCTTGGTAATCATTTTAGACAGATAGCCTTTCCCATCGCAGATGAGCAAATATTTGTAAACCAGCTATCTAATGGAAAATTATAGTGAAATTAGAGTGAAATTCATGACGGTGAAATCCGATTATCTGTAATTCTATTATGCCATCTTAGCCCACACAGCATATTTTTGTAGAGTTTTTTCCATAAATACCTATGCCAGGGGTCCTGCTAATCAAATAAAATTGAAATTCATCTTCCCATTAAATTCAATTAGGTGCAATTTCTAAAGCCTAACAAAGATTTTAATTACTAAATTATAAAATTCTCCCTAGCCAAATTGGGGAGAGAAAAAGTATATCCCCTGCATCTGAAAAACAAACCCATGAAAGGAAATTGTTGATCAAAAAAGATATCCAGGGGAAAATAACATTAGGGAGAGCACTGGGGCCCTTATTCAGCGAGTCTGGGTGGGGAGTGACGTGTGCCAAGTGCTAGGCTCCTGGGCTGGAGGAAATGAACTTAGCTGAGGTTCTCTTTGTCTCTAAATGTCTGCCCTCGGAGTTATTATGCCATAATTGACTAATTGACACCTTAATTTCATTTATGGGGCTCCTGTGTTCATGAAGCAACCTCTGGGTGGGGCAGTGGTCTTGAGTGGAGGCAGGGAAGTCGACATCCAGGACACCAGGTAGGGCCTTAGGCCTTTGGTTCTGTCCTCTGCAGATGATGATTATGTATTTGATAATGAAATGGTCAGGAAGAACACACTGACTTAGCAGAGGCTTAAGGAGCATCTTACAGTACTCGTATGTTTAAATCCCTCTGATGAATGCTGATGGGTAATAATCATGCATGTCCAGCCTTACAATCTGTCACTGCAGACACAAATGACCTCCTTCAGGGTCACGGGAGTTTATTGTTAGGATGTAAGTTTCGTAAACTCTCCAGTGGAGATTAAAGTAAAGTTTTGCCCTTTTTAACTTTACAGGTGACCTGGGCTGTATTTTGTGTTGTTTCTTTTTATCTCTGTGAATGCAAATTAATCCAAGATCTATTGCTGGTAATGTCTAGATGTAGAGTAATGACCGCTAATAGGACAGCTTAGGGGTCTCAGGTCAGCTACCAGGTCCATTTCCCAGCCACCCCCTGCTCCTCACCAGTGGGCAACTAAAATAACAGCTCAGCACCCTCTGCAGACTACAAAGCCCCATCTGAAAAGGCACCTGCTGCTGTTATTCACTTTAGTCCCTTTGGCAGCTCGATCGGTCTGTTTAAAGGACACGTAGAAGAGAAAGACTGACTGGGAAATGATGAATTATTTAAGTATGATGTCTAATTGTTTCAAGGCAGACATCTAGTTTGTGGAAGGTAAAGCTTGGGGGTGGGGGTGGGGGCTTTTTTTGAAGGGGTCCATGTACTGTCTAATGCAGGCAGTCTTGTGCTTCAAGTAGCTGCATAAATATAAGCAAACTGAAACTTTAATCTGCTTTTTCCACACACAAGCTGGCTGGGTATTAAATATAATCTTTTTTGTGTGTCATATGGTGGAAGATATAGATGGAGCTAATTTTTTAGAGACAAATCTGATATTTGTCAACTGGTTGAAAAAAACCTGGGGATTTTCTCCTAATCCTCCCTTGGATATGAAGGCGCGTTAACAGCAAAATGCAGATGGTGTTCTGTGCAGGGAGAGTACCCAGCACTCAGCGCAGTGCATACGGAAAGGCGCAGCTAGCCTCGCCAGGGCTCAGCACAACCTGCAGATAGCAAACTCCCCCCACATTCAATTAACAAGCCACTAATGAAAGCAAAGGCATATTAGTTTATTCCAGAGCACAAAGTTTGCAAAATACATTTCTTGGTTGTTTCTCTTCACTCTTTTGTTTCCTTGCTGACATAACATCCTTACTTCTAGGCTGTCTTCATCAAATATTCAGTTGCAACTCAATTCCAATAAGGAAAAGAAAACAAATTATAAATAAAAAGGAGGCATAAATCTTTTAGGATCCTAATTCTAACTTTCCCTTGGAGTGTTTCTGTCTTTATTTTGTCACATTAAGCAGTTTTGCTTTCCGTTCCCACTGCTAGGCGTGGCTGAATTTACACTGGTGAATTGAGCCTTTTATTCTTCTGCTCTCTTGTTTTGGAACACTGTGCATTTTGTGGTGCAACTTCTTTTATGCACAATTATCACTTGTGTAACTTCTGGTTTTGTTTTTATGAGAGACAGAACAATAAAATCTATGGGACGTTCCTTTTTTGGTGGCAGAGACGCTGTTGGGTAAGTCTGCACTCACCCCGACAAGTACATCTCCAGCACTACAATGACCAATCACCACAGTGATGCAAAGTGGTCCTGACTGCTTTATCTTATCTAGTATTTTAGGAAGATATTTGCTCTGGTCATTTTAACACCAGAACACAACATGGCAGAACACTCTGGATACATTCCTTAACTTCTTTGTGGCCCCCACATTACATTTAACGTTGTATTGATACTCATGTGGCCTTAAACACACTTAAGGTCAGACATATCCCGTACCATATCTTAGCTCAAAGGAAGCTAAACAACTCCAAAATCTTAACTGAACATATGATGTATGCACTGAAAGGCAGCATACATCCTCATTGTGCTGATGAGTTTAATTTCTCTGTACGTACACTTTAAAAGCAGCTTTAATGTCAAGGGCAACTGTCATTTCTGTTACTGAAGATCTAATAAAAATGGAATGTTTCTCAAAGAAGTGAAAATGCAGTAAAGAAGTGAAAGAAGAGAAAACACCAAACCAAAAGTACACTTGGAAACAAGTCAAAAAGTAAGTACACTATTTTTGCCCATAGGGGCATTATAAAAAGGTCTGCATGTGTTTGTGTGTTAATTCAACCTGAAAAACAACAGTTAAAATATTATACAGCATCATTATTTATACAAATGTTTTTTTTTTTTAAAACAAACAACAAAATGATCAATCAGTGTATTAAATACTTTATGTACCCTTAATGCTTACAGAGGAATTAATGCCATCATTCTACCATGTGAAAGATCATTCACAAGTGGAAAGCATCCAAGACAATCTTGCCAATCCTTCCAGTGACTGATGTTTTAGCGTGCGTCTTAAAATGCATGTTGAGAATGTTAAATGTTAACGTTCTTAATAGTAACATTTGGGGTGATAATTAAGGCTTGTCTTGCTCCCACAGTACCCAGAGACCATGCAGTCAATGAGCTAACCATGAAATAAATTCTTTATATCAAAATAATATACATCAATAGTAGGAGCCCGCCTGCTGGACAGCTAAAGCTCGTCTGAAACTAGCAGAAAATAATGAAGATGCTGTATCTGCCCAAGTCAGTTGGTTGTACTCGCATTTTAATTTAATCAAAAACAATAACAAGGTGCAATGTCACGTGTTTTTGTTAATCTGGGGTTGTACTAAACTAACTCAATACCTGGTAAGTGCTGCATTTATTTTGTCATTTGTAAAGTTATAAATAACGTTAGCACTGAACGTGGATGTACTTTTTTTTCTCATCACTATGTGTGAATCCACTTTACCTCTAAACAGCTGAATTTCTGAATATGGAAATGTACAGAAACACATCTTACCAAAAATATCTCAACTGGAAGTCCAAATTAAGTTTACTAAGTGAAATCCTTATAGCCTTTATCACATTTTTTTTCTATATGTATGCCTAATATGAAATAGCAATAAGAAAGCCTCAAAAATGAAATGCAACAGGCGAGGAAGCTATATTAGTCTGCTGTGAGTGTATTTGTCCTGCACAAGATCAAACAGCCTTCTATTGATTAGCCCTGCTGTAGAAAAAATTGACATTATATGCACTATGAAATTCAGCATTTTTTTAACCTTCAGCGATGCTTGTCATTCGCTTGTAAAATAAATATATAAACATACACCAGGAGCACGAGAAGGGGGGAAAAAAAATCACTAAAGCTCTTTTGCTGTAATTGGCTGAATAGCAAGGGCAGCAGAAAATTTACAGGCAGACAACAGTGTGAAGGGGAGTCGGTCACAATCCAAAACTAAGCCGTGAGTACCAGCTAGGGAGTAAGCAAACCCGCGCAGGCAAGAAAGTGTCTAGGTGGCTGTCTGGTATATCTTAACTACCATGAGGCACTTGTCTTGCTTTGACGGCAAAGCTGCAGATCACAGTCCATTTTCTGGACAAGTTAAGTAAATAACCCCAGCAAGCATACAGAAGACAGTGACAGGGAAAGAGAAATCCCCCAAAGTCACAGTGGTGGCACTCTGCTAAATCCAATCAAACTGAGGAGAGACAGGGAGAGGAGGAAGGGGGGAGGAAGATATCCTCTTTGGTGCCTGTGTGTGTCCAACAGCATTGATGCAATAACACCTCATTCAGTGTTTAGCCCTTCTCAAAGGACAGGCAGGGATAACACTTTAAACCCTGTGGCTTTATCTCCTGCAGATTTTCCATAAAATGCCAAGCCAGGGAGCCGGGGCCATGTGACTACCATGTAGGTCAGGGCAGATGGGGGGTAGAGAGTGTGGGAGGTGAAGGGAGAGACATAGAGTGGGGGAGGGTGGTAGTTTTCTAATGGAACTGTTGAAAATAGCAAGCGGTAACCAGATTAGATCAATTAAGATTCTGTCTGTTGCTACCATTGATTAGAGAAAGGCAGGAGAAGGCACTGCCAAAATTAAACGCACAAGAAACACTCGTAGTTGTGTCCATTTTTTACAGTAACATTTGTGAGTGAAAAGTTGAGGTGCGTCGGAGAGTTCAACTCACAAGTCAGTTTCTGGAGATGGAGTTCAGCTTTTACCCAAAATGTGAAAGCCATATTGTTCTCGTTTTCAGATCTTCCTGGGTCTTGCATGTTTTTAATGAGTAATGTAATGCTTAATTACAGGTGCAGAGGGCACACGTGTAAAATGGGGACAACTTGGTTCCTCCAATCTTCTTTTGAGTTTGAAAAGCCTTAATTAAAGCAACTGTCTGCTCCTCACAATTAGACAGCTCTGTATGACCAATGAACTGAAACAGATTTTTGAATTTTGTTTTATCTGTGGGCAAAATCTTTCTCTGTGTAACCAGATGGCAGAAATGGAAATTAAGTGATCATTGAGCATAACTAGATCTGTTGTGTAACCACTCAGCCCACTTATCACCACCTTTGCAAAACACCTGGCTCACAATATGATACGTATTATTTCGCTGATCACTGTGAGTAGCAAAATAAACGTAATAATTATCACTTTCAAAATATTTTTTTTAAAGAAACCCTTTCAATATATCAAAACACCTGCAGTCTAAGTTAGTATCCTGACCTTATAGCAAGTTTACAAATTCAATATATTTGCCATCTTGCCTCCAAATCTTGGTTTCTATGAAAGCATTTTCTGTTGAACTAGTTGATCATTACCCATGACATTTTCAGAAAACAGAGATATGTCAATATTCTGAAGCTCGATTGGCTTGTATAATTGAACTAAGGGCTCTTAGTTTCCATATGCTGAGGACACAGAAGTTCCCAATGGAATACTAGTGACGCTTGATTGAATACAAAAGATGTACTGGATTAGGCTTTGTGCTGCTGACTGACCTTGACTTATTTTTTGACCCACACCCTCACTAATCACATGATTCACATATGATCAATAAAACTCAGGTGAATGACACCAAAAGATCTGCCCAAATGGTGAGTGCATCCTCTCTTAATTTCTGCATTTTTACAAGCATCCCAAGCAGCACTGGCTAGTTTAGTGCAACCTGGCCTCAATCAAACTCTAAAGCACCATCCCTGTGAAAACAGTATTGATCAAAGCTAACATCTATCCATGTTTCAATTGATTTTTCCTATTTGTGCTGAAAAATATAATAGATTTGATATGAATTACAGGGTTGTTTTGCCTCAGTTCATTACCACAAACCAGATAATACTGACTGTTTCCAGGGAAACAGGATAACAGTTTTGAACTGATTTTTTTAAGCAATCAATTACTTTAATGCATTTATATTGTTAATAAAAAAACATATAACAGTCCATAGAACTCAACAATACTGCAACTATGTGGTTTACAGCATAAAGTTATGGGCTTCTGAAATTGTTTGTAGATGACCAACAACATTTCATTCCATCGCAAATAAATTATATCTTAGCTTCCCACTAATGTGCAGCTACACACAGCATAATACTTGTTGTTGTCAAAAGGCAGGTTACCACTAAGCTTTTGTTCTGCAAAAGTGCATCAACACTGTAAATTACTATGATAAACTACATAAAATGTATAAAAATTGTTTTGCAAATACTGCAGGCCACCTGCATTGCTCTAAATTCTCCCAGTTGCCACGTTATGTGCAAAGATTTGCTGTCTCTAATTCCCAAGCTCAAGGCTGATCAGTGTTATTCAACTGACACTTCCCCTAAAGCCTTCTGACATTAAGCCTTTATAAGACAGTTATGGGTATTACATTGGTCTTGCAACATAAACTACTTTTTATTCCTTTACTATTGTGTTTAAATAGAATAGCTACACCAACAGATTAAACTCAATAGGCTACCTCCGACCTTGTTAGCAGGCTATTATTGCATTGTTATCCTTGGAGTGTCTTCTGTAGGTTTTAAGCTTGGGGGCCTTAATATTATTGAAGTAGCTAAGGTGTAGTGTTACAGGGGAATATACTAGTAATGCCTGTTTAAATTTATTTCAAAGTCCCCCCTCATTCATATCATTCTGGGCCAGGAGAACACAATAATAAACCAATAAGAGCAAGTTCACTTTCATTATTCTCAGGAGAAAAAAAAATGAATAAAAAATGGAGGGAGGGGGGGGGGACAACAACTCAAACTCGCTCCAAAAAAACAAACAACAAAAAAAGACTATTGTAAAGCAAGTACAGAGATTAAAGTCCATGCCACGGTAAATCATGGGCTTACCTTGTCACCAAAGCTTATCTATGCTGACCCCTTAAAAATATCTGCAGTGAAGAAATAATTAGCTTTGAATCATATTCCACTTTAATGTAATATTCCCATTTTGCTGTAGTCTCTCTCTCTCTCTCTCTCTCTCTCTCTCTCTCTCTCTCTCTCTCTCTCTCTCTCTCACTCTCGCAAATTTGATGAAAAAAAGATCACTGTATGCTGTAACATAAATGTGCACTTTCAATTCATGATGTTTCTTACAAAATAGTCACAAAATTAGATCTTAGGTATTGAAAATATATATTAGCCAAGATAGATGTTCTCATACTGAAAAATTATTTTATATTGCAATAATTTTGAATGGCAACGTCATCTGTCAGTTGGTGCCCATTTTGGCCCAGACTGAAATACCTCATCAATTATTAGTAGGATTACTAATAAATTTTGTACAAGCATTCATGGTCCCCAGAGAGAAAAGCCCTCTGCCATTAGTGATCCTCTACTTTTCCTGTGGTGCCATCATGAGGCAGACATTTTTTGTCTGTTAAATAGTTTATATCAACATTTTAAATTTGAAATTGCGAAACACATTTATCAGTTTAGCAGAAAGAAGGCTAATGACTTTGGAAATGCCCGTGTTTTCCTTTTTATTATTACTCGCTATGTTGTTTGAAGTTTGGCTAGTTCTCAGATATAAGAAATAACAAATTCAAGTGTGTTAAAATTAAGTGAAAGTTTTTTGTTCTGCCTGGCCAAACATGCAAAGTTTTAATAGTTCTGATATCAGAGTTTTATTTTAGTTCAACTTTTTTTAACTATTTTACAAAGTCATGTGAGGCAAGGTTGCACGAGTATAAAATGGACGGGGTCGATAAAATGGTCTTTTCGCACAACATCTATATTACTTCAAAACTGCACTTTACTCATTTGTGAACAACATTAATCTCTTCTACTAAGGGTACCAAAGGTTTTGTGGTACATTGGCGGTTCCACATTATTCCATTTTCTATTAAAAAAAACAAAACAAAAAAAAACAAAGCTCCATTTTATACAACCATGAACCTTTGCGACTGGTGAGAGTTGTCTACCTAATTTACTACGACTTTGTTTTTTTAATCTCTTCCCAAAGGGTAAATTAAAATGTTCTTTTTAGATTTTGGCAATAAGTCTGTTCAGGATTGGAAGTATTCAAGATTTTTCTCTTAGAACAGTCTACCCTTATCCCAAAAAAGATGGGACATTGTCCATCCATCCATTAACTTCTGCTCAGCTCATGGGGTCAGCACCTTGAGCCAAGAGACCCAGACCTCGCTCTCTCCAGGCACATCCTCTAGCCCCTCCAGGGGAACACCAAGTCATTCCCAAACCACCCAAGAAATATAATCTGTCCAGCATGTCCAGGATCTCCACCTGGATGTATATGCGTCACCTCAGTGTAACAGTGAGGTTTTTCAGCTGTTTGGGCTCACATTAGTTTATCCTTGACAAGTAATAAATACAAAAATTAACACATCAGAAAACTCAGATTTCGGAGTATAAGTAAGAAAGTAGTAAGAATGAAAATCCCTGGTTTATTTCTATTTCTTCAGTAAGGAGCTGTAATGCACATATCAGAGCTGATGTGGCTCACTTAGCTAGCACAACTCCAGATAGGTCTACATTAACACTATCATTATTTTTCATTTGTTGAAGGCTGAAATGGATATTGTCAATGGATAATAATAAGTGTCTGTCAGGAGCAAAGAACTATACTTTATATTGAAACCTGCACGCAAACCACTTCTCCATGACACAGAAGATGCTACAGCTACAACCACACCTAGTTCTTAGTTCGACAGCTGACATTAGAAACAAGTGCATGAGGAACTGCAAAGGAGTGTTCTTCTTTGGGAGTGGAAAAGTACACTACCAAGTTACATTTCTCAACAAGTAACCCGTCACATACCTCAGGGCTGCCAAATTTCACTAAAAATTATGGATCTTGAGGGCGGTGTTACTAAAAGCTGCAGCCCGAACCATGCAGAAATATTTTTTGCGACCTAAAAAAAGAAGTTCTGCTTGTGTCTTTAATCACACACTACTGCATTATTCCAGTTACTTTGAAGGTAGTTCTGTGCGAGAGTTCTGCCTAGGGAACAACAAAGTGAACTCATCATCCAAATTAATTTGCAGACACCACTAATGTTATTTTTGTCTGCACTGATCTCTGCCATCATGCAGATGAAATGCAATTGATCACATGTACACGATTTATCATGCATTGTGGAATAGTGTGCATTATACATATATGGTCTAACAATTATCACTACATATTTGGACAGCGCAACAAAACAGCAACTCCACTATGTGGTGCACTATCAGTGAGTGATCAGACACAACCCTTATATATCCTGTATTCCTGTCATGGACCAGCACAAGCAGAAATGAGAACTATTAGCAAATCTAATAAAACCCAAGGAACATATCAATTTCTTAAAAGATATTTATAAAATGTCAGAGAACAAGCTTGAAATAATGTGTACAGTTTTGTGCGTTTTTGATGCTGTCTGTCCAGCCTTAATGGCAGCAGAAGGAAGTTTCCAAGTTCTCCAGTTCCAGACCTGACTATCATTACTGAGGACAGGATTACTTCCAATACCAGGGAATAGGGTGTTTTGGTCTTGTTCATCCCCAATATGTAGAATACATGTTCTGCACTGGCTTTAAATAAGAGCTTAACAAACATGAACTTGGGAGTCTGTTGAATATGCTCATACCAGTCTCCCTTTTCTTCTTAAACTTTTACTTTAACCAGGAAAGTCAAATGACAGCCAATTCTCATCTACAACCTGGCGTAGAGGAAGCATTAAGCAGTCCCCTCTTAAGCATTTAAAAAAAGAAATTTAAATAGTCTTGTCAATATTTTCAAATAAGTGAATGCGCATCTGACATGTCAGAGTCCAGAAAAAATAGTCATTCTTTTGTTCCATTTGTCTCTGAAACACCTCAAGCTGGCCAACCTTCTCTACATGAATATTCAGGCAACTTAATCATGTGCATGTAGATTATGGTGAGGGAGTAGTTTTGGATATTAAAAAAATAAAATAAAATAAAATAAAATAAAAAACAAACGAAAAAAATACAAAAACAATCCAATACATGCAAGAAACTATAAATATGGTGATTGAATAATTCATCCTATGACCAAAAAAGAACAATACCTTCACAGAAGAAGTACTTTCTGCAGTCATAGACCACAAGGCAGCACAACCCATGCTGCTCAGGATGTTGCAAGTTGCAACAACCGATATAGTGAAGCTAGTAACCACAACTTTCAGAATTCTGATTGTAAAGGTGAGATCAATAAAAACTTAGCTCTGGCCCTAACCCAGCAAGTACTGTACCCATCATCGCAGGGCCACTGTGCACGTAGGATAACTTCAGTTCTTCAGCTGTATGCTACCACCATCTTAACAAATGTTTTAAGCACCTACTCAGCAAATAGTTAGGTGATGAGTTTTAATTATTTTCATTTATCAAAGATAACAATAATGCCAGTGACAGTAATAATAATGTCATTCGATTCACTTTCAACAGAGAATTCACTTGCAAAACTGAACATCCATTCCATTCAGCACCCTTGCAGTAGATAAACTGCGTACAGTTTCGCATGGACTATGTAAACTATGTAACTACTATGGACTATGTGTCAGTGTCACACACCATCAACCATGTGGGTTCTAAAACCCTGGGTTAGCACAAATTCCAGAGTGAAACTAGTTTTCATGCTGGTTACTGGTGTCAGCAAGAGATCTGCAAAATAAAAGTATGTAGCTGGTTTGCTACATGTTACTAGCATGTTACTAGGGAAAGAACACCATCTCTGCTCACCTGGTAACATACTTTTTCCTAGCGCCAGCTTCTATAATATACTGAACTACTGAAACATACAGCTCAGCAGAATCTAATGTAAGAGAATCCTGTAACTGCTATTGGTGGCCCACAAGTTAGCTTTTGTCACTGTTCATAATGACATTCATACCGTTGCTGTAAGTATATGCGTTGTTCGTACTATGCAGCCATATTGTTACGAAAACATATTAGAGAAAGAAGATTGCTTATATGGAATAAAAATAAATTATTTACTGATTATTTTATTTTCTTCAAGTGAGGAAGTCACAAAAACTTTCACATCATTTGTCAGAACATCTAACTCTAACCTCTTGAACTGATGGGGGGGGGGGGTGCTTCAGATATTGACAAACTTTCTCAAGGCTCAACAATCTTACCCTATCCAGGTCTTTGGACTGAAAATGATATGATGCTCCATCTTTCAAAGATGTACTTTTCCTAAAGCATTGTTGATTGCCCTGTGTCCATTACTTGGAAGGATTATGATAATATTCCACATTGTGCTCGGCATGATGCACAGGAAATTCAATACTCAAAAGGTTAATGCAATCAATTAGGATGACAAAGGAGTAAAGTAAAACCCTCTTGCTTGTGGAAAAAGAGACAGGAGAAGAGAGGGGGAGAAAAGGTATTGAAAGCTTGAATGGATGCAGAGAGAAAAGAGGCACTTGAAACGACAGAAAAATAGCATTTATTCAGCATGTACCTTGCAAAATGAAACAAACACAAAGTGTGTGCAAAAAGAAAGAAAAAAAACAGCTCTTACATACTGAATTGCATCATTCAGCACTCAACCAGTTGTAATTGAAAAGTACAGGAGCAATATTTTTGTTTGAAGGTAATCAGATACCTAAGCCAAGGAAGAAATGCCCAGTAGTAGAAGCTTGAGCATCAACTGATTTATACTCACAATGTTCAATGGACCTTTCTCCTGATCTGAGCTAAGTTTGTGTTTCAGTACTCCCATGTGCATTGTTGCACAGGCTGAATATTAACAGCAAAACAACTGTGTATGGAAAAGATATCTTTTGTTATTTAGATAAATGTTACAATGCCATACAACACAAAAGGGTCTCATCATCGCAGATAAATGGATGAACTTGGATGGCAGTATTGAGTGCTACAAACATTGTAATGAACCATTTTGCGTTTTCAGGCTCTCTCTGTTAAAATGATGATGTATTAATCACAGTTCAGCAGTCCTCCATGGCTAATGATGTGATGAGACTCAGGGTTGCGATATTTAGCAAACGTCTGCAACGCCTATTTTCTGCCAATAAGTTGTGCAAGGAGGAGAGCCTAAAACCTTGTAATCCACTTAGGTAAGGCAGCAGATTTACCTAGTTCTGCAAACATACATCCTCGTAAATCTACTGTACCTTTGATTCTTCTGGACTACTGAGTCTGAAAAAAAAAGCAGCAAAACCTTCATCCCACTTTGTTTATACCAAATGAAGAAATGTTGCATAAGTCAAAAGCAGTGCACACACAGGTCCAAACAGATACTTTATGTCAGTCTGTAAGCCTTATTAGTCCCTGCATGAGCAAATAACCTAAAAATACAGAAACGTGGTATGTTTTCCAACATGAAAGTACTTGTTGACACAACCTCAATAAGAATGCTTTGTCAATTTGATACTTAGTCGAGTGTTATAAAATTGGGGTTGGGGGGTGGGGGCAGAAGGGATTGGACTTAAAATATTGCATGTATGCATACCAATGTTAACTGTGGTCTTTTTTCATCCAACAATTCCCAACTTTGATTAAACTCTGTTATGAGCAAATAGAGATGCATGTGGACAACATGCACATAAGCAGTGGTCAGGCGGTAACCAGGGCTTTACGTTTTGACAGTAAGAATTCCATTTTTTTAGGGGCACAACTCTGTAATTTGACCTACATCACATTTTTCTGTTTGGGCATTTTCAGGTCCAACAGCCACGTCACCGAAACAATGGGCAAAAATGGTCTTTGAAGTCATCCCTGAATGAAAATGGAGGGGCTGACACATGAAATGCCCTCACAGCTGGGCTGCCAACAGTCAAAAGAAAAACAAATACTCTGAATGAGAGGGGGACACGCCGCTCCTGTCTGAGCTTCCTAAGGCCCTGAGCCGCCGCCGGGAGGTGGGCTTTCACAATATGCCGGTAATGATGGATGGATTGGGAAGAAAGTCTATTCACATGGAGATGTTACATCATAAATATTTACACAGGGCTGCCGTTTTCATGTAGCCTTTGCTTTGACACACTGGAAAATTTTAAAAGACTAAAAAGTGTCAGAGAAAGGAAAGTGTAGAAAACTAAAAGGTAAGCCTTTTTTCTGATTGTTTTTATTATATATGAGTTGGTGATAAAAAAAAATAATAATAATAATAATAATACTTAGAGTTTTACCAGTTGTTGCTGTTTTTGTTTTGTTTTTCTCTCAGTGGGACAAATTATCTTTCCTACAGTAGATTGTGGGCTGCATTTACTTTTATGCATGACTGCATAAATTACTTTTCATTAGAGAATTTATTGGTCTTCTCCATACAATACTGGAAAAATAACAAAATACTCAACAGTCAGGTTTTCAATTATCAGTTTGTGTCAAGGTCATACAACAACCACATAATATTAAACTTAAGACAGTATGGAAAATGCAAATAAAAAACTTAATTTCATTCCTTTGTACAGTATATTTCTGAAATATACTTTTGTTCTTCCAACTTCTAATTTATTGATGATATCATGTGAGAGAAGAAACACACCTGCCTTCACGCTATGGTTTTGCAAATTAAAAGGTTTCTTGCCTTTACAAGATCTTTGAATTAGTTAAGTATGACCTCAGATATACAACATATCATCGTGGTTCAATAAGTATTAAACAAAAACTCAGCCAAATGTAGACAGTGTGTGAAAAGCTAAATACACCCCACAATGCAACAGCTTGCAGTAGTTCAATTCATTCACGTCATTGGATAATTGTTTTTGCACATTGCTTTTAAGGTCTTGCATTTCCATCCTGTTGAGATTTGATCTTTGGCTAGGCCACTGCAACATGTTAATTGTTTCTTTTTGAGAAATTCTGTTGCAGATCTGCTGGTGTCGTTTGGATCATTGACCTGTTGCATGAAGCAGTTTCAACCAGGCTCGAGCAAATGTACAGATGACCTCTAGAATACTTTGATGGACCTCTTGGTGAATTCAGTGACTGCAAAGTGGGCCAGTCCAGTGACTGCAAAACAAGCCCAAATCATCATCCACCCACTACCGTGCTTGACAGTTAACAGGTTTTTGTGCTGATATGCTTTTTGTGAAAATCCCTCCAAATAAGTTATATTTATGTCTAGGACAGATATGACCTTGAGCTTAACTTTCTGGGATAGCCTCTCTTGAGAAGATTTGTTACTGCTTTAAATATTTTGCCCTTGTGAATATAATTTCTAATTGTAGAATTATTGATAAAACATTATTGAGTACCTTTGTTTGATTTTTTTTTTTTTTTTGAAAAAGAAACTGCCCAAGTGCCAGGAACAATCTAAAAGATTACCACCCCGACAAATGCAAAAGAGGGTATTGGGTTGTAACTACACTTCTGTGATAGCAGCATTAATAAATAAAAAAAAAAGAAAGAAAGAAAAAAAAAAACTTTATACATGTCATTTCCATTTTAGAGCAACATTTTAGATACACAGGATGCTGCCTTCAGGATGACATATTTCCTCGCATTTTTCAACAAGACAATAAAAACATTTTTTCTGGACACAATGCAAAGGCATGTCTGAGAAAGGAGAGGATATTGGCTCTGGACAGGCCTACCTTCAGTCTCTGAAAAGTCCCCAGTAGAGAATGTGTGGGAAGTGAAAAATGCAACTCTGTACTGTCAAACACGTCAAGATGTCTTTGCAGGAGCAAAGCAACAAAATAAACACTTCATTGCATTGCTTACAGTATTATCAATGCCAAAAAGCAATTTAAATGTTGTGAGAAGTGGCTACATTACAAAGTCGTAAAAACACCAACTAAACTTTTCGTTTTAATTGTGTTACAGGTCTGAAATACAGACATGGATCATTGAAACAAATGAAATGAGACAAGAACTGAAATATCTTTCATTCATACTGTCTGCAGTGAAGTAAAAGTCAAAGTAAGTGAAATAATACATTTCCATAAATACCTACAGATGGAAAGTATAACAATTACTAATTCTTATTCTCATAAAGCGTATTAATTGTTGTCTAGGTGATCTTGACTTTATTTAACAATCACACCCAAGCTACTAAATCTTTCAATGAAAAGTAAAAAGGAGGCACTGATGGTGTTGGTAAGCAGTCATCCAAATTCCTGCTCTGTGAGCTCAATTAAAACCCTTGAAGTCCCCTGAGATTATCCCTGTAACCAATGAAAACAATTTTAGTGGTTTAATTTTCTTCCCACTGTCTAAGGGAGGGCCTCCATCTTCTAGAAAAGTCTGTGGGAGCCAAATGCATGTCATGGCAGCCCAGTGTTAGAGTCAGTTATGATTAGTTTCATTAACATACATCAAAAGCCAATTAAGCTTACTGTGCTCACTTATGTTGTTGTTTTGTGGTTAGACAAACAGTAGCACTCTATACTACAGTTGAATCTCACTTAACTTTGCTTTAAAGGCCTTAAAAGCAACGTGTTTCGAGACGCCTTTGAAAATGTCCACGTCTCAACCTGTGAGTGTGACTACAACTGCACGTGTGACTGCACTGATGCCCATCCGAGTCTCCAGTTGCTGTTAGTTCATCTGTCTATGTAGGAATTTGTGGACGGTTTCAGTGAGGTACACTGGGCATGAATACGGGGCTCTGATTGATGCCAGGAGTGTGTCTTCTTTCTGGTGTGTGAGTGACACCAGCAAAAACAAAAGAGTGTGGTGTAGCCCTCCACCTCAATTCACAACCATGCCACCCCCCAGTGACAGCAAGGGTCTCTAGTTTGACATGAGACAGCCCAGACTGTCACTTCTGAATGTTTGGATCCCTCTTGACTAGGAGGCCAGGGGCAAGGGCTGTTGTGTGCATCCTCATGACAGACTCCCACATCAGCATTGTGCTCATACCAGCTAACATCATTAGCACAGAAGGTTTCATCTCACAGAGAGAAAAAAAAGCAACCCAGTTTCTTCAAGTCACAAGTCATTAGTGTCCTCTCGAGAGTCAAATTGTACAGAGGCAGATTTTTTATCAGCAACAAAAGGTTTTATACTCTTGTTAATTTGGTGGATGTCATCTGTACTTAGATGTCTGTGTCTAATGTCTTTTACAGTAATAAATGCCACACAGTGGAAAAATTATATTATTTTGTCAAGATGACAATGTGGGATGTTGCTACAACAACATCAAGACATAAAGCAGGCATAAAAGAACATCAAGCTACATTTAACAGAACAGTACGGCCCAGATAACAAGAACCTTGGATACATGCTTGTAAAATTGGGGTATCAGGTGACTAAAACACATTTATTTCAATCACTTCCAGTGTCAAACAATTCTGCATTTTTAACAAAATGTTTTGTGTTCTAAAATATATTTTTGTATTCTAATTAAACTGGAGTAAATTCACACTACATATGAATCACCTTTTTGTTCTTGTCATTTTGAATCATTGCAGTCTGACAGGCCTTCAAACACCCAATGTTGTGCATTTTATTCAGTATGGATCCCTCACAGTAACAGAGAGAGATAGAGAGTGAGGGAGAAAAAGAGGGGGGCCCTCTTTGGAAAACAGATACATCAGTGACTTGTATGGTGTACAACATTGCTGTGAGTTAATCAGTTGGAAAATAAAACGGTGGGATTCTAATAAGTCATTTGTCAATTTTTACAACCCCCAGACACATTGATCCACTGGGATTAATGAAGATGCCTGATATTGTTGGAGATATGAACAGGGGAGATGGTGGGGACAGTAATCAGTCATGTTGGGGATTTGCCCTACCTCGTTTTCTCTTCCTGGGGAGTCAATCCATACAGGGGTTCACCTCATCTGAGAAAGAGAGCAAAGGAAAAACATTAAAAACCTGGACACTGATTATTTCCAAGTATTATATATGTATGTACGCAGAGGTTCTTGAGAAATCTATGTATTTACATAGCTCATCCAATCTGCAGTGGCTGACATAATGTTATGAGTCTCTAGATGACGGAAAAAAGAGACAGAGAAAGAGGACTGTTGTTGCTTTTGTTCACTCCCGTGCTTTTCACATACAGAAAAGAAATTGCGCAGATATACTGGCCCCATGTCCCAGCTGGGGGAAAGGGACGATGACTGAGGGAGGAGATTACAGTTTGTAAAGCCCTTTGAAATGCGAGAAGCAATTGTACAGAGTACAATTAACTATGTCTATTCCATTTTAGATTTCCCAAAAATAATTCAGTTGGAGTTTTGGAATCCGATTTAGATTAACATTTTAACAGCAACTTCCTACTTCTTAGATGGCAACTCAACACAGTCCTTCTCATGAAATGCTGTGAGAGAAACACTCATGATTGAGGTATTGGCAGATACAAAGAGATGTACTGTGAAAGAAGAAACATATAGATACATACGGCTAAAATTTAAGACTGGTTATTAAAATAAGATGTCTTTTTCTTACAATATATTAGGAAAAAAGCAATTTCCTATACAACATCCATCAACAGGGACGAGTGTTGTGAAGTGTTTTGCCAGGACAGACTCTGACTTTGTAAAACCATTTGAGTTACTCTTAAATCCTCTAAAAACTTTCCTAACCTTGAGAGCCCATGTATCCCAGAAAAAAAAAGTAATAATAATTCTAACCTGATCTTGCTACTTATTTTATATCTCCCCTCAGCAACCTAACTTCTTCTCAGCAACAGTGCAGTTATTAATTCATGAGGCACTAATTAGTTCTTTGTTTAATTTTGTGTTAAACAGACTGACCAGAATGATAACGACTCGCGCTGCAGCGCTTCGGTCCCATGCCACTCCTGTTTGCTACAACAAGGGAGCATCGTGCGACTAGCATGATGAACCCAATTCCCTTCTAAGTTGCACTTCATTAAGTCAAAATGTGACAAGGAGCTTAGAGGAAGAACTGGCAGATCTGATCATACATAACAATGCAGGCCCAGTAAGTTTGAAGGGAGTGGGTGGGTGCTGGTGCAGGAGGTGGTGTGGGGGATAGTGGAATCCAGCATGCATGTTGATAATTTTCTATTTTTAACCCTTGGGGGCCGTCTTTCATTTTCCTTTAATTGTTTTTGTTCAGACATGCAGTGTCCTCTCTTTAAATTGCAGCTCCTATCAACTCTCTTGATCAACCCCCTGTGCAACATTACAGACAGACGAGTAAACAACGGGATTGCCCTTTTCCATAACGTAGTGTCAATGCTCCAGTAACATGGGCAACACATTCCCACTGCACACACTTTCTGAGGGTCATGCATATAGTGGCATGCTCGTGAGGGGTACAGGTGTTAGCTGACATTTCAGAGGTGCAGTAAAAAGTTACATTTATGGCGTTGCAAGTTTTAAAAACCTGCCACTTATTATTATAATTATATGATGATATTATGATTATTATATTATTCATAATATAAAAGTGCATGATGTAAAAGTGGCTCCATGTACCTATGTTTATTTTTTTTGATTTTCTTAATAAAAATATTGAACTTCTGTTAGGAAAATATCCCTATGAGAATGTCAAAGGATTGTCTGCAAAGTTGATGTCACATTTCCTGTCCCAAAAAAATATAAAAACCTTAATAAACTCGGGTAACACATTGAAACATACACTCCTTTTATTTGACAGAATACCTAAAGGAGCTTGACACACAGTAGGTAAACCACTCAATAAACTGACTTCTCATATGTGCCAGACAATGCTTTCATTTGAAAAGTGGGGATTTTTTTTTTTTTTCCCACAGTAAATCATCCGCTGAAAAGCTCCGCTAAGATGTTTAGCCTCTCCAAGTATCTTCCCACTGGCTGAAAATATGATAAAATCAAAAAGCAGACAAGTAATTACACTGTATAATAGGCAAGATTGGCATTTTCAAAATCATTTTCATGTGGATGGAAATGACATTGCATAAACTGTTCTGTATTCACTGGTGCAGATAAATAAACAAGGCATGGAGAAAAAGGGGGGCATACAGAACGCACAGTACAATGGCAAGCAGGTCAGTAATTAGAAACTCTGTTTGCACAGTAATAATTTTAATATATTCATCAGGAAACAGAGCATGCCTAGCATGATAAAATCCCATCAAGAAACATATCCCAACAGCGTTAACCTTTTAAACAGGCTGCCACCACATTGCTGAGAACCTCAAAAAGATGACAACTAAACATGGAGCTTTACCTATCCATATATTTTGTAATTTTACCACAATCGCTTGCTTTTGCAGCATGACAGGAATATGCAATATCTTTGATTACACCCAAAAAAAATTGTTAAATATTGACCAGTAACAAAAAAAAAATGTGTTCCTGGATTTCTTTCATCAAATTGCGAACAGTCTGAAGCTGACCAACCCTCTCATTGTGTGAGTATAAGGAGTAAAATGTGTGTGTAACCTTGTTTGTTATTGAGGGTGGTGGTGATGATGTTATGGAAATTATTGCAAATTACTTAAAGGACTCCTGACATGTAAAAACCTTGACCTCATAATGCCATTTCCCAAAGACAGAAGAATGCATTAATTCTAGAGGAATTCGAGGTGCAGCACAAAGTCGATATCTATATTTAATAACTTCCACTTTTTTAAAGAAGTGAAAGTAGCTGAAAGTTATTCATGCATGGATTGATACTTTGGACACAGACAAAGCAGACCTACGTTGTTTAAATGCATCTCACATTAAGACACTAAACAAGTTAATCTGTTACATCAGACCATAGTGTCTCAATTATTACAAATTTAAATAACAGGAACATGCAAACACGCACTCAACTGAACAGAACGTTTTAAAATAATAACCTACTTTGCTGTAATGACTGCCAGTCTATTGTCTAAGTTTCCTGGTTTCATTTCCCACACATAAACTCAGAAACTTACAAGTTTACGTGACCTCATTCTACACGAAACAACCTCTAATTACATGAAGTGGAAGCCGCAACAAGAATACACTTCTCGCTGAATAAATCTGTACTTTGTGTCTTCTAGTCTGTGTTTTGTTCAGAGATTTTAAACATGCTGCAGAGTGAGCAACTGGTCGTTTACTCATGCATATTTGACAGCACCTAGTAGGCCCCTTTTTGTTCTGTCACTTCTGGCTCCTATTCTCCCTTTCCCCTAGGAGAGGACAGAGTCAGGGGCTTGAGGGCAGCTACCTCCACAGTCTCGCTGTCCCCTCCTCACCAAATTTTTGTTGTCCAGCCCTTTGAAACCTCAATCTCATGCAGAACCAAAGAATGGTGATCCATGTGCAACAAGTGTGGGTGCCATGGAAACCCCCATTTTGCTCTCAAAATATTCCTTTTTATCCTTTTTGAAGACCTGTCACCAGGCAGAGCAGGCATCACATGACCCCAGGCCTGGCCATGACAAAGCCTATTTTCTGTCTGCTTCTTGATTGATTAAAAAAGACTTTTTAGTAAAACCATGTTAAAGGGCACAAAAAGTGACACACAGAAGAAAGAGGTCTTGGGTCTGGGCCAATCGGGTGGGTTGGCCAATACTACTGCACAGAAATTGAAGCAATATCATTATCACCAAAGAGGAACTGTCTAACCCTTCCTTTCTATGCATAAACGTTGACAACAATGGTAATTAAGATAATTATGGAAAAAAGTTGGGGATTCAGTTGGTCCCACACACAAACCACACATAGTTTCAATGTAATGTTTTACATCACGTGTGGTTTTCCCTGGTACCATGCAGACAACTAACAATGTGTACATATTGTAGGGTCTTCCAACTTGAGTAATATTCATAATAATCATATTCGTCTACATTTTTAGAAAGTGTGTAGTTTATTTATAAATTCCATTTAGTTTCTGCTGCACGTTAGACATGCCTTGTCGAGATCAATGTCCTATACATTGGGCGTTCTACTCCACCAGCTGACCTAAGCGACAGACGGTTTAAAACGGAGGAAGACTGACTCTGCTGCTCTGCACTTCACCAAAGAGAAACCATATTATTAATTCATTTCAAATGAAAAGAACAAAAGGAGAAGCTCACCGAACAAGAAATTTTTGTTTTTGTTTCCTGTCATGTAAAGTAGTCACATATATATATGACCACTGTATGAACTGAAAGTAGAGGAATTTTCAACAGAAATCAGCTTTTCCATATGTTTCATTGTGACAGAAAAAGAATCACTTTCACCAGCCTTTAAGAAAAGGAGGCTGCTCTCTTTGTTTCTGTGTAGAGATGTGGAGCAGATATTTACCAAGACGATAGGCAGGAGTGGGGGCATTGTACGGGGGAAGGGGGACTGTAGAGAGGAGGAGAGGCATTAGAAGCGTCCGCACTCCAGCAATTAGTATTCCAGATCCTGATGGTTCTAAACACAAAAAGGCCTCACCAAATCCCCACAGCGGAGGTGTCAGACGGAAAATGACGAAAATCTGCTCCTTGACAGGGAGTCATTTATATTTTAGCTTCGTTCCATTATCTTAACGAATCCATCATCAGCCAATGCAATATTAACAGCAGAAAATCAACTCATTAGATCCAGGGGGATTTAATCAAGATTGCAATCATGTATGCGGTTCCTGGAGAGTTGGTTGGCTTCTTTTTTTTTCTTTTTGGTCCTTTCCACGTAATTGCCGCATCTCAGATCTTAATAAATTATTCTCGATATGAGATTGATGCCTTTTTTTCCCTTGCCTCTCACGCCATGCACTCACTGTCTCCAACTATAATATTTACCATAAACATTATTATGTCATGGGCACACAGTTTAAAATGGCCTTTAGCTAACTCGCAGAAGTAATTGGCTTCTCCATTTCTCTCTAGTTTCCTTGCTAATTGCCCAGTGATATTGCTAACAGTTCCCTCAGAAAGAAAAAGGCCTCTTTTGCACAAGCAGGGTTGTGTTGCTAGGATTTTTCAACCTTTATATGTGTATAAAGCAAGAATTTCCTCTGTTTGATATTGCTAAACAAGAGATGCAAGCAGATGAAAGAACATTCCACTTTTGATATGTAAAACTTCATGTGAAACCCTGGCAGCAGGGGAAAAAATAGAAAGAGCTCAAATTTCAGGTGGATATATTTTAGTCTTGTTTCCCAGAAAAACATTAAGCAGAAAAAGGAGCTGCACCAGATAACTGCTGCGGATGTATAATTCTTCATATCTCAAATATGATGCCTCATCTGGCAAGGGAACATGAAATTCTAAATGTTACATTACTACAGATACATAGAAGTTAGTAAAACCAATGTTGCGCAACATTGTTCTAATGTCATATGAAACACCTAAATTGAGACTTATGCTTTTTAAAAATGATATTTTCAGTTAAAATATATACAAAAATACATAGAAAAGATATGGTGAAAGGCATTCTTTCAGGGGGAAAAAATATGAATATAAAGAAATTTTAATTACATAGTCTTTGGTTTGCACATGTTATCTTTGATTTGACCAAATTTTACAAGCACAGATTATACATAAAAGATGATAATCTGATGGCCCTAAAGACAGCTTCAGACAACATCACAGTCAAAGTCTGCAAATGACTGTTCATACAACACAATTTACTACCTTGTAATGTGGGAGAATGGCTTGAAATGTTCAGATTGCAGTAAAACATGCAAGCTTTACTATTCTTGCAGAGCAAATCAGTTGGAGAATAAAGCAGCCCAAGTTCAAAAAACAGAGATCCCATTTCGTGTGCTCAGGGCCTCAACATGTGTGCAAAAGGGCCTTCAACTTGCACGAGAGATTTTTCTTGGCCTTCTCAGGTAATTTTGCCCTTGAGGGGATTTCTGCTTGCTCAAATCACTGTTGTTTGGAAATTTGGGGGTGGAAACCAATTAGTGCATTGATCAGCTCATGATTGGTCATTTTGAGGGAACACTAACATTGCAGGAAATATTAGTCAGATTAAGTCAAGTAAGCAAAAATCAGATCCAAGACATGTATTGCTGCCATCTTTTTTTTAAAAATTCATCAAAGGAGGAGGAAAAATATGTTTAAAAAAAACAACATTATACCCATGCAAGAAATAATGCTGTTGAATTAAGAAGAGATATCAATATTGTTGCTAAAGCTATTTTTAGTAATATTTTTTATCATTTATTGCCATTTTTTCTTAAAGAACTAACTCACCATTCTCAACAACAAAGCTTTTTCCCTGAACAAACACAATTAGCTCTCAACCTCAATAACAAGACTAAAAAGTGTTAGATAGACCTTTAATCTGCCTATGGACAAAGGCTTTTGTACAAGGACTAACCTGACCTTGTCACTGCACATTTTACTTGCTGTCTGTTAGGCAATATAAAGCCCTTTTCCTCTCCCTCCCTCTAAGTCTTCCTCCCTCCCTCTGCTTTGGTCTCCCTCTTCCTATGCACAGAACTGGTGCTGGTGGTGGGGGGTAACTACAGCGCCAAATGCTGTGTTAATCCCTGTTTCTCTGAGATGGCCAACAGTAAATCCAAGCCCTCTGTAAACCAATCTCAGAGTTTTTTATCTTGATTTATTAGATTACGTGTCCCAGGTCCCTGAGCCCATGCTACACATACTAATCCTAATCAGAATAGACAAGTATTAGCCCAGTTCAAGGGGAGCTAAACAGCAGCAGAGGCCAACTTTCAGTAAGAGGGAAACTCCAAGCTTATAGCCTTGATGGAGCTTTTTATCCATTTTCCTTTTTTACCCACTTACATTAGCGTTACGGCCCTTGCCCCCCCACCCCCAAAAAAGTGTAGAAAAACGTCAACTACTGGCACACAGGCGTCAAGCTATGATACATGCAATCTGGTACGTCAGAAGGCCTGGACAGTAGGACCTCTTTAATGTCACACACATTAACAGAATTCTCACATGTGGATGAGCGTACATTCATACGTAGAGCATCCATACATAGAGCATTCATACGTAGAGCATCCATACGTAGAGCATCCATACGTAGAGCATTCATACGTAGAGCATCCATGGGTAGAGCATCCATAGGTAGAGCATCCATACGTAGAGCATTCATACGTAGAGTATCCATAGGTAGAACATCCATACGTAGAGCATCCATACGTAGAGCATCCATACGTGGAGCATTCATACGTAGAGCATCCATACGTAGAGCATTCATACGTAGAGCATTCATACGTAGGCTATGCATCGCGGCAGCGCACAGTGGAGGAGGAAATCAACGCATGGGTTCATTGTGCCATCATGACCAGAAAAAACGATTAAACTATTGTGTCTCTTCAAGGTAGTCGGCTCTTCTGATAGATCTACATCGAGTCGATATCATCAGCAGCGGCTAAATTCAAAAACACCTGCCCGAGCCAACTCATTTGCCGACGACTCACTGCTGTCCACAAACACAAACGCATTCACCAGATTCACTCACACTCTCCCACTTCCTCCCAAGCTTTATTTCTTAAAAGTGTTTCTCTGTGGTCACAAACACTGCTATCAATTTTTTCTTTTACACCATTTTCCTGTAACGCGAGATCTGATCATAGATGAATAAGACCCGCCTCCTACGATTTCTGCCTAGCTGCAACCTGATTAATAACATGGCAGAGAACTTGGTGGGAAAGCCCAATATTACCTCGGCGGGGGGTGGGTTTGGGGGATTACAGCGTAACCACGGTGATTTCTTGCCTTTTTCTATTAAAAGAACATGCGAACCACCCCAGCCCTAATTAGGAACTTTAAATTAGTGATTCTAATTTGTTGTGACACTTCTATTTGGACAATGTGATTTGGGAGGTGTTGCTCTTTTGTAATTTTAGTTTGGCTTAGAAAACTTAGTTTAGTTTTGGTACAATGTCTTCTGTAAAGTAGAATTTGTGTTGATGATTTAATTCCCCTGTTTGTGGATTATTCACCTTTTGTTACAAATGAAAAAATTTGAACTCCACTTTACCATCCGAGCATATTTTATGTTATAACCTGCTGTCATGATTCGAGCCGGACGTAACAATTAGTAAAATGACTGTGTAATTCAATACATAAATCCTGAAACACCAACCCTCAAAAGGCCTAAAACCACTGAAGCCCATCCAGTTTGGTTTTCTTTTCCCTGCACAATGAAGTTACTGAGCCAAGCCCAGTCATTTGTATTTTTCTCAGATTTTTAACAGTGAGAACTGCAAACATGGAAGTCCCATTGAAAACAACTGCAAGAATTAATTTTACATCTCACTGAATTCAAGGCAGTGTTGTCAAATTATAAGCAACAGCGCTACATAACTAATTTCCCTTGGTCCAGAGACTGTAAGTAATCACTTTTCATCTGTAATAATAAATTGCATATAATTAGTGAGGTGTCTCCTTTCTGTTTGCAAACAGAGGCCACCAGAGCTGGTCCACAGCCCACACATTATTGTTACTAACCTTAAAGCATGATTTTTATTTTGTTAAAAAAAGCATTTATCAACTACATTATAAGCTGCTGGTGTTGCACTGTTTTCAACCTAACTGGAAAGCAACTGGGTTTGGCTGGATGGAATCCATGTGACATATGAGGCCAGGACTGGGGAACATTAAGAAGTGTCTGCTCGTTCACTAATGCTAGTGGCAGCTGTTAGTCTGCCAAAAACTGCAACAGCAGCAGCAAGGATATCCTGAAATACTATTGAAAACCGCTAAACCTCCTCCTCGCTGATGTAAAGCTATACAGCTGCTCGGCGCCAGCACAATCACTGATCAATCTGGGAAAGTTTAAAAAAAAAAAAAAGGATCCACGTTTGTGGACTAATTGTGTTGATTTTCATCTTGTAAAGCCAGACTGGTGATTGTAAGAGAATGACAATGAGTACTTTTGCTGCATTTTGACAGAGTAGGTACAACAGCCACAACACAGGCAACATATGCTTATGTATTTCCATTCTATGTGGTACAAATGTGTATCTGTCCAAGTATTTTTGTCCCTGCATAAGTACATGTAGATTTTTGTGGCATCACCAGAGCACAGAGGTTGCCCCTGCCCACTACCCTCAGGGGTGACAGGGGAGCTAAGGGAGATGTGACAGCCATGTCTGCTCCCTGTATGTGTTTGTTTGCCCCTGAAAATGAGACACCAATCTCACTCGAGCCCCCTGGGCATGTTTAGATCAGCCTCCACCACACTGCCTTCATTTGATACAAAGTGGAAGTCCATCCCACAATACCATGTATATCCGCTTGTGTGGTGAAAGTGGATACATACATACTTCAGAGGAAGCAGAAAGTTGATTGAATAATCCGTTGACTTTACAATTTTAAACATGCACTAAAGACTGACAAGGAAACTAAAAACAACAACTGTTGAGAGACCACAATCTGCAATTGTCAGGTGGTGTCACAGCAACTCATTCATAGTAGAAGTATCACTATTAACTGTCCATTATTCTTTGATAGGTGAGTTTTTGTGCAAAAACAAACAAACTATATACATATATAGATATAGACACACACATATATATATATATATATATTGCAATGGCTTTGTTTGCCAAACAAAAATGAGGAACAAATTTCCTTTGTCCGTGTGTTTGTCCTCAGACCTAAGTGTCACCAAGTGTACTTTGGAAGGAATATTCATTTCCTTAGGATGGCCTCGTCAGCCCTGTGACCCAATCCATATCCATTCTGTCCTGTTTGCCCTCCCCAGTCCCTGCCTCTTTTCTGTAAGTGGCAGATATTTCACCTGCCTATCAGTTTCCCTTTAAACGTGCTGCTATATGCAGGAAAGGCGCCCATATAGGGTCACTGACTGTCCTCTACAGGACCCTCTTTCAAGCAACTATCTGGCTGTCTCTTCTTCCTCTGCTTCCTCTATCACTCAAATTACAGCGTGTAGAGGTCACTGGTAGAAATGAGTTCAACAGGGCTGATTAACTGAGTTTTACATATTTACATAGTTTTACACAAACACCAGACACATTTTATACATATACATAGATAGATAGATGCATAGATAGATAGATGAATAGATATCTGCTTCTACAGAATAATTTCTTGCATGAGTTTAATGTTTGTTTGTTTGTTTTTTAACATATTTTTCCTGCATTCTTAAAAAGATGACATTCATGCATGCCATGTTTTAGTTAAATTAGTTGACTGTAAAAGGAAATCAACCTTGAATCACTAGGAAATGACTTAAAAGCAAATATTAAACTTAGGACTCCCTAAAATATTATCACAACAAGAAAGAATAGGCTTCTTTATTCTTCTTCAGTCTTCAAGATGTTCAGCAATCTCTGACAGCCCTATCTAGAGAGCCCACTGTATTTCTAATGGTATACTTGTGTATGCAGCCCAAAGCAAAAGGCAGTTTACTGCTAAATAATAGGAATTAGATCATTTCTATGCAGATATTTGCAGTGGGAAGGAAAGCAGCTGCTTCAATGTGAGGAAGGTAGAAGGAGGTTAAAAGGAGTCAATGGAGGCTAAAGAGACAGCAGGTCTACCGATGACAGAAAGAGTGGCCAGGGACTGCAGTTCAGGATTTCTGGAAACCACATCAAACAGGCTGTGGAGTGCTGCCAAGATGAACACACACCAACTGTTGCAAGAAAAGAGGAGAGAAGGAAGAAAGGGAGGGGGGATTAAAAGAGGAAAGTTTAGTAACAAAATAGCAATTGATAGTCTATTTGAGGGTCAGAGGAAAATAAAGAAATAAAGAAATTCAAAGATATACTGACTTACAGACAAAAAGGGAAAATTAAGAGTCTGGTGTTCTACGTGTGCTGAGGATAAACTGGATGAACTGATGCTATCACAAGACAGTAAAATGTGAATCTTCTTAAGCTCATTTGTGAATGTGTAGTTTTGGTTTCATGGACCACAGATAATAAAAATAGCTAGTATTATATCGTCTGCTTTGCCGTTTTTCAGCGACCTCCTATGAGCAGGTATAAACTTACTGTCTTCTGACAAAGAGGGTATGAATATACAAACAGTTTGGGGAATGTAAATACAGTTTACAATGAAAGCTTCCAGACTGCCATCTCTAAAGCAGATCAAGTTAAGGCACTCACAACTTCTTCTTTGTTTTTTGTTTACTATTATTTATTAAGATATATTCAAATCAAATTGTTTTATTAATTTAGTAAATATTAATTAGTTAAATGTTAATTCCATTAAAAAAATATTGATGTTACTCATATTATTATAATATTGTTGGTGTTTTGTAATTCTGAAGTTTAGTCATTACCTGGTTTGAAAAATAATATAACCTATAAAATTTGTTATTCTTTTAAACAAAAACTAAACCAAATATGCATAAACAAGCGGCATGTGAAAAAATAAGTAAACCCTTCCTGCTCACAGTCAAACGCCCTTGACGACCATCAGCAAGTTTGACCACTTCTATAGAAGCTAACATTTTGGGTATTGTCCATTTTTGAGCATTAAGATGTGTGTTAGTACAATGAAAAAGAAGAAAGACATCAGCAATGATCTCAGAGAAATAACTGGTTCTGCCTATTAATATGTGGGGTAAGTTATAGCACAATTTCAAAACAACTCTAAGTCCATCATTCTACAGTGATAAAGATTACTTAGACATTAAAAAAATAAAAATAAACTAAAGATCATCCAAGAATTTTGACAATCCTTCTGGGAGTCCATATTCCAGTAGGTTTATCCCAAGGACAGACTGCGCAGTGCTCAGCAGACAAAAATCCAACGGCTACATTTCAGACTCCACAGGCTTCACTTAGCCTGCCAAATGTCAAAGTTCAAGACAGTACAGACAGACAAATACAGCACTTATTGGAGAGTTTCTTTCAAAATGACTCTACTCTCTCAAAAAAGAGCAAGGAAACACAGGACTCTACAAATCACAAAGCTTCTGGAACAATGTTCTTTGGACAGAGAAGACTAAAGTGTAGATATGTCTCTATAATGCACAGCATCATACTTGGCATAAACCAACCGCAGCATGTCAGCACAAACATCTCATACCCATCATCAAGCACAGTAATACAGGGGTAGTGGTTTGGGCCATTTTTGTGGCCATTTTTGTACCTTGCAGTAACTGAATCGACCATGTACGAAATATTCTAGGTAATTTCTCAGCTAAAATTTTACCAAAACGAGAATGTGCAACAGACAGTAATTTACCACAGAATGGCTGAAGACAAAAACAATGAAGTTGTTGCAATGACCTGGGCAAAAGTCAGACCTCAACCTGACAGAAACACTGAGCTGGAACCTTAAGAGAGTTGCATACATAAATGTCCACAAACCTCAAAGAACAGAAGCATTGTTGGAAAGAAGAAAGGGTCAAAATTCTTGCAAAACAATGCAATAACTGATGGCATTATATAGAAAAGAATACTTCCAGTTATACTGATGACAGTGATTCTGAATCATTGCTTCTGAATTTCTGCATTGGCTCTATTCAAAAGCAACAACAAAGTGTAATATGCCTTGTCTTGTTTATCTGAGGTTACCTACGTTTTATAAACCAGTATTATCTACTTTGATCAGGACGAGTTTCATTTTTTACAAGACTGTAAAACATTTCTGATCCTCGCCCAAAACTTGTAAAGTTTTGACAATTCTGGACAACACGGGGGGGGAATGTAATTTGTCAGCAATGTATTGATGTATCCAAACTAATCTGAGTATTCTAGAACCAATTTAAAGGAGAATCAAATGCAGCATTTATAACAAAAAAATGCAACAAAAAATGTTGTACATAATGCCGTAATAATCCACAGTAAATCTACACTTTTCCAGTTTTCATCAGTGATGATGATGTTTTCTGTTGCTTGAAGGCAAAAACAAAACAAATTATTGCTGAAACACATCATTTTATCATCTTCCCATTTTCAGAATACGCCTCACAAAAGTATAGATTTTTAAAACCTTTTTCCTGTAACAGCCAACTAAAGTCACATGTAAAGCTGGAGAACAGGAAGTGACGTCATAACACATGTGCCATGAATTGACACCACACGTAATGCATGGATTCAACAGCTCTGCTTGAAACTGTCCAAAAATAGTTATTTTATTTGACGACTTGGAGGAACATCCAATTACAAAAATATGATTTTACTTTATGCAATTAAAAATTTGGTTTTAACATGACCGATTTGCTAAGGGTAAGGCCCGCTTAACTGTTTTGTCCGACTAATGTTGGAGAGTTTTAGGAAGAAAGGGAGTCCGTTATCATCCCAGTTAATACATCAGTAAATGTGAATTACAAATGTATTTTCTTAATAAAGCCATAGCTTGGATACGTTGACAATTCAGCACTCTTCTCTTGATCACGTACAGTTAGTTTTGGTTCAAACAAAGCCTGATGATTGTCAAATCCTGGTCTTTAAAGGTGTTCACGGGCTAATACCTGAATATTTTATGTAAAATCTACAGAACATATATGATATACACACATATATATAAAATTTGTTTAAATATTAGCGTTTTTTTAACTATTATTATTAAATCTAAGTTTGAATGGGTCTGTAGTGAGGACCAGATTACAAAGCCATTTGAATATTCTGTTTTGCAATATGAGATTATGGGCTTTCCAATTTTCTAACGTAATATGATTACTGGACCCTGTTCTAGGCTTTGATAATATTAACTTTTCTTCATGTTTTAACTAATGCTCTTACATATTTCTGCCTGGTTCCCATGAACGAACTACCCAATTATCTGTAGAGTAGACATGAAAACTACTTCATAAGAATAGTGATACCGAAGTTCAGAATATATTCTGCATGCAATACCTTTAAGCTGTTTCTTTAGGAGAGGCTAGAAGTTCTTACTTTATTACTGGACTACTATCAAGTCTATCTTGTCTTTTGGCAGTGTGTCCAGCAAAATGTCCTCCCAGCCTGCAGCTGGGTTCCATTCTCAGGGCTATCAGGGACCAGCCACTTGTTCAGCACCTGACTAATACCCACTGTAATGTCACTTCTATATTTGTATCCTGCTAATCTGCTCTCAGGCTCCAATCTTTTCCACTTTCTTGCAAATTTATCACTAGACTGAAAGACTGCTGCCAGATCCTAAGTGCCTCACCCTTTTAAATTAAATAGTGGCATTTGTGATAAAGCCACTAAATTCCTTATCTAACTGACCTGAAGAGTCTTTCAAGGCAAAGTGTCACTTTTCCTAAACTGGAGTACTCATGACGCCATACACCCCACCCTGTTCGACTGCCACACAAACACATGCATGCACGCATGCACACACCCACACACCGTCAGTTTTCTTGTCCTTTTCAAGGACAGAGTCAGGTCAAAAATAGAAAAAAAACACAAGTGAGACATGTTGTTTAAAAGCACATGCACTTTAAGAAGTATATCCAAAAATAGACAGTTTGTGAGGCCTTTTTTTATTCTCAATTACTCATTTAAGTAACCTGTCTTGTTTTCAACTAGCACTTTACTGTAATAACAGTTCTGTAGGTAGACTATCATAGAACTGGGGAGCAACTTTAAACCAAAATATTCTGTGCTGTGCTTCACTACCTTTTGAACAAAAGCTGTTATATTACTGGGTCAGTTTATTTCCTTGCTAACCCTGAAGACTTAACATCACACATATCTGTGTACACCAAGGACACTACACATGTTGTATTACATAGTTTTACCAAAACTAATGCAGCTAAAAGCCCAACCTAAACTATGCAAAACTTTATTAATTGTTCTCAGAAGAAAAAAACCAAGGCCAACGGCTCCAACTTAGGTTATCTTGTCCTCTGCCTGGACTCAAAGAAACACCAGCCTGTCAATAAATTTTTGTTCACTTCCTTTCCATTGTACATTCATGACCTAATAAGGCACTGTCTGAATTCTGGGGTTATTTTGAGTTTGTGTGATAATGCTCACTCTAACTTTGTCCCTCTTTAGAAATTCTAACAGCAGGCCGACCAGAAACATTTACAGAACAGGAGTTTGATCAGATAAAAAAGAGAACTATTACAACCTCAACTACACACACTACAACAGCAATTTATAAAATATCTTTCAATGTGTCTTTAAATGTGCTTCTGCTTATTTAAGTCTATATTCTTCTGAAAAACAGAAGCATATTATTAACATAATTTCTGAAAAACATTAACTGGGGGGGGGAATAGAGCTGTACTCTATTTTGGCCTCTTCTTCAGTTTCTAATCTGTTTTTGATATGGTGATATGTGACTTCCTATCCAAGTCTCCCCCATTGTTTTCCTTCATTTTGAGAGGAATGAGGCTAAAACAAACTGTTCCTATGTAGAAGGTCAAACAACATTGTTATGAAACGGAGTAAATGATACTAAAGGTAACAGCGTCAGAGCAACAGAGTATTCATGTTCCTGAGCAAGGACCTGTATATATGACTGTTGATTCACACTTGAGAGGGAAAATCTTCACTTTAGCACTGTGAACTCCTTGCAGTGGTACTTCCCCTTAATCTCAGTCTCTTGTGTTTATTTATCAGTTTTAAAAACTGTACGCTGAAGGACTCCTTGATTATTTAGACAAGACTCGGGAGAATTTCCTGGGCCAACAGAGTGAAATCTCTGATGCAGGGATCCAAACAGGCAGCTTGCTTAATACTTGACCCATGACCTCTCCTGGGTAATAATGCTTCCATATCTATCCTCACACACGTAGCGGCACAGAACAATCACATATTCAGATGCCTAGAGAGGTTTCACAAACCTGTGAGAAATACTGTTGAATAAACAAGTTTCTATTTCCAGCCACTCTTCTGTTACGGTTTCTTTTATGATCTCGAACCTGTCTACCTAACTAAACTAGCAAGGAAACAAATGTTACAAGATATTATCCTTCATATTTCCAATATACTCCACTCCAGATGAGCTGCAAGAAATCAACATTCAGCAGTGTTTCAAGAGATTCAGATGAAGCTCTGGTTAATAATTCTGCCGTTTTCCATTTTCTTCACATTTTTCCACTCGTGTCACTCTCTCAGCTGTTCCTCCCTTTGGTCATACTCACTTCACACAATTCAGAAAATCTACCATAAAGCCATAAACCAAAGCAACTGCAAGCTGAGATCTGTTTGCAAAAATAAAAGGCTCTCAGAATAGAAAAATAAAATCTCTGTTATCCAGCTGCCCTCCTTAAATCACTCCCAACCCCTTCAACAAGTGGTCACAAGCCAGGGCAAAGCAGACTCTTTCAATAGCACAAGACAACCACAAAAGAGGATTCTTTTAGATTCCAAAACTGATTGCTCAAGTTTTACAAGTGAAAACTGGGCTGAATCTGTATCTTTGAACATAATTACAGCATGTCCTTGTATCATCCTTCCTGTTGGTGAAGCTTACAGCCCTGGATACATTCCTGGCAATGAAAAAACATTCTGAAAGAGGGGAAGTGGGAGGTTTGTCAAGCGTACAGTATTTTCAGTCAATATGTCAGGACTTCATTTTTTTTAAGAGAAGGCAAAGTGACTGAGAGTACTTATAAGAAGCAAGACAGGCATTCTTCATATTTCACACATCCATCACACCACGGAAGCTCGTGTGTAGGTTTTCAGTGAAATGCAAGGCCAAACGCAATTTGTTTGATTTTCCATGTTTTTTAAGTGAAATGGAATCCCATAACTACTCGGCCTGCCAAAGCAGACAAGTTTTTACTGTGCTGGCACTATTGCCTCAGATTTCTGCAGAGCAGTCCCAAACACAAAGTCCTCCCTGAAGGCCTGATAGTTCACATGTAGCCACATAGCACAAGAGTTATTTAACATGTGCAGCTTTGAACTGGAAATGTTTTCAGCCAGCTGTTAACAGTGGAGTATTTCAGTTTTTTTGGAGAATGATCCAATAAGTAGAGCACACAAGACATCATAACGGGACTGCTATGAGCCAAATGCAAACACATCTCAAATAAGATTATTTCATTATTACACTCTATCAGCCTTTCAACAGTACATAAGGATAAGATTTTTAAAGAACACATAGAGATAATATTTTCAACACCTTTCAAATGCAACATAGGAGGAAAAGCAAGAAAGAAAGAAAATCGTTACAGAACATTAATAATGTGCTTCCAAGAAAGCTTAAATGTTCTCTTCTGTTAAGGTGACCAGGTACAGTATATATAGAAGCCACTGAACAAGTTGGGGTCCCTTTGCTTTCATCTAACTAACAGTGTCGTGGTCAGACTCACCAAGACAATAAATCCACAGTCAGCCCATGTATGGTCTCTAAAATCCCTACAATCAGGCTGCAGATAAGTGGTATTTTGTACTGACTGCATTGTCTCCTGCCTCTATTCTGGTAATCTAATGTGTGCTACATGCTCTTGGTCACCTTGACTTTGGTTGCCATAGCGCTCAACACAAACATATCCCCACCCAGAAATACACCAAATAAGGCTTGAGGGAAAATCTCATAATCAGACAGCACAGAGGGAGAGGCAGATATAACCTTAAATATATTGTAAACAGGTCAAAGCTATTCCTGTGTGTACATACACAACTTGCAAGAGGTTACTGGTGACACACACGCACACAGTCTGGTTAATTAGTACACAACAATAATTGTCCTAAGCTCAGCTATTGTTGACTCAAAGAAAATGATAATTGCATGGGCATCAACAGAAATAAATTGAAGTTCTTTAGAAGAGTGCGGTCTATGGGAACAATTGTGTTTGTACTAAAAATGACCTTTAAACACCATCCTCTAACACAGAGGAATCAGGATACAAGAAGGCAGCCGTCCTGTCTAGCTGTCGACCCCGGCAGATGTGAGTTCTGAAGAGTTCAAAAGAATTCTGCATGGGGGCACCGCCATTTACATAATCCTCCAGATATATTCCCCTGCAACCTAATCAAATTATTCACAAGTCTAGCCCCTAACATGTAGACCACACGATATACAGCCTTTCCATTACCAGCTTCTGTGCCTTAATCATATCAAAACAACCAATGTCACTTCTCCCTTCAGAATGGTCAACAGAAACAGCAAACAAAGCACGGCTGCGTCTGACACATGAAGATTTCAGGCTAACAACATCTTTTCCCACTTGTCTACTTTCTTTGGTACTTGTTAATGTCCTGGGATTATTCTAACTTTTGAAGAACAGACTGCACTTTAAGAAAGAGGATTTTATCACTCAATGAACATAATTTTAAGACAATGGAACATCACAATTAAATGATGGTTTCAAGGGAAGTTGATTGTTGAAGTCCAGCAAGATTGCAGCTATTGAGAACAATTTGGAAAGACAACTCCAGATGACACAAGGGATTTTGCTAATCATGGGGTTACTTCCCTCAAGTCCTAATCCGAAAAGAAGATAAATACAAAAATGCTGATTCAAATGCAAGTATGGTTTATGCAGCAACTGAATTTCCAAACTTGAAAATATGGCAAGTTTTTGTTGCATTGTGAAACTGCCTAAACAATCTGGGGTAAATTTCAAGGGTCAGTGCCTAAAGAATTCTTCGATGTCAACACCACTGAAATATTTGCTAGTATACATTTGGTTTTTGGTGCAATGCAAAAGAAAATTGTATTTGCCTAGAAGACGACTGATTATACCTGTGTATTGTCAACATTTTAGATGCTAGATACTGAAAACAGACAGAGTGTCAGAGTAAGAGTTGGTCCGTACCACCACTACATGCCAGCAGTACATCAAGTAAATGCAACTTGAGAAAGATTTGGACGACATGTCATTCAGCCTCTGCCTGCCAGGTGCAACTGTTGCTTTCGATCTGAAAACAAATAAAAAGTATCTGCCATCTAACACAAACGTACCATCATATCTAACATCTGGAACACTAGGAACAAATATAAGTTTTGGTGTTTGAAAACATACACTGGGTGTTGGGAGTGACTGTCAATTCAAGGTTCCCTAGTCTGGGGTCAACTAAGTCTGAAAGTATGAAATTCAGTTAAGTGGTTAGATTTCTAGGATGCTGTGACATCACAGACCCAGATCAGTGAATATTTATCCAGTTCTGCCACTTATTTCACATCATTCGGCACTTCCTTGACTACTAAAGTGGTTAGCGTAAAGCTCTGTGACCAAGCCATGAACAACAGGGTTACGGTTAACAAGGGAGCTAATTGGAAAAAAAACAAAAAACAAAAAAGACCCTGCAGATCAACACATCATCATCACATGAGATAAAGACATGGATACTCCAACCAAAACTTAACTTCAGCTTAGTAAAGTCATGGATAATTAAATCGCCTATTGCCTGATTTATTGCTAAATATCTAAGATCTTACAGTGTTTCTGAGTAACTGCTTTATTCCTGTGATACAGTACAAACATTAGTTCAGGTGTGGTGAAAGATACCAACTACACTCACAACTGTACACCACAGCAAAATATCAATATGAAGCACACAGCCATAAAAGAACTATTACATATGTTTTGTTGTACTATAAAGAGTACTATAACAGTTACTTCCACTGGGATGCTTGTCAGGTAAAGCTAACGGGTTCAGATGGTCTAAATCTTGAAAGAGGTGAAAGAGAAAAAAAAAGATCTCTCATATTTACAACTACATTCTCTATAAAAGCCGATTAATAATAGACTGGCTAACTGTCTGACCAAGTAATCTACCACTAATCCCCGATTAGTCATTTATAGATTGTCTACTCACAAATGATTTTCTGTAACCAGTTATCAAACAGCCTGTATTTTAAGGATAATCAGCAAAGTTAGTCACAATGATGATGTGCACCAGAAAGAAATGAGTCACCACTGTAACTCTGACAGCCCAAGGTAATATCTCAAAGTCGGAGTAAAGCAAATTCCAAGATCCAAGGAATTCAGGAAAACATGTTATATGCATCAGTTAAAAGTTTATTAAACATATTAAAAACTGAAAATAACATTCTTTTCAAATGTGGATTGAAATCAGGGCTCAGTGGTTCAGAGGAATAGCTTTACAATGCAAGAAAACGATGCATTAATGCATGACACCAGAGCCAGCAGCCTCTTCTGCCTTCATCACAGAAATGCATCTTTCTTTTTCATCTC
>JBAMYA010000022.1:5907257-5917317 GCA_037176975.1 Arrhamphus sclerolepis
TGTAGCCTAATTTTTTTGTTTGTTTGTTTGTTTATTATTATTCATTCATTTATTGTTCTCTCTCTTCAGTATAGTAGCTCTGTATATGCAGACACATCGATGTGTATGTACTTTGTGTTTACTGAGAAACGTATCTGTTTCATGTTTTTCACTTTTCATTATGCTTCCCCTTTTGTCTGGGGTATTGACTTCGATTGTATGATGTGTAGAATGTGAAAATCAATTTTAAAAAAATCTGAAAAATAATAATAACTACACTTACTGTAATCAAAATGCTGGCGATTACAAAATGCTTACTATGAAGTCAAATCAACCGTTTTTGTAATGTTTAAAAAAATAAAAATCATGTATTCAGAATAAAACATTTATTCCTGCTGTCTTAACACATAAAAAAATATATATATATTTTGAGTTGTTTTACATAAATAATCAATATCTACTCAAGAACAAATAAAACTGAATGGAATTGAACTGAACTGAATTGAACTGAATGGGCTTTATTGTCATTGCATGGGTATAAGTACAACTAAATTGTGGGTACTCCACCCAGCTACTGTGCAATATATATATGTGATATGTGTGCAATATGTACACATATACACACACACATATATACACATATATACACACATATAAGAATAAAATAAAACACACTGTATGTGACACAAATATGGAAATATAAAAGTATAAAACACAATGAGTTTGGACTAGCTATGAGACACTGTGCAAAAGAGCACACTTTTGTTCATTGTGCCAAAAATAAAATTATTACCTGTTTAAAATGGTAACTAGTAAACTGTATCTGTTACATCACAAAAGTAATCTTAAACCCTGCACAAAGAATTTTTAGGTGACAGGTAAAACTGAATTTTCAGTCACACCCAGTTTCATTATCACAGGGCACAATGCACACGCATGCATGACGACATCAAAAAGAAATTCATTAAAAAAGTATGTACAGAGCACATGTACAGCTTCCTCAAATCTATACTCCATTTTTCACATGCAGTATCCCCAAGTGTGTGACATTTGTGAATATGTGTGTCAGTGGGTGTTAAAATGTTTATCTGAGGGTTGTTTAGGCCTAAGAAAGAAACAAGATGGGAGACTGAAAGAAGAGAGAGTATGTGAGTCTCTCCTCCCCACCATTTCTCTTGTGGCCCAACTTCCCTTTAAGCATCACAAACAAGCCTCAGGAGTGATGTCAAGGAGGGGGGGTGTTGGTGGGGGTGCTGAGCTGAGAGAGAAGGCTGAGCACAAACACAACAGCAACAGGAACCAACTTGAGCCATCTAAATTATTCATACACCAGATGGATACGTTTCCCCAGGATTTCACACTAAAACACAGTCATTCAGCTTCCCTACATGTTCCTCTGTCTGTTCAACGGACGGCACAAAGAATCAAGATAACTATCACTTTATCTAAATCGTTTCATGTCTGATTCGTATCAGCTTTGAAGAGTGGAAGCCCCTCGACACAGTGATCTCACGTTTGTTCTATTCCACTGGCACACTGAAGGGGGAAGATGTTCTCCTTCTGTCTTCAAAGATGTAGGCACTGTTATGACCTTGTCTGAAGGATATTATACAAATCAGAAGATCCTTTGAGAGGCATGTCATGCGTATCACTTTGTACACCTCAGCTGCTTGAAGTGTGCATGCAGCCCAAAGGTTCTGGGTCAAAAAAAAAGAAAAGTAATGTACACAGAAACTACTGTCCTGTTTCATATCAGTGTTTTAACTCTTTTTTTTCTTTTTACTTCCCAAATTTTCATTGACTGTTCAAATAAAAATACACTTCTCTTTTTATTTATTTATTATTTTGCATGTGATATTTAAATTTTTACTCTTCTTCATCCAAATTTTCAGAGTAATTACAACAATCCAATTGTGCAACTATGAATCTAACCATAATAGATGGGTGTTGATCATTTAATGCCACAGCCTGCCAATGGAAAAAAAAATATCTGCGTACACTCCCATGAAAAAAATCCTAATTTGCTTTTCAAAGCATGCTTAAACTGCATTTCTAACATTTTGATGAAACTACTATTGCTGATCTCTAACATAGTTAGAGATTCATTATGGACATTTCATAAACAGCTTATCAAATTACAAATATGCTTTTGACATGTAACGTGATGATTTAGAAACGTAAATATGTTTAAAGTGTCTCCGATCACCACTGTCAGTGGGCAGCAAATGAATCTGTAATACTTTCCAACTAATCCACCTACACTATAATTACTATGTGCCTTTACAGAACCCCCATCCAGTGTCAACAAATCCAATTTTTAAGACAAAATGTCCTGCCTCATTTCTTAGAAAGTAACTTTGTGTACTGGGACAAGGAGTCTGGGATGACCTCAATCCCTGATGTGCTCCTCTGCTGTAGTCATCCATTTGTGAATGAAGATGACAGCTTTTAAAAGGACAAGACATCATTAAGAGAATAAGTAGCCTTTCCAGCAGTCTTTTTGCAACCCCCACCCACTGGAAGTAATTCCAATGCCTTTTTACAGAACTGAAAGTGCTGAAGAGTGGGAGGGACGGTAGTTTAATGGTCCAATAATGTCACAGTCAAAGCATAGTAGTCCTCCTAAGATTGTACAAAAAAGAAACACGCTGAGATTGACCAGTTTGGTGATTTAAGAAGCAGTTAATGAGGAGTGATTAAAAAAAATGATGCACCGCAAACTGCTGCTCTGCATGAGGTGAAGTACCACAGCAGCCAGAATCAATGCTCTACCCAGACATACGAATGAATTCCATCAAAATACCACATGTCAGAGTGTGACACTGAAACCAGAGATGGTCAAATGACATTTATTTAAGTGGCATATCTTTTAGATAGATGTGGGAAAGAAAAGGAAAAGGTCAATAAAAACAAGTCAGGGACTGCAGTATCAACCTGTAATGGATGCTTCTGTCATCTGTCCTCATTTGTCTTTCTCCTTCCTTTCCTGCACCTCCTCTCACCTTTCAGGTTACTGTCACTCACAAAGTGCTAAAGGTCTGCCACACACAGCCATATTCTCGGGCGACATCCTATGCATCTGCGAAAGCCAGATGAGCGCAGGTATGACACACCTAGCCTCGCCCAGCCTACACTCAAGATCTGCCAGCACTTACCTTTCACGTGAAAATGGCACTTACGTTCTTGAGATTTGGATCGGTAAGCTGAATAAATCTGTTTAACATGATGGTAAGGTTCTCCTAAATGTCACATATCCTACTGAACAAAAAAAGCAGGACCTTCCCAACAAGTTTAAATAAACCCTGCAGGATAATGCTGGCTCTCCTGGGGGAACCAAAAGCTGATGGCTTTGAAACAGGAGGGAGGGTATTTTCAGCGGGGCTGCCCAGCATGAGAGATCCTGTATGTCTCACAGCTGAGCTTGTTTTATTGAAAGGTTGTTTGAAAGGCCCTGAACCTAAGACATCAGTGGTCATGTTTGTTTGGCTTAAAGAGAAGCAGCATTCAAAAGCTGCACTGAAAAGAGCAGTGCAAGAAGTCCAGGTACATAACAGAGAATAAGATGAGCTATTGCACATAGTAACTGGGTATGTGCAGAAACCTGCAGAAATTAATAAAATGGCTTCATTTACAACCTGCTTAAATGTGCAGTGCTTAACTGCACTGTGCAAATAAGTGCCAAAACCAGTGCTGTTATCAGGTAATGGAGTCAGTGCAAGAGAGAGGGCCTTTGTGAACTTGACACTCCCATTAAGCCTCCACTGGAAAGTGCAGTATTTGATCAGGAGATGGGAATAGAGCAAAAATGAACTGAAATCAGATCCCACATGACTTATTTTCCTGTTGGCTCTCAGCTTTAGGTGTCACTCAGACTTAATAAAGCTTTCAGATTTTCATTTTATCACAGAAAATAGACTGGGCAAAAATAAAATCACTTGCTTTTGCCTTAATGGAGCAAAGTAATGGTGAGGTGAAACTGACACAACACATTTTGTCCATAGTAATACCATCAAAATGAAAGCATATTCACTTCTGGAGTTTTCCAGGAATCAATTCAAACTGAATATTGGCCTTTTTCACAGACTTTATTTCATAATGGTTCCAACAAATACAGCACTTTGGCAATAGTCTGTCACCTCGGGTGATACCAACACAGCTATTTCACCCGATAGAGTTACACTATTCTGCAGCCCACACCAGACCTCCTTCACCAACATATAACTCTCATTTTATTTCCGCACTTTATACATTAGAGGTGCATTACGCCCATCGCAGCAGATAGGATGAGTTCACTTTTGCACCCAGGTGTTACATTGCAAGGTTAGGTCATTTGGACGACTCTGACCTTTGATGGCTTCATCTTCAATGAAAATTATCTGGTGATCTCCACATTGACATGCACACATATGCCCTTCTGTTGCAGATTCACACCATGCTGAAGAGAGCAATTCACCTGGGGGATATTCATGAATTACGTACAATAATTAGAGTGTATAGCCACATCTTTCGGTCTTAAGTTTAGTGGAGTTAGCATGGTTAAACCAGGATAGGCCTTAGAAGCAAATCTTACTAGAGCAGGATTTTACTGCATCTTACCAGAATTGTTCTTTCGCTGAACATATGGCTGGCATTTTTTATCCTTTTAGTCTTTTTCTTTTTTAAGAAGACTTTACTTGGTCTAATTACTTCCTTAAAAGTAAAGTGAAAGGAAAAATCAAACACTGACTCCCAAGTGTTCTGATAAACGATTAATTATTCTGAGGAAGACAGATGCTAAATTGTGTATGCCCATCAGCACTAAGACTTTTTGAAGATTTATCACTCATGTAAATCATGAATAAAATATTTCCTTGTTGTGAGAAAATGCTACATCTGTTTGGTGTAACATTTACTCTCAACTGCAAGAAAGTAAGCACATACAGTGGACCTAATAAAGATTGCTTTCAACAAACCAGAATAACAAATTGGGTAAAAAATGGTCGAATGAACCCAAAGATTTCACAGATATTAAAACTGTTGACCAAAGTATATGCTGCCTTATTATCACCATTAATTATGCTCTTTAGATTGGCTGAGATACAAGGTAAAAGATGACCACATCTCTAAATATCTACTTTTAAAAAAAGTAAGCTTCTAAATTAACATTACCTCATTCCTAGGAAGCATATCTGACCTTGTATTTTCTCTAAATATATGAATAAATAAGAACCGTGGATCGCATACGATAGTGTCTAGCGATTATAGATGAGGCAAAGGTGGTGCTGGAGGTTGAGCCACAAGCCACCACGACTGTAGCGTCTCCAGTTGCCCCTGGCGACCATCACGTTGCCATGCTCCGGAACAGACAGGCCTGCTCGCACAACAGATGGAACTAATGATGCGAAACAAAAGAGATCATTTCACCATGGTCCTCTAGGAAGCCACAAAGAGAGGCTTGGAAGTTTGAATGATGGGATCAGGGGACTTGCATGGGGCTCAATATGATAGCCTTTTTTTTTCCTGAAGGTGCACCGATGAATAGTAAAAATGGCCTTTAATGTTACTCACAGAAAGCACTAGATTTAAGGGCAACGATAAAAGAAAATTAAAAAAAGATTTGAAGAATGCTCGGCTAAGGACCTTGATAAAACTTTGATTTTGAATTTAGGAGTTAGTCCTAAAATATAAAGTAATATAAAAGTATAAAGTAGACAATCACGATTAATTGAACAAGTTACCTCAATTACAGCTAATGAGTGATTATTTTAGTATAATTTTATATTCATTTTCATCGGTCACTGACAAGGTTGGGGCTTTTTGCAAATATATATTTAACAATTAGAACTGGGATATTTTTCTTATCAACAAGCACATATCTTTTATTTTCAAATATGTAAAAAGGAAGCACATACTATATATATGATCATTAAAAAATACATAATGACTATATATATGGTCGTGAAATTAATAGTTCAAAGAAGAGACATAATTTAAATAACTGATATGAGCAAGATAACATTGATTATTAGTTCTGAATGTCAGTTTGGATTAATTTTTGATTAATCTTCAATTAATGGCCCAGCCCTAATCTAAAGTAATATTGAACACCATGATTGTTGACATGTTATTGTCAAGATCAGCAGGACAGAAGTGGAAGTGGGGCGCTCATATGTCTGGCTTCATCAGACGTGTTTCAGTTTGACAGCTAAGCACGGGAATAGAATATAGTTCATCAAGCAGAACCATTCGCTAAATAACCTTTCTAAGCAAGTTTGGGCAAAACTTAAATAACAGTTGTTAAACATTGGTAAAACTGTAGTGTTGTGAATAAACAAAAACAAATCAAATTTGAACTGAGGACATTTGCATACCCAGAGGGACAGGATTAGATTTAGAGGTCATCTGCTACAAACCAGTCCTCAACAGACACCAATGTAATGTCTTTCCGTCAAGTACTTTCCACCGAAGCTCATGTCAGCTCAGTCTGTCCTCCAAGTCAGACAATCAGAGAGCACTGCTCTAAAAAACATGCACTATGTGAAGTGAGAAAAGTCAAACACCATGGGAAGGGATTTAGCCAGGTTGGAGCTGAGTAGAGCCCAATGTATGCCAATCCACACACGAAGGGGATCACTGGGAAAAGTTCAGCGTCGACACTGACACAAACAGCGGAGCAAGGCCTGTATTAGAGTCAGGTTAGCAAAGATAACACTATCAGCCTGATCCCCATGGGTACCAATTGCCGGGCCTTGCTGGCAAATAAAGCTACAGTGCCTTGACTTCTTGGCACATTAGCTATGATTACAATGACCTTCATTATATCAGCTACCCTTATTACAACACGTAGAAAGCGCCTCTCCCTTGGGCAATGCACAGTGGGGGAAAAGAGTACCAGAAAGTGATGAGATTCACTTGTAAGGATTGAGCTATGAAAAACAAAGAATAGGCCCCTGCTTTACTGTCCAGTCTATGAAAACAGCCACAACTGCAGATGATTCACCTCACCAAACAAGAGTTTGGATCAGTATCGTCACTGAGATCACACATTATTGCTTTTGAATTTCTGTTTTTTTGTAAAATGACTCACTACTTTAGCAGAACCATCAGCAACTAGTCTTGCATAGCCAACACTACAACCACAGTAGTGTACGTGCCTATGAGTAGTTTTGTTTTCTTTCAATTTAACACAACCTTGAGTGACACTACACCTAGTCTGCAACAGTGTCTGTTTCCCACAAATACAAATTTAAAGATCTTTAAATTTGTATTTGTGAAACCAGTGGACTAACATGCAGCAGCATTCCATTAGACAGCAAATGCCATACAACCTATTCTTTTTAGATCTTAGTAGCTAAATAAAGAAGCAAGTAGGCGTGCTTTATTCCACAATCTACATCTTTGCCAAAACATATGATTTTCCAAGTGCAAGTACAGTCTTGGAGTTTGTCTTACAACATTCATTAAATGAAGGAACTCTGCTACTAATTCTGTAGCACCATCTGCATGACTTTTTTTAAGAGCAGCCTTTGCTGACAGTCGTCCACCATAAGATCTGGTCTGAAACAACGAGCCACAAACAAACAGCTTGAAATCTGGTTCCAAGCTGATGGATTGAACAGTTGTTAGAATGAACTGAGTCTAAGACATTAGTGTTAAGACAGTAGTGTTATGTAAACTGTATATAAACTCATATCTTGTTCACCTTTACTTTCTTCCTTAGCAGTATTTCTACACAGATCATGGACAGTTTTTATAAACTTTATTTTATAAATAAGTAAATACGCTTTATTCTCCTAGTTTTATTTAACATATAACATGTCAAAATGTTAACCTCAATTTATTGCCTATTCTGGCCCTCCATGGGCCACATTGTTGACTTGAGCGAGCTTTTGGCAAACATTGCTGCTGCGGTGGTGACTCTCATCGAGTCTGACCACCCTGCAGACGTAGGCTCTCTCTCACACAGCCATGTTTACCCCTCCTTCATGCCCCTGCTGTGCATTTCATCATCCCTCTTTGCTGGCAGGTGACTCAAAATAGCAGATGTTGGTCTAAGAGAGCCGCTTCATTGAATTCACTTAGCGCTGCCAACACACCCGACACGAGATGAGCTGAGCTGTGGGGGGTTCTGAGGACCATCCCTTTAGCCAGCATGAGGGAACAATGTTTGCTTTTGTGCTGAGATACAGAGGAAAGAGGAAAGGAGAGTGCAGTAAATCGGCTTGTTTTGGATTAACAAATCAAAAGGTTTTAAGAACTGAGATAGTACTTTGAACACATGAACACCTGTAGGCTCAAGAGATGCACACAAAATATCACTCTCAGTCGCGCATTCACGTAGTTGAAGAGGAATAATAGACACAAAAGCGATATAGCCAAGAGTGCACTTTACAAAATCAGAGTTTAAGCCATGCTGATCCCCTATGACAGTATGTTTAAAAAAAAAAAGAAAATAAAATTGTAACTTAATTATAGATTTATAATGAGCCACTGCACCAGTGCCAAAAACAAGTCCCATACCAAGGCAAACAGGCACCTGCTGAATGCTCGCTGCTCATGGGTTTTCATAGCTTAATTAATCTGTGCCTTGGGGTATCATGACTCGTATGTGTTGCTGGCGTGCATGTTTGAGACAATTAAGTTGCTCCAAGAAACAGAGGTGCAACTTCAACATGGAGCAAAGACACCAACATCACACATCGTATCAGACATTTTGTGTTTTCTAAAAGTAGAGTCACTTATCCGGTAATTTGAAGAAAACAGAGAATAAATGAAAAATTTATGGATTGCTCTTTTATGCATTGAATCAGATATTGCTCCGGCTGATTATAAAGAAAAAAAACCTAGTTCCAATTTGGAGGCACATTGTTAGTCCCCCTTTCCAATTAAAAACGTATATCTTATTCAATCCATCCATTATCTATACCCACTTCTTCCTATTCAGGGTCACTGCTATTTCGTCTTCCTTTTAAAGCAAATGTAAGTTTAGGTTGTGTAATGACACACATGTAAAGAGGTTTGAGACTCACCTTGCTGCAGAAACAGAATTATTGCCTCTGGCTGATGCTCAGTATACTGCCATCTGTAGATAAACATAAATCAGAGGTTTAGCGTTACATGTAGTTCTTTGAAATGGAAGATTTAAAGAATTTGAACAGATTGCACCAAAGATGTAACGACTAATGTGAGAAATACCAGTTTGAATGCAAACGTAAGAATCTTCAAAGCAGGTACACAAAGTCTCTAAAGCCAAGGCAAAGCCAGCACACCCCTGCAATGACAGTTTTTTTGTTTGCTTGTTTGTTTTTTTTACATCAACATATCAAACAAGCTTGTAATTGGGTGATATATATGTGTTTTTTCTTATGCTTCTATCTGAAACTAACCTATAATAAATACTAAAACTGAACTCTTGGTAATGGGGAGAATCATTTTTAAGCTTCCCATAAAAACTCATTTAAAAGCTTTCAGTCTGATGGAGGAGATTAAGAATTTTCAAACTGTCATCAGGGTAAGCTGGTTAAAACAAAAGAAGAAAGAGCAGCACTCTTTTTATAATGGTCAAGCAAATGAAGCACTAGTGTTGGTAGCATTTCATGTTTTTTTCATAATGAAGGCTGCATCTCACTAAGACACCATTAATTTTGCCGATCATCAACTAGTGAAGTAAAAGAAGAACTGAAAAACAGCAGACAGAATAGCACTGTGGTGATATTTGAAAAATTTAAGCTACGGCTATTCTTCTCTGGAAAATGAGAGAGGGGACTGTTGGTATGTTTACTGAACAATCTGAATGAATACGGCAATAATCTATTGATATAAGATACAGCAGAAATAATTGGTGACCAAAATAAATTAGGACAAAAGTAGGAAATTCTCTTGAACTCTAATTACCAGTTTGAATGAGCTTGATAACTAAAGAGAAAAGGTATTAAAAGCAATAATTATTACTATTGCTAATTACATTTCCAATTATGTCACTAATGAGAACAGCTTAATTATCAGCACATTGGATAAATAAGAGTTTTGCTTCCTTCCATTTGTGATGTAGTTATGATATGAAGGCCAAGTGCTCTGACCAAAAGCACATAAGAAAAAGCTG
>JBAMYA010000022.1:5925341-5937189 GCA_037176975.1 Arrhamphus sclerolepis
TCAAGAAACCAGTTTGAGATGATATGAGCTTTGTGACATGGTGCATTATCCTGCTGGAAGTAGCCATCAGAAGATGGGTACACCATGGTCATAAAGGAAAGGACATGGTCAGCAGCAATAGGTAGACTGTGGCATTTAAATAATGCTCACTAGGTACTGAGGGGCCCAAAGTGTGCCAAGAAAATATCCCCTGCACAATCACATCACCAGCAGCAGCCTGAAATATTGATACAAATCAGGATGGATCCATGCTTTCATGTTGTTCATGCCTAAATCTGACAATCTGAATGTTGCAGCTGAAATCGAGACTCACCACACCAGGTTTTTCAAATCTTCCATTGTCTGATTTTGGTGAGCCTGTGTGGCCTGTAGTGTCACTTTCCTGTTCTTAGCTGACAGAAATGACACCCGCTGTGGCCTTCTGCTGCTGTAGCCCATCTTCTTCAAGGTTCGATGTGTTATGCGTTCAGAGATGGTATTCTGAATTCCTTGGTTGTAACAAACGATTATTTGAGTTACTGTTGCCTTTGTATCATCTCCAACCAGTCCCTCCATTCCCCTCTGACCTCAAATTCAAATAAAAAAAACAACTTTATTTATCCCTAGGGGACAATTAAGACCTCTCACATCAACAAAGAAATTCCACACAACTGCCGCTCACTGGATATTTTCTCTTTTTCAGAGCATTTTTTGTAAACCGCAGAGATGGCTGTGCATGGAAATCTCAGTAGATCAGCAGATTCTGAAACACTCAGATCAGCCCGTCTGGCAACAAAAACCATGCCACGTTCAAAGTCATTTAAATCTCCTCTCTTACCTATTCTGATGCTCGGTGTGAACTTCACATGTTGTCTTCAATTAAGTTCAATTCAATTCAAAAGTCTTTTTTTTCAAACATAATGGCAGTAAAATAACAGATATGCTAAAACGTATCTAAACAAAAAATGCAAAAGAGACAAATGCTTAGTCTTGGTATGTTCAAGAAGGAGTAGGAAGAAGTAAAACCTCCCCACCCAACAACATGAGCTCCCCTGGGGTGGGTTGGGGGCACCCATCCCTGTGGGGTCGTTGCTGTGGGGATTGCCCTGCTTAGGGTCGCTGGGGGTTTTGATGTTTTGTTTTTCTGTTTGTTTATGTTTTTTGTTTTTGTTTTTGTTTTTTTGGGAGGGGGGGTGGTTATATGTTTGCTGTGTGGGTATCAATGTGAGGATGTGTGCAAAAATAACCTGATGCAATTGGTTTTTTAACTATGAGTCTTTCAGTTTTTATATATTAATGTGGATATTATTATGTAAAGGACTTTGCGATACCTCTGTATGAAAAGTGCTATATAAATAAAGTTTGATTTGATTTGATTTGAACAAATAATTGAACAAGTGTACTTAATGAAGTGGCCAGTGAGTGTGCATACATGCAGTATTTTTCCTTAAGTAGTGCTGCTGTTTTGACTCGATTCCTGAAGCCTTAAGTTGGACTCTATATATGTTTACTTATAGCCCAACCCAACCTAGCCTAACCAGATCTCTATTGTATTCTCCACTCCCAAAAATACTTGACAATAAAGCTTTTTTTGTTTCTGTAGGTTCGGTTTGAGGGAATGCAGTTGGTTCAGTTTCCCACCCATACAAATCCAGTTTAATTAATAGCAAAAACCTTTGAAAAGCTTACTGTGTATCTGCACAGCTTGTTGGAAATGATCAAAATCTCAGTTTTTAGAATATGATTATGAATAGATGCATGGATGTTTAAGTTGTGCAGAACTATATTTCTATTATGGCCATTTATATCACTGATTGTAAATTCTTTCATTTATTTACAAATATTTGCAGGGCATGACCATCAGGGTGTGTTAGAACTGTGGTGGGCGTTGAACCTTCTCTTCTATTTAAACCCTGTCAAACAAGCGTTTCTTCACTGTGTGGACTCTTTGCATCCAGGTAAGGTACTTTTCTCATAGAGCCTCTTATTCCTTTTATTTTCCTTTTTTTTGTTAAACTTTACACAGGTTATTTCTGAATTATATTAGAAGTTATAGTTTTCAATTTTGTGTCCTCTATTTCAGTTATTACTCAAGAATAAATAAACAGTGAACATACTTGCTTCAGGGAATCTCCACCAACATTTGTAAAATAAACTATGTCATATGGATCCAGGTTTTGGTTTTGTATAAATGTGACTGAAACTGGTCATTTCAGTTTATCTGCAAGCCTGTTAATGTTATATTGTTAGTATTGTGGTGCTAAATGATTGTAATTATTTTTGCTGTATGTGTTTCCAGTCTGTGTCTAGACCCATATACATTCTGAAGATGAGCAGGGACCTTAAGCCTTTGGAATTTGCAGTGGCTGCTATGTTCGGCACGTTTATGAAACACCAAGGCGAAAATGAAAAGCTGAGCAAAGATGCCTTTTTGAAAATGTTAAAAGAAGAACTGCCTTCATTTGATCAGGTGAGGGGAAGCGGTGCATTGCACAACAGCAAATATTGACTGTTAATTGCCATATTTTTGCATTGAGTTGTGTTATATGGATTACACACAAACGTTTGCTTACTATCAAGTAATTGTGAAGTGTGTTACTGTACTTTAAGAAACTCTGATTTGATTAGATCTTCCAAATGATAAGTGGAGCACTCATGGGATATTAACTGGACGTGTTCCTTCTATGCAGGGAAACCACGGAGAACAGATTTTCAAAGGCGTGGACCTGAACCAGGATGGGTCTGTGGACTTCCAAGAGTTTGCAATGCTGGTTGCCATGTATGCTTTTGGCAACTATGAAATCCTGCAGGCAGTCCTGAAGGAATCAGAAAAGAAAAAGTAAATCATTGCATCATGTGACGATGTACTTGCTTCACGTTACAGTAATAAATGCGTGTTTATGCCCACCTTGTTTGTGTGTCCATGTCTCTGTTTTTATAAGTAATGTGACAGAAAAATTCAAATCTGCAGGCAAACCACTCCATTACCTGAATCCAGTATCTCATGTGTGAATTAACTAAAAACAGGATTCTTCCAGTTCTACCAAACTGAAAAGTCATACATTTGAAATATATTTAATGGAGGATATTCTTACTTTTCTTTAACCCATTTTCCACAAATACTTACAAGCCTTCATTACATGATATAGTTAGGATTAAACACAGGATTAAACTGAAATCTGCCTTGTTCTCTGTACCTGCCCTTTAACCCAGTCAATAAAACTGGTTGAACAGGAACTGAAAAACGTTTAAACTGTGAACAATTATAGATGGTATGACACTCCGCTGTCTGGTTGTGGATATAAACTTTGCATTTAAGATAAAGTATGGTCCTTGAGTACATTTTTAATTTTTGGCCAATCAGTTTAATTAGAAAACACTTAGCTTGTCAAATGCAACAAAGGATGCATCTCAATAATAGATTTAAAGAGGAAACGAAACAAAATGCAGCACACAGAACTTGTTTCTCTCTTTTCTTTGTTCAGTTTAGACAGATGATGTGAGTTTAGTTGTGTCAGTTACTTGAATAGAACCTTAATGGAACCTCAGAAACTGCCACTTAATGGCACCGTCTCCATGGAATAGCACCTGTATGTGTCCCAGAGTCTGGTCAAAAACGTAAATAGCATTCTGATAAAGTACAATACTTTGTCAAATTTCTATAGTATTTACAGTGCTTCAAATTGTTCACATTTTGATATGTTACAGCCTTATTCCAAATGGATTAAATTCCTTCTTTTTTTTCCTCAAAACTTTTAGCATAAAACCCCATAATGACAATGTCTTTTTTTTTTTTTTTTTTAGTTTTTTTAAACTTTTTTTTGTTTTAAAAAAAAAAAGAAAGAAATCACATGTACATAAGTATTCACATTCTTCTATCAATATTTTGTTGATGCACCATTACAGCCTCTAGTCTTCTGAAAGTACTGTAGTTGTTGGGTACAGAAGAAAGTTGCAATGTCATATTATCACCACAAGATGACGCAATTGTTCAAGTCCAATCAAGAGATTTGCGGTATAACAGAAATATGTACAAACAAACATTTTTCATGCAAACTTTAACAGCATTGCCTTTTCAAATGTGCCATATCTTCGAAAAACTTTTGATTCATAAAATTTGCTTGGCCAAACAAAACTTTGTGATCTTTGAACCCACATTTAACACAACAGGTTGAGAAAAATAATGTGAATAATGCAAATGAATGATGACATATGAAGATGTCATCAGCTGCAGTCTTATGACTTAACTGCATCTCTATCAAGTATATACATTTTAACCTTCATCCTGTGTTAGCTTTCTGTTAGCATCCCCTGTGTTAACGGGCCGGTTTCCACCCCTGTCTTAAATCAGCTTTAAAATACACTAAAAATAATAAACTATCATCCAATATTTTGTCATCTCTTGGTTATATTGTTAGGCTTCCTTATCCATGAAAATGTTGATTTTAATATTTTTGGTGTGGATCTCTGGGCCTTTTTTATTGCTATACTTCTCAATTTCAATTAAAAAGAAAAAGAAAAAGAAAAAGTAACCTCAAGAGAATCATATAAATAAATAAAAGGTAGTTGTGTTACCTGAATATTACTGAGGGGTATAGAACACATCTCTTGCTTGATTTATTTTTTCATTTTTAAATAAATAACTCTATTAACATCTGTGGTGTTATGGGTCGGTTTTGACCCATATATATTTTCTTCAAGAAAATGCAAAAAAATAGTCTGCAATAGAACTTTAATATAAACACAATGAAATACTGTCACAGTTTAGATTTTAATTTGGGTTTTTTCGGTGTTGGTGGTGTTTTCTGTCTCGTCTTCACTTCCTGCTTTTATTTTGAAGTTCTGTCTTTGTCAGTTAGATTCTGTTTGACTTTCCTAATCCTTGTTTCCCTGACTGTTTGCACATGTGTCTCGTTACCCCTCTCTGTATACATAAGGTCTTGTCTTCATCTGCCCTATGCTGGTCTGTACTGTTAACTGACCTATGCTCCTGCCCTGCATCTTGTTTCCTGTGTTTTAAACTGAAAATCATGTTTTGGATTACTCCTGCCTCCAGGCCCCTGCATCTGGGTCCTCCATACTACAACACCTCTTAACATTTACCATAACAATAAAGGTGTTGTGGTTCTGATCCTGATAGGAGGCTAACTTCCACTGAAGAACCCAAATTGCTGCTGCAGTTTTATGAAAGTAACCTTGACTGTGTACAGTCTATATGTTCCACAAGGGTTGTTCATAAAATAAAACTGTTATCCTGTGCTTTTTAGTTTTTATAATACAGAGATTACAATAATAATGTAAAGTTATTTTTGATTAGGCTACGCTAACACAACTTGCTGAGCAAGGGAATTGCTGAAATCTGCAGTTTGTAAAGGTGGTGATGTTTGAATAAGAGCAAAGTCAAAAGATTTTAAGTATTTATAACGCCCCTTTTTTCCGCAATGATCTGCTTTAGTATGTGAAATACTTTTTATTCCATTTTAAACCTCTTAGAAAATATGAAATTTTGTGTGTGTGTGTGTGTGTGTGTTTCCTCTGATGTACTCATTCCTGATCCTATCCATCCTCGTCACTCCCAAAGAGAACCTCAACATTTTAACCTCTGCTCCCTCCAACTCTGCCTCCTGTCTTTTGGTCAGTGCCACAGTCTCTAAACCAAGTCTCGCCATCATCTTTTACACCTTTCCTTTCATTATGTACCTCCTAATTATATTTAGGGTCACGAGGGCTGGATCCTTTACCAGCTCCCGTCAGGGTATTCTTTACACACTGCCAGCATCAGCATTCAAACAACTATTTACGCTCACACCTACAGATTATTTACAATCACCTATTAACTTGGAATGGATGTTTTTTGGGGAGGAACCAGGGGTACCTGGAGAAACCCAGACAGAAACAGCAAGAACATTATTGAATTTCCTTTCGAGTATTAATAAAGTATTTTTAAAGTTAAATTTCAATGTGCAAATTTCACACACAAGAAGGTCAAACAGGGATTTTGAAGTGAAAAACTGTGAGCAGTGATGCCACAGTGCTAACAACTGCACCACCATAATCCTCCTGCACGCATTCAAAGCTTAAAGATTTGAATACTGCATTGTTGCTATTTGTTTCACTTCTGTCACATAAAATCTAATCAAAATGGCATTTGAGCACAAAGGTGTAAATATAGCGAAAACAGGGCTCATGGCAGACTTACGAGTAAGATACAATGCTAATTGTTTCCAGTGATCCTTGTCAACATACTATTTGCTCCGGTTCCAGTCAACTATCTATGAGCTCAAACTACCATTACAAGGGAAAAGGTCATTTTTCATGCTCTGAAAGACATCCTAATGAACCAGTTGTCATCTATTTAACACTACTCCCTCAGACTTTCCATTTTCTCTGACAGTAGGTTTCACTTGAGAGGGGAAACGACCGTAAAACTTTAAGGAAACTTGCTTAATACCTGCTTTGAGAGTAAACAGTTATTCATCAAAAATAATGTCTCAAAGGTCAGGCTATAAAAAAAAAAAAAACAATATATGCCCTCTTTCCATTGCCTATTGCATTAGATACATTTTGGTGGCATGAAGTTGAGAGAAAAAAAAAAAAGCATGCATATTTTGGCAAGAACTGGAGCGACTGCTTTATGACTTGAAATGATGAATTGATTCCAGTGTCAAAACAGTAGACTACTCCTGTGAGTAACATCATCATTTTAATGATCAGCTTGCACCAGACTAAAATTCTCTTTCCTATGGAATTACATGAACGTATACTGAGCAGTCCAGCAGCTACACATACTTTGCCTGTATTTGCATTGTCAGCCAGAGGTGAGAGGGTGGAGACCTGCCAAGTGTACAGCTCTGGGCCAGTGCCATGACAGCTGACAACTCAGGCAGGCCCTCTGTGCAGCGTTGCACTTCTAACAGCCAAGATCCCAGATCAAGTAAATCCTAATCACAGAGCTAATGTGCCTTTAATGTGAAAATTCATATTTTTACTCTGTAGTGTTTCATGTTCAAAAGGGAGCACATGTCATTTGGCATGCCTTCATACAACACTAAGGCTTCCATCAGTCACTGATTATTGCAATGAGGAAATAAAATCCCTTAACACAAAGCAGCCAGCACCACATTGCATTGGCTGTCAGAATTAACTAGTGAAAGTGACCTCGGCTTTTACATGCTGAAGGAGGAGGAATCACATTCAATTAGTAAGATAGAAATATACTATCAGACATGTACTCATTGTTGATTAATAAAGATACAGAAGAGAATGTTCCATTGTTTCAAATGCAGACGCTGTACTCATGTTCTCTATATGCATCCAGTACATTTCATTCAATTTGTTTGAGTATCTGAGGTAACCAACAATCACAATCACAATAGTGATCACTTTAAACACAGTCAAGCTGTCTAGTTAGTGTCTACTTTGTCAGTGAAGACTTTGAGGGAAGCTGTGCTGAACTGTTAGTCTTCTCCCCCTGATGGAGCACTGTGTTTACAGCGATCCCTCAGGCCATTTGTTTGCAGCACTTCTTACCCCACAGCACCATGCATAATGCAGGAATGAAAATGTTAACAGTGGCAAATAAAATCGGCAAGGTGCCCCCACAAATCAGGGCAGTTTAGGAGCATATTTAATCATCCGTGCATTGGGGACAGCGCATAGCAATTAATTGTGGCATTTCAAAGAAGATCAGGACCCAATTTTTCCAGGCCCTTTCAAGCTTCTTGCACACTTGCCCCATCCACTGCAGACCAATGGCAGTGGGCTGTGTGCCTCTCTTTGAAACATCTCCACATTTTGGCCCAATTATGTTTATCATCTCTTTGGTCCCAAGTAGATTAGAAGAGAACTCTTGTAGCATGTTGCACAGTATTGCATCAACAAAGCCCACCCAGCAAAAGAAATAACAGAAAACAGGCATTGTTTGAAGAGGGTCTCCCATGTATACACACAAGAAGTAATTCCAACTCGATCTTGCATTTCTCCTGTACGCTCCAAGACAAACAAGTTAGAGCACCATATGGTGATGTCAGGAAAATAAATAATTTAGAGAAATTCATACGCGGTGCGCAGATGAGCAACCACAGAAATACCAACACAGGCTTTCTTATATTTAACCCCTCTAATAGGAGCCCTCAGCAGGAATGGGGAGGGTTACAAACAGATAACCACAATATTGAGCCTTAACTGGATTGAAAACTACTTTGGAATTTCAAAGACCGAGACTGGCAACTGTCTCTGGACGTAAGGATGGCATTTTGTGCAGATACAATCTGCAGTGCCTTTCAGCACTTCCTGAACACGAGACAGCCTAATCTAATGAACTGGGAGAGTGGGGGTGAGGTGGTAGGGGGGCAAAATCTGTTCAAGCTTTTAGCCCAGTGCCAGCATGCTCACATCCAACTGCAGTCAAAAATCCACTTGTTATTTTTATTCCCACTGAATTTTCCCTGAGGTGTGCTCTGCGTGGCTTGAGTCATCATTGTTCAAGTCTTTAAAGTTGAGAGAAAAAAAAATAGACACATACACACACATGCGCTGATGGCAAGGTTATAGCTACTCAGACATGGGGGGCACTTGTTTTCTGCCAACCCCAGGGAAAACTCACTGAGGGCTCCAGAGATGAAAAACAGAGATGTGCCATGTTGCTGACATGGCAGCCGTCACGTCATACTAACCCATAAGAGTGATGAGCGCAGACAGCACTGAGATTTGTAGAATAATGTAGAGGCTCCCAGCCAAATCTGTGAGTGGATTATTTGTCCCTTGACTGCCTTCTTTATACCCAAAAATGAGTACAAAGAAGCATCCTGTGTCTTGTTGCTTGAATGATCTTGAACTTCAACATACAAAACCACTGAAATCTCAAGCTTACATTAAAGATACTGTCAGCAGCTTCAGACGCACTCTTTAAGCTATATTTTATTAGCTATCATAAGTTATTGTTGGCAAATTAAATTAAGATATAACTGTCAAAATCAAGCAAATTCTTCATCTAAGTTTAAACTGTGGATTCATGGAAAGGCATGTTTTCTACTGAGCTTTTTGTCTTTAACTACTGTTTCAGATGGATTTACAGGAATACTACAGACTAATGTCAGTGTTGTTCTGGCATTAGAAACTTTAGCATCTAAACCAGGTTTGGGAATTAAACGTCTGTCTTTGTTGTGTCGGCAACCTGCGTGTGTGTGCATTTAAGTGAAAACATTTGAGTACAGCGATGATAGCTGCTAAGCAAATTCACACTTTTATGCTCTGTCTCATTCTGGCAAGATAATAAATAAATAAATTCACTTTGCTGTTTTAAAAGATTAGTTTTTATATTCTCAATGACCAGTCTCAGCGATTATCACATCGAGATAGCCCTTTGTCTCCATAGCTGTTAACAATGGAGTCAAAATAGTTTTGCAGCATCATCTGCTGAGGTGCTTCAGTCATATACTGGAAATGCTGAAAATCCAGTGTTGATCATGTGTTATGCTGAACTAAATAACTGATGTACCATGAATTCAAAAAGCAGCAATACTGCAAACAACATTTCTAGATTGTTGATAATGAAGGATGCAGCACAAATCCTCTGATCTAAATGACCCTTACCTCATGCCATGAAAACATAACCAATTGGAAAATACAGCACAAGCCATAATTCTGTCAAATCTGAGGATTTTACGACTTTTTCAAGTTTTGATTTAGTAAATAATAGGAATGTGAGGCACTGCAGTCATTTTGTAACATTAGAAAAGAAAATTATTAAATGTTGAAAAAAAAAGCACATTTTACAATGAATAATACAATTTGAAGGACATTGTGACTGAAAACAAATTGTTGTCCCTTAAAATGATCACAAAGTTTAAAAAAGAAAAGAATATAGAAAAAAAATGGAAGTAAAAAGAAAAGAACTGGATCGAATCGTCTAGGTTTCATACTAAACATGTTGTGCCGTTGTCAGTGATACCACAAATTATATTCTAATGGGTACAAGAAGCTTTAAAACTTTAAAATGCTGTTGTCACATCAGTCTGTCTTTCAAGGACTGCAGATACAGGAGTATTTGCTGCTATCATTTTCACGACTTGTGAAACTGAAGTGCTTTTAACGTAATGTCTCTCCCTTTAATGTGCACATCAGAACAAAGCAGGCCAACCGAATAAGCAAAACAAAAAAAAGAGGATGGCCTGAGTTGTTCCACATCTATGATAAATCACTGCCATTTTTATAGCCTCTAATAAGTTGATGCAAAGCCATTTTTCTTCTTGCTCATCGTTCAAACATTTAAGGCATATTTACAAGGAACTTGTTAAAATATTTAATAATATTTAGTGGCAATTTTGGAGCAGTCTGTCACAGTGGAATTTATTGCCATTAAGTGTTTAAAAAGGCGATGACATGAATAACAAAGTGTCAGAATTTCTTAATTTGCATGGACAGGCCATAACTCCTGATACCTTGCATTAAAAAAAGAGGTTTTTAACAAAACGAGTCATAAAAGAAGCATTCAAAGTGAGTGATGGCAAAGACTCATCCACAAAGTCGCACCACAGAGACAGCCCCCCCTCCATACTACAGATGCCTCTGAGATCAAGTCAGCCAATAAAAGGACATATATCCTGCTGCTTTGACTTATTTATCCTGTGTGGATGAGCTCAAGATGGAACATCTCCTATAGGCAAGCTTAATTAATTGTGATAAAAGGGCTAATTCAGAGTCTGAACAAGAAAAGTGAGCCAAACAATAATATTCCCCACAAATCATCTCTGCCCGTCAAATATTTCCTTTCATAACTTTCTATTTCAAAGTCCTTCAGACGTGAGGCTTTTGTTAAGGAACCTCACTGAGCCAAAATGCCTCCCACACATCGCTGCCATCCTGTCCCCACTCCTCACTGAAGTAGTCAGATCAACTTGCAGCTGCTTCACATTAAAACTCTCTTGTCCTTTGTTGGACTTGAACAAGTTGATGGCCATGTTTAAGTCCGTTTCTTCCAACGGTTTCAGTAGTTTCCACGATAAGATGCAGTGACCTGGGCCTGCCCCGGCTGTCCCAGCCAGAAAAGGGCCCCCGTTGACACTGATTGCAAGGCTATGAGTAGTCTCTCCCCTGTGCCCTCTCAGTGCAACTCTAATTAATAGCCAATTCATCTTCTCTGATCTGAGCCAGCACATGGAGTAATATATCGTTAGTTTGGCAAGCAAGCTATTAAAGTGTAATAACCAAGTACCAGCACTCGATTTGGAAGAGTAGCACATACTTAACCATGAAGTGGAAACAATTAATTTATTGGAGGATCTCCTGTAACCAATCATTTACTAGCACTCACACTGTGATGCAAAAGCCATCTCCTGTTGTGTGTGGCGCAAGTCACTGACATATTTTGGGCTTAGTGCCTCCTGAAAACCTCTTGCACGATGACCAATAATGTAAGCTTTATTAAAGTGGCAATGTGACACTTTGCTCCTACTGAAAAGCTCTTTAAATAGCTATGTTTAAGGTAGAAAGTTCATTACAAAACAACGCTGTTCAATCACAGATTATTTAACCGCAAGTACTTCTTAAAAGTAAAACATATTTTCTTTTTTTTGTGCTATAACTACTCAACCAACCATTTTACAGCATAACTAACATTGCAGACGATGTAAATAATCTAAACGCTCAAAAGATGAATGGATGTGAGATTGCAACCTAAGAATATTCAAGCCAACTTTGATTACTGCAAGTCAATGTACTTCAATTGTCTAACTTTGGCTGTTCATTTATGTTGTCAAGTGGGAAAAAAAGTGTTGAATCAATAATAATGACAAATTCTTACTTTCCTGCTGTATACATATATATGCATATATATATATATATATGTGTGTGTGTGTGTGTGTGTGTG
>JBAMYA010000022.1:5937220-5981131 GCA_037176975.1 Arrhamphus sclerolepis
TAAACCTTTTTTTTTTTTTTTTGGAAGACTTAATGACTTTTTTTTGTGGTCTCTACAGCTTAATGCACTAATTGACACTTTTTTTGGAGGATAGACCAGAAGGAAAAATAAGTACCCCCTTAAAGACCTAACTCCCTTGCTCATTCTCCTAGCTTTAAGTCCCTTATTAATTAAACTTTCACCAAGACAGGAATTTTTATTAAAAAGTAAGTCCGATGTACCGTAAAACAGAACTTGCCTATTGTCTCTGAAGCTAAAATTTTACTTCAATAAATAAAAAGAGACTTCTTAATACCATCGGTGCGACTGGGACCAGAGAATCCACACAGTACAGTAATTAGAGGGAGATTTTCATCCCAACTGCTCCAAAATTGGTCAGCTTTAACCAATACCCTTTGCTCCAATTGAATAATTATTCAAAGACTGTTCATTTAAGCATCATGGAATAATGTGTACTCTATGTCAAACAGAGACAGCATCATCATTCTCAGGGAGAGACAAAGTGTAAATATGCATTTTGCATCACCATCTGTGTAGCCATACATCTCAGGTGTCCTGGAACACTATTGTTCAGAGTGGAAATAAAACTGCAGTCAAATATTGACTGCAGTTTTATGATCAGTCATCCACTTGATCAATCAAATCCCTCTTGTGTCATTAACTTTGCAACAATATTTGTCAATCAGTACTATATGATGGCAATCCTGCTGCTCAAGTTCAACTTCAACTGCATTTACTAATTGAAAAAATGAAAAAAAGGAAAAAGAATTTTTACAAAAAAAGAACTTTGGAAGAATACAAAAGGAGGAAACATTTTGAAAGACACACCGAGTAGATATGGAAATTAAAACCGGTGCTGAGATGCTATGCTGCCAAGACAACTGAACCATATCTAATTTACTGTGAAAATATAAAAACTAATCTTTTAATTATTTAATCCTTAAATTATTGTTAAATATGTTCTAGGATATCAAATTTTCTTCAATACTTGAGTATACTACGCAATTAAAATGTAATGTGCATATATACTTTAATAATGAACGGCCTAAACCATGACACCACGCTGCTTTGATCTTTCTCAATACCACAGAAGTCCTGCTTGTCTGTGTTTCAATCACAAATATAAATTGATAATATTGGACCGCTAAAGATTTTAAAGATCTGTTTTGTGCGCATCTATGAAGATGGAGAAGGAGGTCCACATTTCTTTTCCTGGGTGTAACCTGCACTGTGCTACGACGGTGAGATGAGAGTAACACCTTAGCAAAAGGCTGTGGATAAATGCAGTGTTAAAGGGCATTAATTTGACTGAAAAGTCATGTATCATCCACACAAGATCATTACGCCACTTGCACAGTCACTGCTGTACAGACAGCAAATCACAGCCAATTAAGAACGCTTTAAACTTACAAGTCAAGCATCACTTGTTGTGCTGTTCATAATGGGGTTTTATGGAGAGGAGCAGTTGCAATGGCAATATTGGTCTTGTGATGAATGGGTAACTTTCCAGGAAGTGCGGACTGCAAGAAAGTGGTGCCTTCAGTTTTTTGTTTTTGTTTTTGGGATACAGAAAGCAAGGATCAGGGAGATTTTTCGAAACTGCCTGTTTGATACGATTCCATCATTTCATGACAATCACATTTTTAACTTATTCTGAGAGCTAAACAATTCAGGCCTGTTTCCCAAATTTTTTGTGTCACTTTTCTGTTTTCTGCTAATGAGATGTCACTAATATGTACTAGAATGCTGTGTGAACAGACAGTTTGATTGGCCACGAAAAACTTAATGATGTATACCAAATGTGGAGGGACAGCTTCTAAGCACATATTTCTGTAGACAAACATAGCTGTTGACAACATTTTCCGCCTAGTTTACCATTTCTGTCAGGCTGAAAATTTAAAATTAAGGACAAAATTCTTCCTAGGTAACAAATCCTTTAACTAATCATGTCCTATTAGCACTTTGTCTGCAATTGGTCAAATTGTAAAGACACACTATGAAATGATGCCACTTTGAAAGAAGGAGATAATAATCAAAAGAAAAACAATATTTCTGCATGCATGCATTTTGAGAAAACAAATCTGTGCACCTGAGTTTCTTTTACCCGGTGAAGAAATCATAAATCCAACATTGCATTTTAGGTATTTACATAAAAGTATCCATATATTGTTGTGTGGATAATGTTGAATTGTTCTTCAGTGCACATAGCAGCATATTTGTGCTTAATTTGTGGTGTTAATCTGTTTCTGTGCAGACCTCAGTCATCTTTAAACGGCTCCATTTAAAATGCAATTTGATTATCTGCCAAATTGCTACCAAGTCTTTCCCTCTGCTGCTTGGGGATGGGGGGGGGGTAAAAATTTTAATTAGCATTAGTGCATAAAAGGGAGGTCTTTGTTGCAATGCATTTGAATGCGGCATCCCAAAATGACCACCACTTTCAAAGAGTCATCACCCAAACGATTTCAAACTAATAGATCCAAAGGGAGAAGAGGAGTCCTGGCACAGACGGGTGAAGGAATCACAGAGGTCTTCAGTGGCACTGAAAAAAACCCACAGGACATGGCATGTTTAAATAATCCAAAACTTTTCTTTAATCATAGTTTAGAAAATTGGCTGGGACCTTTGGCAGGAGACAGCTGCTCTGCCCCAAAGCTATTTAATGAGATTCGCTGAGGGTTTCCCTTAAAATATTTACACTGTCCCATGGCACAGCAATATTGTCTTAGAATAGGGAGATAAGAGCCAAGGAGGTGTGTTGAAGTTCTCCTAATCAATTTACTAATTACTGGAACAGCAATAGGAGAGGAGAAAGGAGTCCCTTCTGGCAAGCTGTATTCTAATAAATGCTGAAAAATTTATTTACTCTCTAAGCCATGAGGAATTCTAAAGTGGGATTACAGAAGAAAGATTGAGACAAAGCTGTGCTTTGGTTAGGGTTGCAGTCAAAGGACCAAGGAGAGGTTTCCAAACATAAAAGGATCTCTCAGGATCAGCACCTTTGCATCTGCTCAGGGAGCAGAGATACCAGACTCTTAAAGACTTGGCATGAAAAGACCTGACTGCTAAGGCAACATATCAACAAATATTAATGAGACTTCTGCTTCTTGCATAATAAAACAGGTTAAAGTGGAAGTTGTGGAATACAGCACATGGCAGTGACCCTAAAACTAAAATAAAATTGACAGACTGTAAAGTATACGTATTTTGTAATATCCGCAGTAGGAATTCAATAGTTACCATGATAGAGGCCATGGATTGGTTTCTTACTTGGAGCAGAGGGCAGGGGGTCCAGACATTATGCCAGACATTACATTTGGATGTCTGAAGTCACCTTCGGACCCTCTGGCACAAACTGACCTCTCCTCCCAACCTCTGGGACTGAGGGCAATCCTGGACCTGTCACCCGACACAGTCCTAATCTTCCTCAGGGTTGAGGGCAAAAGCTGCTCTACCTTTTCACTTCCTTCTCCTGAGGTGTGCAGCCAATGGTTTGCTGCCAGGATCACAGCAGGTCAGCATGAACTAAATGCTCAAAGGGAATTATCACAAGCTAATCATATAGCTTTATAGCAGAAATCGACACTGAGATTTCAAAAAGAAAATCTAATTCCTATTAAGATTCCTTAAAAATGCCTATTATCAGAACATTATGGGGTGGCAAGTGACACGCTTTTGTGCTTTTACACTGATTTCAAACATTCCCACATCAACAAAACAAACCCAAAAAGATGGACTCATTTATATTTACCGTTTCTTTCCACCCATTTCCCCAATCAACTTATTTCCTTCAATCCCACAGTCTCTTCAGCAGTCCCTCCAGAGTGCCTGAACACATGGATCCAAGCACAGTTCCTCTGAGGATTGATGCGAAAACAAAAACACAGAAAAAACCTGTTGCTGTGACATTTTGTTCCTTCTCACCTCAGCACACGCCAGTCACAACGGACCGTTGTGTGCGGGATCTGTGTTCACATCACCATGGTGATAGTGCTCTGTCTTCCAAGGCTCCCTGGAGGTGAATTGGATGGTTGGTGATGGGGAGGAGAGGGCAGTAAGGGAGCAGGTTTCCAACTGTGTCTCAACCAAGATGCAGTCAAACGGGGAAGAATAGAGAGGAAGCCTTGTTTCTACAAGTCTTTTCTGTGTGCAAGCATGATAGACAGGCCAGGCAGAGTTAAGTCCACTAAAACTAAAGCATATAAACTCACCATACAGCTGAACAGAGAAACTGACACCAAAGCAATCAAAACAGCCAGACATGTTTCGTGGAAAGCATTTCACTTGCTAACCTTTAAAAGAGTAAAAAATAGAACAAAATTATGTAGGTTCATGAGCAAAGGTCTGAAAACATCTGTCTCTTGGTAAATCAACTTTACATGACAGAAAGGCACAGACATGGCACTACAGTGAGCTAGAAGACAAAGGGGCACATGCATTCTACACCATCAGCTCCAGTTTCATCAGCTTCTTTCAATGTCATAACCTTGTTGGACAAGTAAGCCAACAAATGACAAAACATATGCAAGTTTCACACTGGCAGCATAAGGAATAACAGAGAGAGAAAATCTTTTTTAAATAGCCTTAATTCTGAACACGTCTGTTTCAAGAATGTGCACACATTTGAGCCTTCATTTAGTTTTTTTGTTTCAAATCCATTAATGTTGGATGGTATAATACTCCTATTCTCGCACCGATTGAGTATCCATGTTAAGTTCTTGTTTGTTTTTTCTAAATTTTAAGAGGACTCTTCATATATTCCAGTGTAACAAATCACGCCAGTTAAGGTTAGTACAGTCGCCAGTTTAATGTGGAGGTCCAATATATTTGCAATCACTCCAATTTTCAATGTGCTTTGTCATTAGTAATTTTCCTAAAAGTGAACCAACACAAAATCCAAAACCATCTACCAATGCAACAAGAGGTTAAAATGTACATGTGCTGCAAACTATAACTTCATTATCAAAATTACTTTTATGTTGGTTTTTATTGTTTGTTTGATTTTGGCTGTTTTGTTTGTTCATATCAAGGCTACTATAAAACAAATATCCATGAGGACTTGTGTGTGTTGAGGACATACAGCCTATTTATATTTTACTGGCATCATTTTACTAGAAAGAACAGATCTCTGTCACAAAGATCAGTATATATATATGCTATATATATATATACATACACACACACACACACACATATATATATGAAAGAAAAGAAAAGTCTGCTTCCATGGATAGAAACTGTTTTTTCCCAACAGAGAGATACAGTTATATTATTTATCAAACATTTACACGCTTTTATAATTAGATATCACATGTACTTTAATTCCAATGTGTACATTTTAAAATAGGGCTTAAAATTAAGGGTTTTGCTACAGCACTGTTGTTGCAAATGTAATTGTAAAAGACACTCATCACCCTAATTACTCAAGAGTATAAAATACACCTTCTAATGTGCCTTTGCTGGAGACTAAGATTGATCTACCAGACATTCTCACATTTGATTTGATTAATGAAAGGAAATACTTTAATATTACTAACACTGTTTAATGTATGGGGGTGGCACAACACTGGACTGTAAACTCAGTACAGTATATACATAAATACTGCATTGAATTTCCATTAAAGCAACATGGCTGAACAACCACTACAAGTGACTGGCAATTTGTTAGATTAGTTAATTGGTCACCACTTCATCCAATTCATCTTAAGGCTTGCTTCTGGACCACACCCAAAGAGTTGGGCGTGCACTGCAGCCGACAGTTACTTTGAATACAGATTCAAACTGAATCCCTTGTAGTGAAGGGAAAGATTTTTAATCAAACTCGCCTTTCAAGATCTTAGTCTTTATTATAACTGAATGCACCCAGACTTATACTGCTGGGGGGTTTTCTTGCTTTTTGTTTGTTTGTTTGTTTGTTTATTTTATTTTTATTTTTTTTAACCTGATGTAGTTCTGTTTATTCGTTAAATACCAGGTGGTGCAGACACTGAAAAGCTAAAGGCTGGGGTAAAGGGCCCATAACCTGAAAACACTGTCTAATTGTCCTCACTTTCCCCTTGAACATCTATCCTTAAATGTGCTCCCTGTCCCAAAGTGGCCAGCTGGGAACGATGCGCATGTGCTGACGTCCCTTCTAACCTTGGCCAGCGTAAGGATTACCGTGCATTTACACTCAATGCGCCTTCTTTCCTTAAGACTTATTAAGAATCATAATGAGCTCGGAGATGGGCAGCTTGTCCCTTTCTCGAATCTGCAAAAGCTCTGCTTTCTGTCTGTTTCTTACAATTCACTTGTCTAATTCTTCTCTCTATTCTTCCTCTCCACCCTGTCTGCAGTCTCTCTCCTCAACAGTCTATACCTCTGTCTCTCTTTCTTCATTGTATTGAAAGGACCCAGGACAAATTACCAAAAAGGCCATTTTCATCTATGAACTGCAGGATTTAATCGATACTTATTTCATGCCTTCAAAATCAACCCTATATTACTGTTGTCTGTGTGATTTGTTTATTTTGCTTTGGAATATTCCTACAGTCAAAAGGGGGGGGTGCACGGGATGCAATTCACCTTGAACCTCCATTATATTGGATTTCTCTACTGGCTGATCAAGCATGCAAAAAGGACATTTCCTCAGCACTAAAATAAAAACAATAATGATAATTAAAAAAAAAAAAACATGTGTGCTATTTGTGCTGGTATAACAGTACGTGTTGAAGGCAGTATACTTTTACAATAAAAACAATATGGTTGTGGCAGTGCGAATTTGTATACAAAATCATTATACTGAGGACAACTGAAAAGACTTATGTGGTATGGAAACAAAAGTAATGGCTCCTGAAGCCTGTCAAATGCTGCATGGGATAACTGATGCTTATTTGACATCAAAGACCTGAGGTCCACAGCCAAGGTCAAACAGAGGAGGAATACAATTGGGTTTAATTCAACACACCCCCTTGACAGATGCACACGGGTACTTATGAGACATGAGGCATTCCACTGACTGATAGGACTGCAAGTAATAAGAATGTTGGGAGGCATCACGTACCGATTAACCAATGAGATTCTTAACCACCTTAGTGAACAAAAGATGAAGCGTCACAGGCGTCAACATTTCACATCTATTTAAGAAAAAGAGTAACTGAAACCCAGTGGCGCAAACCCAGAAACACCAAACTAAGCACACACACTAAAGCAAAGATACATAACTGAGCATTTAAGTCTTTTTATCTTGTGAAATGTGTATGTTTGGCAGAATTGCTGTAGGAATACAACAAAAATGAACAACAGCAAAAGAAGAGATGCAGAGGAGCCACCCGAAAGCTTAGTAGAGAAAGAGGAGCAGTATGTTTGACAGATGGATACTGCAGTGTCTCATAAATGCTGAAGAGAGATGAGAACCTTTACCACCAGTCTGACAGTGAAGGCTGGCTGGTGTCCAGCTAGATGGACCTCTGGACAGCAGACACATGCCGTCACATTCCAGTGCTACTCTCAGGGAGCACACAGGATGAGAAGCTGGAAACTCCTTCAACTGACCACTTCACAGCTCTTTTTGACAACACTGAATAAAAGTGCATGTACAATACCCCTGCAATGAATTGAGATGAACTGTTGTTCCCCGCAGTGTCACCTGCTGCTGGTTATTATTTTGGTGACCTCATGAAATAAAAGACATCACTAAAGTAAACTTACCTTTAGACTGGCTAATGGCTGCTATTCAAAACACACAAAATGCAAGCTGATTTCATGTCTAAACGTGTTTTTAAGGTTGTGTGTTTAAGTGCAGAATGTCTGCTTGCTTTGCATGCATGAATACATCTGCAACAGTTAGGTTGAACAGCTGCTGCATCATGAGGATATAATGAAAAAGTACTTCAAAAGCCCACTCTCGACGCATAATGCATCCTTTTCTGACATGATAAAATTAGCTAATCTTCAACTGATGCGTGAGACAAACCTGCATCAAAGAACAAAAGGGACATAAAAACTAAAAAGATGAAAAAAAACTTTCATGTTTACCTTATGTTGTACTAGCAGCTGCATTTTTAATGTAGAAGATGGCTTTCCTTGAATGATCTGTTTAACCAGACAGGAGGGAGAGAAAAAAAGGATAATTAATTACTTTTTTGAGCTATTGCACAGGAGAGACAATAAACCTGCCTGGTCGCCATGGATATGACATATTTGCTCTGAAAACAACACAATAATTAGCAAAGGAGAAAGATCCGGCGAGAATATGAGAAATCCGGGCTTAAAGTGCCAGTCATCTATTCTTGTCCTCATCTTCATGCCACAGAATAAGAACAAATCAACTGCAAAAGCACACAGCACACATTTATAAACATACAACAGAACAAACGGTGACCCTTGACAAAAGCGTGTTAAATTAAATCTCATATCATTGTGATGCTTTGTAGAGAACACAACTAACCAAACATGCACAGTTCATACTGTTTTAACAGACTGTGCTCCAGTAAGAAGTCAGAAAACCCACCTTACAGTCTCTGGAGACATTGTAACCCATGCTATGTACATATGACAGAATACAGACTGAATACGTATATTTTTTTAGCAAATACAGATTATTATCATGTCTGACATCAATAGAACTACTAGTTTCCACAGTACTTTAGGCTTTTCCTTTTAAACAAATAGGCTAATTACTGTAAGTGACGAATTCTAATTAAGTCATTCATATCGGGGATTTCAGTTTAGACTAGATAAAAACACCCACGATTGCATGTTAAAGAAGAAGAAAAACTTTTGAAACTCGTTAGAAAATCTTCAAGAGCAGAGCTTCCGCATTTCAAGCTTTAAAATTTTATTTCATTTATAGTAGTTCCTGTATTTACAGTAAATGATACTGTAGGAACGCTACTACCTGTTTAGTGGTAACCAGAGTTTCACTAAGTTATTGTCGATTAACATGAGACTTTCGCTGTTTCAGTCGCACCCAAAAGTCGCTCATTTGTGTCATCTTATTCTTTCTTTTTTTCAGTTGACAGCTGATACTACGACTATATTACAAGTTTAAGCTGCTTACTGTGTTAAAAAATAAATAAATAAATGCACTAAGGCATGTCAGTTGTGTGTGTATGTGCGTGTGTGTCTGTGTGTGTGTACATATATATATATATGCTTCAAATTTCGGAGCGGGAACGGTGAATTTAACTGTGGGGGGAAAAAGTAGTCTACAAGCACCGGAGAAAAAGTTGAACCTTTTTGTCTCAACTTTTATAGAGGGGCTGGCGTTTGGTCGCCTGGAGTTCCCCCTTCGGTCTTTTTTGGGGGGCTTTTAACCCCACCGTTGTGCGTGAACCGTTGTCAGTAATAACCCGGTCCTGTCGCCGGCTTGTCCAGAGTGCGAGTCGCTCCAGACCTGCTGCTGTCGCCGCTGCCGCTTCACCGACACTGTACCGGAGTCGCACCCTGTCTGGTGCTTTAGTAACATTAAATGCTCCCAAACACAACTCGATAATCACATTTGTTGCCGGAGCGACAAAGACTTTGATCTCCATTGCTGCGTAGAGTGTGTTTTGACGTGAAATGAGCGTGTACAGTAGTTGAGAGGAAAAGGAAAACTCTTACCTGTGGTACTTCGCTGTCTTTCGCTGACTTCCCGCTAAAGGGACGTGTGCGTTTACGACCGGGGGATTGTGAGCTTTCATTATTTAACTACTTCCCTCATTTTTTTATTCAGTTTTTCGGGTTTTATTGTAGCATTTTCTAATTTGTTATGGGGCGAGTCGCCTGGAAGATCTGCCCTGGAGACCGGCACCAAGTGGGAAGAGAAGTCCTTAATTGAATTTCTCGGTTTGCAGGTGTTGCTCGGAAAACCTGAACTGGAATTTAGCGGACTCCTCTATCTCAGGTTACAATCTAATCTTAAAAATAAAAAAACGGGTTTAATACCTACGTATTACATCATTTGGGAAATGTTATACAATTTTAAAATTAAGCTAAGCACGAGAATGTAGAAGTCCTCTTTAATCAGTGGTTAGATAAGGAGCATAAAAACACCTGAAACAAAGATTCAATGAACCAAACCACCAACAGAAAGTGTAATGGAGTGTTGAAGTTGGGGGAATTTGGTTTGGTTTTTCTTTTTTTTTTTTTTTTTTTTTTTGTTTGTTTGTTTGTTTGTTTATGCTCATATTCCATTAATCTGACTCAATCCTTGACAAACACACACATAAAGTGCATCCACAAACTTCTGGCTACAATCAGTTTTTATCCAGCTGCAATCAGCAACATTAAACAAACAATAAACAATGAACGCTAACATTATACCTTGCACCAGGCACTTTACCACGTTTTACGTTTTACTTTTTACTGCACCTTCCAGTCTTACTGACCCAAGATAATATTTTATTTCATTTCATTTTATCTTATTTTATTTTTTTACACTTTTTTATACTGTATGTCTCCTGACTTGTGTGTTCTTGTAGGCTATGTATGCATGGTGGAGTGGCTGCAGTTTTGTTGCATTATTGTATATGCAATGACAATAACAGCTTACTTATTTACTTACTTGCACTTAATCAAAAATATAAAAATATAGTCAATTCTTGAAATCGCATACTATACTAGTGCACTCTGGTTTTCTTAATGCATGTAGTATATAGTATGAAGCACGTGAACAATTGCACAATCAGCGAAAAGTAGTCTACCTGGATAGTTTGCTGCTTCTGGGAAAGTTTCCAGTGTGCAATTGTGACTACATTATATACTATATCCCATAATGCAGTTTGTCATTACAGCAGAAGCAGGTGAGAGTGGTCATGTGACTGGCCTCTGTCCATGCCTTGGTATTCTGTGATACACCATGGGCAAGAACCTCAAAGCTCCTGTGCAGTTACAGCAGAACAAAATAACTATATCATGATAAAATATCAGTTTCAATGGTGTTATACCAGAACATTTGATTATTTTTAGGAACTATTATTGAGCCCTCAGGCACCTCCAGGCCCACTGTTTGCAGAAACTGACAGAGATTCTGAATCCCGGGACTGCACATCTTCACCACTTCTGCAATAACTTTATGTCACTTCTTCACAAATCAACAATAAATCGAGGCTAACTCACAGACCTAGTTCAGTTTTGCATGTTGCAGTGAACATCATGGGAGAGGCGGCTATGAAACCAAAGAAAGTAATGAGAAAAAGGACAGATGTCCTTTGTGATGTCACCCAAGAAAGCATGTGTCCTTGAGTTGCTTTTCTCCCTGGTTCTATATACCAGCTTGTAGAAACCATTGACTGTAAATACTGGACCAACTATCCAGTACAAAGAGCTTTGAAGTCTATTTTTCTTCTAACTACATTGCACCGGGTTGCAGAAAGGCACGACAAAGCTGTCAAAGCCATCTGCAGAGCCAGTGGTAGCAGAGAAAAGACGATCATCAAGCAGGAATCGTTGCGATATTTGTCGTCAGAGCTCCAAATCAGTGGTCGTACATTGTACAGCGTCAGGGGTTAACCAGTAGTCATAGCAAATGTCTTGTGACCAAAGCTGATCTGGGATCATTTTCTGAAAATGTCAGAAATCCCATAACTTTGTCTACTCACTGGCCAACTAAAATGCAACAAGAAGTGACACATTAATAAATGGCACTCGCCTATATAATATCCATCAAGCCAACAAACATCTATACTCATGTTCATACTTAGATCTACACAACAGCCCCTGCTGCACAGACAGAACAGATACTTGAATGATGTATGTTTTTTTATTTTATTATTATTATAGTATTTTTGTCTTTACAACTTTATTAGAGATTGTTGCTTAGCTCCATTTCTATTCTTTTCTTTTATTAGATATATTTGCTAATATCTGATGATGACTTGGGGATTTATTATTTGTTTTAGTCTATGCAGGACTTTGATCAGCTCAGGTTGTTTTAAATGTACAATAGAAATAAACTTTGAATTGAATTACAGTCAATACCTTAACCTAAAACGTCTCTTTGGACTGTAGGAGAAAATCATATGACCAGAAGAAAACCCACAGAGGCACAGGGCCAACATGCTCCAGACAGACCCACAGGTTTAACTTAGATATAACTGAAGGAACCATATGATGGATGGGAAAAAAAGTTCACAACTGTGACAATAAAACAAGCTGATAAGCATCTAATTCCCCTTTTTTTCAGGGCAGTCATTCATTATACCATTAATGAAGACCAAAATCAAGCTTTTGCACACCACATTTAAAGTTTACTTTTCTGTTGTTCCAACGCTAATGTCACCTCCTCTGTTTTCTTACCTTTTCACCTTTTCTTCCACCTAACATACACCAATAATTTACTGTAAAATATTCTGGGCATGAGACTCCTTGACACTATTCCAGGAGCAAAGCCCACAGGAATAGTGGGGCTTTGATAATGTATTTTAAACTTGAACTTTCCTTATCTAAATTCTGCAGTCTTGTGAACTATTGACAAACAGATTATTGCCAATTAGCAATTTTGTGATGTGCCCTCTTGTACATAATAAAGAATCAAGAGGATCAATAGCAAAGTCAACTAACAAGGTAGGCAAAGCTTTAATCACTAATATTAAGGTTTAAGCATCATGACCCACTCTTTAGTTAATTAAATTATCATATCACATTCACGTTATTATTTCATTTTTATATTATACATATCAGAAAACAAAATAAACATCTTTGCATTTAAATCCAGAAAAAAAAACTAAAGTACAACAAATATAATTATTAAGAACTTTTTAAAGAAGAAATTGGAATTTGGGTGTTTCTTTGTGCATAGAAAACATTTTTTACCTGACACATTTAATCTGAAAATATTTAACAAAAAAAATAAATGTTTGATAAAGCTCGTCAACATGCTAATAGTTCACATCTTATTGTCTGTGCATGTATAGTACAACGTTACAGCGCATATGTTCATTGCTTCGTCTTCCACCAGAGACAATGTCAAGGAAAAACACACCATATGAGATAAATATTGACCATTTCTGGAATCCTTTTCATGCCCTTAACCTGGGGATGTGCTGTATACACTACATTCTTAAATAAACCCACCACGTTCACTGCAGAGGTCCGAGCATCCCATCCATCAGTGGGTTCCTCCTGATGTTGCAATACTGTGATACAGAATAATAAAGAAGTAAGAAAGACCAGAAAATCAATAGATTATTCTGCAGATCACTTGATTCAGTAATGATCCAGTCCATTTATCGCCAGCCGCTTATTCATAAGGTAGCTCTCAAGGACGTACCCACCGCACCTCTGCCCTGCTGACTCCTATGCCACTGGTACTACTAATTATAAAACATCAAACACTTATCACATGATTGTCCAAGGTTAGAAAAGACAAAAAAGTAACTTCATAAAAACTGTAGGAAACCTAAATAAGGTAATCTTGTAATAACTGACGTGACTGTTCATAGGTTTTCTGAGGAGTAAGTTCGAAGCCGAGTTTTCGTAACTCTGAACAACACCATACTAGATAGAGTTGACATTGCCCGACCCTGGATAATTCAAAAATGAGCAAATGAGAGGCCGGAGCAGGGCTGGAACAAGCTCACCTTAGCCCAATTAACACAAGTTACCTTTTTTTTTTTTTCTTTTTTTTTTTACCTTGGCTTGGCTCTTACTAACCTATGATGCTAACTAAAGTTACCCTATTCATTTAGAGCTGATCTGTCTATCCATCGTCATAGCTACCGAAACCATATCTGAACCAAGTTCTGCCAGAATTGAAAATTGGACTGGACGACTAACAGCCAGACGCATCAGTCTGTTATTACAATTACCAGCAAACCAACTTATATATTTAAAATAAATAATCTGATTTAATCTAGTCTATTTATTCACACCTAAGATGTCAAATTCACCAAAATGGTAACCACAGTGGTCACTCAAAAAACCATGGTCATAATTCTGCATAAATGTACTCCACCATTTACCTGGTGGAGTACATGAAAATACACCCAGGGCAAGCTTTGGAGATCAAAGCCTTTTTTTTTGTATCAGGTTGTAAATACGTTTATTTCAGCTGCAAAGTTCAGCATTTTAACGTGGCCATTTTGGCCCCGTGTGGTCAGTCAAGAAACTGCAATTTCCCCATTTCTGAGATGGCGTCAGACAAGCAAAGTGGTTTTCTCTATTTTTTACTCAACTCATATTAACTCATTACTTTCTTCAGTCTCTTTGTCGCCTCTGCTGTGGTGTCTACTGAAGCTTCGTGAAGCAGTTTCATCACTGTTGATGAGTCATTTAGTGCCTTAAACTGCCAGATCCAGCATCTGGTGGGTTTTTAGTACCCTTATTTTCTTGATGATTCTTGGGCCTGGAGGTCAATGTCACCCAGTGACAATGAATTTGGGGACAATCAAGCGATTCCTTGATGATGATGATGATGATGTGGAAAGATTTTGATACCTAAAGGACTTAAAACTTTAACATTATACACTAGCAAAGAGATCCAGTTAAACTAGTAGATTTATGTGGACATCTTGAAAAGACTGACAGGGGAAAGTGGCTTCCCAAATCCATCAAATAAACACATGAATACTTTTTCCAGTGCTCGTAAATCTTAGTTCTCAGGGCCCACTGTCTTGCATGTTCAGAGGTTTCTCTGCTCCAAAAAACTTGATTCAAATGACTGGATTACCTCCCTTGTCCCCAAGGTCTACAGAAGTCTGTCAATGACTCACTAATTTGAGCCAGGTGTGTTCAAGCAGGGAAACATCTAAAACGTGCGGGGCAGTGGGCCCTGAGGACCAGAACTGAAGAACACTGCAGTAGAGTACAAGAGCTGGAAAATAATTTTTAATAGAATTACTGGCTTGTCTGGATGAGACAGCATAACTTCATGAGGGCTGTTTTTTAATTTGGAGGAAAGGAGAGATCACCCCCATGCCTCCCCTGTTAGACACACCCCTGCTGCTAGTCTAAACACACCCTGTCTTGACCTATGTAATCTGAAATTGATATCAAACATGTGATCTAATTGTGGATTACGTATTTTTCTAAATGTCAAGCTGCTACTCTGAGAACCTAATGCCGAATATCCACTGCTGAAATCTGCGACCAATATACTCTGAGTCACTGAGGTGTGCAAAAAAAAAAAGAAAAAAGAAAAAAAATAGCACTGTGAAGCAGCATTTTTCAATATTCAATTAAATTCCAATCAAAGTGTTGCTTGTTGATTTCTTGATAGCTGTTTATGAAACAGATTATGAAAATAAATCGTGCACCATCCAACAGCTTTTCATAAATCAGTTGCATGAAAGCAAAAAATAGAAAGATGTGCACTTGAATAAAAAAAAAAAAAAAATCTACACACTTGCAACTGGTATTAAAATTCCTGCTTTATGTTAATCAAAACATTTACACTGAAAATGAATGATACTATACAACCATGGGCCACAAGAATATTCTTAAATATAGATGTACTATGATGACTGTTGTTGGTGAGGTGCCACTGTGCATGGATTTGTTTAGATTCTTAGGCGTAAACTGTGGAGCAGCTTGACAAACTGGTTTATGTTTTATCAAAACACCTTTTCTACACTACAGCACTGCATTTGACAGTTGAGTTTAAATTTGCTTTGCGAAAGAAAAATTGGAGCCGCTGACATTTTTGTGGCAAAACAAAGTATTTGATCAGTGAAGGAGACTCATGCCTTCCTCAAGCCCTGAAACTGTCCACTTGCAAGAGGCTGATCAAGGTCGACTTATTTTCAGTCACGTTGCATGAGCGAGCCAATGAACTGGCATTTGCCTTAATTAAATAAAGACATGTACAAATGTCCTTTAGCAGGTGGCTGTCTTATGGAAGTTAAGAATGGTGGCAGCTGCCTATGTATGGTAAACAAGGAGCATTTTTGAAAAGTGATGGTGGCTTGTATGAGGAGGAGGGGTATGTTGCGGGGGGGTGGTCGGGGGGGGTTGGACAGCTGTCGCCATACCCACCTCACTGTGCTGACTTAGAGCTAACGCTCGATCAAGCCTTTGTATATATTTTTCCAGTACATTTCAACACTGTGTACACCTAGTGTTTGAGGCCGCACAGAGACACATTTGGCGCGACAGATGCACGCAGCACATGAGCAGCAGAGGGCAAGAGATGAAATGTTTCAGCCAGTGAATTACTCTTTCTGTCAGGAACAGGCATGGCTTTCTCATGACCTCAAAAGAAAGACATGGCACTAAGTAAATTATTAGAGTTATTTTGTATCTTTCACAAGAATAAAACAGTCAGATACAGATGTTTAAAAGTTCTGAACCTAGTTGTTTGTCTTTTCATCAGTGGGCAATATGATTTCTCCATCTGAGATATTTACATATTTAGGCAGCAAACAATGAGGGCTAGGTGGCCACTTCCTCAATCGCTTCCAACAGGAAATTAAGGTGTGGATCGTCCATGAAAACTGCCGTATCACAACAATCTCAACTTTTCCTGACACAAACTGCATATTCTCAAATAAGAAATCCCTTTATATCTGTGCTCAAAGCTCATTGTGTGAACTGATATCGCACAGAAATAATTACAGAAGCTGTATTCACATGTTTGAACTAAAAACAAATGCCGTCATCGACAGCGCTGGTCAGCGCACCATATGCTGATGATAAGATGAGCAGGTAAAATCTAATTTGAATAAATTCCTAATCAGCTTGGAGGAACACTGAAACAACACAGTTAATGGAAATGTGTGGAGTCAGCAAGGTCTTCCACAGCTGCGTTTTTAATAAGATTTGAGAGGCATTACAACAGCATTGGAGGCGATGTCACGTTGAGCTGCTCCCTCTGTCTGTAACTCCAGCACAGGGAGAAAAGAACAGACAAATAAGGGAGGCGAGGGGAGGAAAACATGGTCATCTGTTTCAAAAGAGCTGAAATCTGATCTCTGGGGGGAGAGGCAAAGTCAGAGGTACTGTATAGCACATATCATCTCCCTGTGATCATTCATGCTTTCTAATTACAGAAGGTGAGGAGGGCCATAATTTTATCGTATTTGTTTTGCATCACTGCAAAAATAGAAAATGAGGGCTTGCCAAGCTGCACCAATTTACTTCATTTCGACCTTGATTAAAACAAAATTAATTGCCGCATCTCTCATTATGTTGCAGGCAGCATTTGATGACGCGAATGGAAAAAACACAAAAATAAAAAGGAAAGGCTCAAGAGAAGGCAAACGGGATCAGGAAGTTCGAAAGACAAACAAGGCTAATGATGAAGTCCTCGTGTCAGAAAAATGTTGAAAATCTTACATTTCAGTAATCCTGGAGTCTAGATTGTGCATGATGCTTGAATATTCTTTCTGCAGCATATGTTTTTATTTTTGTGTAAAGGAACCGAACTGTAAAGGAAGTCAAATTTAGATTTTAGATCATGAGCAAGCAAAACAAATCAGTTCTTGCTGTTGTTTCATAAAATTTCCCTCTTGTAGATAATAACAACCCAAACCAAGATTAAATCCTGTTCACGCCCTTTAAGCCCCCTGCAGCTCTTCTCTCCCCAAGACGCCATATGTCCCAGTGGATCAACTTTGGAAGTTTTCAGTAACCAGTGGTGTATGATTACATGAGAATTTCTTCCAGAGAAGGTCTTCAGGAGAGCTAAAATGCTAAATGCTATTTTTGAAATGAAATTTGCTTTCATGTGGCTGCACCTGTTTCTGTGTTAGAGTAAACAGAGCAGACGCCTGATAGAGAGGGTCTGCCCTCAACACACACTTTATTCTAAAATATTTATTAGCTTTTGACACTCTTTAAAGTCACAGTCTGGGACAAAGGGTACCCTGTTCCTCTTGCACTCGCCTGACTCTACTTTTTCGTTTCCCCCACCACACTGTGCTGCTTCAGCTGCTTTTCTGTGAACACGGTGACAGAGACATTAAACGTTCCCAGCTCCATTACCCACCGGTGCTGACCTCACACAGGTCGACCCGACATCTTTTTACGGATAGGTCCAATCAACAGGACTGAAATGAGTGTTTTGGTCTTGTTTGTGAACTTGTGCATGTGAATTTTTCATGCTCAGTTGCATGTTTGTTAGTGTGCATCTCAACTTGTGAGCATGGGGCAGGGATCACTATTTGGCATGCCTTGTCGGGCCATCATGGAGGCAATGGGGACATTTGAATAATTGATTGAAATAATGTAAAGTAATCTGGCCAGCTTTCATTCTTGGCTCACCTGTTCCTAATTCTGAGACGGCACTCAGTTGACAGGGGACACGAGGGACATTTAAGGACATGGGAGTAACATGGAGAAGGACATTTTACCCACCATTACCCATCGTCTCTTATTTCTCAACCGATCTTAGCAAGTGATGTTGTGGTAAATAAAATGGTGTGTTAAACCACCCCTCGAGGCATGCAATCAGTAATATGAGCAACAAAAAAAGAATCTTTCTATATATTCAACCTAATATGCAGCACTTTGCTGTGACCTCATGTGAGATGGAAATAAATACATGTCAAAATATTTTCCCTCACCTTTTAAAATAATAAGTTCTCTTTTTGAGGTTATAAATGTTTCCCCACAACTGTGCAGAATAGTCCCACTTCTCCTTAGCTTGACTGAGAAATGTTAACTGTTGAGTAGAAAGTGATAAGCTAAAGGGGTTTTTACAAGAATATTAGAGCATATAAGTCTTGCATGACCAAGCATCTTTGTTTAGTCTGAATGTGAACAGTGCAAATTCTTTGACATATATACATACTTTTTTTTTGTCTAGTACTTGGATTGTGTGACCATAATTGTTCCCCAAGGATCTAAAAACTCCTTCTACTTTTAAGTTTTTAACATTTCTCCCTAACATAAGATGTTTTAAGCGGAATTTCCTTTTGAGATAACAGAGTTTGGAGATCTTGGAGAAAAAAAAGCACAAGTACACCCGTGATTTCTCTCTGTCAACTGTAATCCCCGATTTAGATTTTTGTTTCCAAGCCCCTCCTTTTTATAAGCTATGCCTTTCCTACTTACACCTTGAGCAGCAGGGAATGCAGTTGCAGCAGTAAATAGGTTTGTTATTAAATCTGAGTCTCAGTGTCAGAAAGTCCCTCATGATTTCACCGCCAAACTCTCCAGTCATCCTCCTACTGCATTAGTTGAAACACCATGAGGACAAACTGCGTTCTTTTCAGTGTGTCATTCTGAGTGCTGCTGGCTACAGTATATCACCTGATAGAGTGTTTATCCTTGAAAGCTTTATTGAATACCTCAAACTCCCCAGGCAGGAACACATCTTGACATGTCTGTCTTCACTACAGCTGCACATGAACTGTGTTTGACACATTGTCATAATTCAAGGAGGATGTAAAAGAAAAAAAAATCAAGAAAACAACAACAACAACAACAACAAAAAGAAATTTATCTCATGGTTTCCATAAGTTAAAGGCATTTAGCAGTTAGTCCAGCCCTCCTCTCTACCAAATAGCAGCCAGTCACTGAAAGTGTTCAGTTTTAGGACACTGGGGTCACACCTGTTGTGGAACTTGATAGAAGGCTTATTTATAAACTTTCTGAGCTCTAAATTCCTCCTTCAGAGAAAACGCTGACAGTCAAAGAGAGAAGGGGGGAGTCAGTGGAAAACTTGTTCAAGAACGCAGGACATGAACTAGCCACAAACTCATCAGACAGCTCATCAGCCGTTTGGGTGAAATGATGAGAGCTTTGGACAATTGGTTAATCAAATCCACCTCCACGCAGAGGCGAGTGTCTCAACGGTGACATTCTACATTCTATACTGCAAACATTACTTCTACTTTTTTATTTTATTTTTTTTACAGTAAACTTAAATATATATATTGTAACGTGTCTTTTTTAAAACTGTAAAAGTTGCATCTTTGGACAGAATTCAGTCCTGAACTGCTGCTGTCGTGAAAAGGCTCTTTAAATCGTGCCACTGTGTCTTCTCAGTGACCTTCGATGAGTCTTTGTGGTAATTTGAAAACCAAGCACCACGCAAGCACTGCATCTGAGAAATGCTGCACTTTGCTCCCTAAAAAAGGCAAAAGTCACTATCAGGTCGACAGGAAAGCGACTTAATATATTGCCTAAATTTAGGTCCTGAGTTATAGCCCAGGAAATATCTGGGTGGGCTCATGTGACGTATGAAAATGTCTGGAAATGCTGAGAGGATTTTGAGTACAAGAGGGAACACATTATGGCTGTGGGGAAGAGCTCTGAAGTGACTGATAGTGTGACAGGTGCTGCTTCTCTGATAAAGGCCCATTTGAAATTGAAGCGAGGCACATGTTATTACATATTTGAGCTCTTTTTGGAGTTTGGAGTTTCAGAGCGTAACTTGTTTTGACTTGATTCATATCTTTTCCTCTTATCTATGTCTTAATATCCAAGAAAGAAAAAAAAGAAAAACACACACACACATACAAAAATACTAACTGACTTTCAGAGGTGTCACAGTTCAGTATTTTGAACAGTAATTTGCAGAATTCTGTCCCACGTCCTCCAGCAGGAAGACACTAATAGAAGTGTCATCATATTCTGCTGAGCACCTCTCTCCGTCACTCTTGCTGTGCCATGTAATGTAATGTTGTTCCTTTAACATTTAGCAGGGTTCAAGACATTCTGCACTGGTCAGGAAGTTGTAAGGACCAGTCTGCACACAAGTAAGCAGATACTCCACACTTTATTATAGACATCTGGGTATAATATTAGTCATCTCTGCCAATACCAGCAAACCTAACAGGCAAACCATGTGACGAGGCGCAACACCAGACAAATCGATGGCATAAAACAGATTGCTTTGCAGAGATTCCCTTTTGCTGACAGGCCGGGGGATAGTTTGTGCTTTTAAAAAATAGCGACATCTTTTAAGGTGACCCCGAGAGTGCTTCTTATAAAATTGCAAGAGACAGAAATCCATTTGCAACTGTGCTATAACACTGAGATTACATTGTTACTTTAGAGCCTCGGTGCAAATTAATTTGAGGTTCATTTCATGTAATATATAAATGGATGGTGGTGCGAAAATTAAATCCCAGTATTGCACATTTCTATATATTGTTTTATTTCTTCAGAGGGTGTTTTGGATCACTGTACTTGCCATTCAATTGGCCAGTGGGGCAGGGTTCCAGCAGATTTAACTCTTTTATAGTCTCAGCTGTCAAGAGGAGAGAAGGGCATTGCATGCATTGTTTCTGTATATAAAAGTAGGACAAAATGTTTACTGATGCATACTTACCATCAAACTCTTCAAAGGGAGCAATACTAGTCACAGACGTGAATGCCTTCAGATAAAAATGGAATATCAAAAGTTCATCTTTGAGAGTTTCGCGTGTGTACTTAAGGTGTACCTGCATTTCAAACACTTCCACTCACCTGCCAGTGAACGCCACTTAATGATTTAAGATTCATGTACTCTGATGGGACTGCAGCACTGTAAAAGAAAAGTTGTATTATTGGATTACTTACTTTGTCCTTAGACTTTTATTTTCAGTGGTAAATCATGTTGTAAGTGCTAGTTGTCAAAAAAGATATTGGTAGACCATTTTAAAAGTGCAGCAAGTGATGACACTGTTTGTTGCAATTTAATCAAATTAAATTGAACAAAAAAAAGTGATTTGTGTAGACATGAGATAAACGAGTGGAGCTTTATTCAACTAGATCATAACAGGACATCTTTTTGCAATATCATTGGAATAAATGCTGATTTGAACAATGTAAGCAACCAGTTATCCAACATGAGCGTAAAGCACGTGTCACCTCACACATTTTGCAGCAGTTCAAAGAACTTTCACGCACTTTCCCTCTGCATTTTTATTCACTTTGAAGCTTAGTGACAAAATGTCACATCATCAGACAACACCTCTGTTCTTACACTTCTGTGTCTCACCCTTCAGGCACAAAGAAGCAGTTATGTGTGCCGTTGCAGGCTCTCTGACTGAGCTGGGCACCCTTGGACCCAACAATAGCGCCACATATGGAAAGAGTTCACAGCATGTCAATGGGGCTGCCCTGCCAGGTAAGAAAATCTGAGCATCTCCTACCCTATCTAGGGACTTTGGAGCCATGTGTCGACATGCATCGCACTGTTATCTACATCGCCTGGTCATATTGGGGACAGGAAAGAAGTGGCGGAACAGAAGCGCTCCAGATGTTCTTCATCAGTGGGCCACAGGGGAAGTCTGTTACCACAACACCTGGCTCATTCTGCTCGGAGCTCAGAGGCAGAGTGGGGACGCTCTGACACAGACTGGTTATCTGAATGAAAATAGACTGCTCTAGGATAGCACAGGATCCCCTGTTCACATTGACTGTGTCATGCAAATTCCTATATGGAGACTTAACCATATGCACAATAAAAAGGGGTCATGCAGTCATATACAGTGCGGGCTTGAATACTCATGAATATTCTCTTGTGTACAGCTGCATTTAATTGTTCTGATTAACCCAGTTTCCACAATAAGTTTCAAAACCTGCAAGTCTTTAAAAATGTGAACATCAGCACCCTGCACAAAACACTACGTGTAGCTTAACAGAAAGAGAGAGCCTTTATGAGGTGCAGAACTTTCTGCACATCAGTAAATAAGCTTCACATGAGCTGATTTTCTTCTTGAGTGTAATGTGCAGACTCTGCACCACAACTGTCACCTTGCAAATGACAGATTCGGAGCTTTCACGCCATAGAACGAGACGTTTGTTTTCATCCTGGCAGAAGCGAGCAGGGACAGTGAAGAGGGCAGCAGCCCAGGTGAAAAACGACAGATGCCACGCTCAATAATACCAATGTTAAAATCTCCTTGACCTGCAGGTCGTCAAATAGCAACCCCAATTCGTTTCATATTTTCCTTGCTGGATCAATGGCGGCATAAATTTGGGGCTCAATGACAAGAATAATTTAAAACAGATCTATAAACGATAGAACGCTATTCCCTGTAGTCACAGATGCATAACATTTTTCTAGATTGGCAGGGTGAATTCCCCAAAGCTTTTCTGAAGACAAATGCTCCTGAAAAGAAAGGAAAAGAAAATAAAAGAAATAAAAAGAAAAGATAATATTAGCCATGTGTGCGCACAAGCACACTCTGCCCTGTTTGATGGCACGTGCCTTTATTCAGTGAGTTCAAGTACATATTGAGAAATCAATGTTTTCTGAATTTCTTAGGCTTTTCTGCTCTGATCAGCAAAGATAGGAAGGACAAATTGTTTAACTTGTCTGAATAAATAATTATATCAATGCTGAACCCACCAACCTCCTTACTTAAGTCAAATGAGTCTGACTTTCACCACCTCCAGGGATTACAAGAAAAGCAATAAATGTATTAAATGTGAACAGTTATTTATGAGCCTCAGAATGGCCACTTTTGTAAAAAAAAAAAAAAAAAAAGCTGAAAAGATGCAAGTAATTCTGCTTTAATTTTTGAAAAATGAACTGACTTTAAGTGGGGAAAATATGTACATATATATGCATAGACCTTTTTATCTGATTAAATCCAAACCTGTCTAACCAAGCCTGTGCAAGACACCGTTTTCCTGCTTAGAGGACAAGATTATTGGACTCCGCGCTAATACTGTTTTGCAAAGCATAAAAGCTTCTTGCTGATAAATATTAATTTGAGCCTTCATGATGTATTTGAAAATTCCAGCTAAAATGTCACCACATGGAACATTAATGTAATATTTCAGGGCCTGAGAGCAATACTCATATTGATTGCATTTATTTGACTCTGGGGAGGAGAAATAATTCTTCAGTGTGGAGACACATCTGGTAGCCAAAGATGCGAAGCAGGGAATGAGAAAATGCAAAATAACAATAAAAAATAATAGGACTTGTATTTAAATGCATTATCCCGGAATTGTTTGGATACCAATGCCTGATTATAGCCGAGAAAAGACAGATGCACCCGGGTCTTTTACTGCTACCTCTGAAAGGTTTAATTTTCTATAAAGTGTTTAATACTCAACAAGAGAGGAGCAGATCGTTTGCATTCAGCTATTTTCTCTCCTCGCTGCTATTTGCAGCAGGTCCCCTCGTGATAAAAAACTCAGCAGCTAAATGAGAAGAAGAGCGCTAATGCTCCCGTTTTCTCCACACTACTGAGCTGCACTTTGCATTTGCGTTTTGCGCGAGTTCATCGGGCGACAACTTCGAGGCGTTATTGCGCACGGATCCTGACCTTTGTTATCAACCATATTGACTCGCGGGGAGTCGAGGCGTCCGACTGTCTTTGTGCAAATGAACTGAAATCTGAGAAACAGCTCTTTGACCCTGAGCCCATCCGTCACCAGCTGCGCAGTCTTTATTAAATGGATAAACAGAATTTGAGAGTTTGAATGCGGCCATGTGTGTGGGATTTTTTTTTCTTTTCTTTTCTTGCGCTTTAACTATCAGGGTTTTACTCCCCCCACCCTCCCCACCCTCCAAAATGCATGTTTTTTCCCCCCCCACCATAGATAACACAATTCCCCATTTAATAATGCAAACTTCATTTGAAAAATCAAATAAATAGGCTAAATAATCTGCAATCTGTGTGTACTCGGGCAGTAAACGAGTCTGCGACGCGTAACACAAGGCTGTTAGTTACAGTTGTGGGAAGATGCGCTTCTGCGCCACACAAACAGTCGTGAATGATCTTCAGATGTCTCATCCGGTCACTTTTTTTCCCCCCGAGAATGATGGCCTCACCTTTACACTAAACACTTTTATTCTCCGCGCAGCAGCGAAAGTGATTGAGCTGTGTTGATAAAAATGCACGAAAGCAGAGAAGTTTGAAGAAAAGTTTTCTCGCGTTGAGCTGAGTGCATCTCCATCCTGCAGGCAGGCGGCTGATACAACACGGCTGTAGCGCCTCCCACTGGCGCATCTCCGTACAGGAGCTCCCCTTCAGGGTTCATCAAACACCTGATCCCCTTTTTCTTCAAATCTACGTCCTAACATAAGATGGAGAGTTTTATTTATTTATTGAAAATTGAGCAGTTCATGCAGACTCATCGTAAATGTTAAAAGAAAGTGGAAGGATGCTACGACAGGTACTACAGAGAAGGGGTTCAAATGAACTAGTAGTCTGTGTGCAATTATGATAAAGGGAGAACTCTGCAGGTAACTCTTAATATGGCTTTTCACTTCAGTTTGATGCAGAAAGATGAAATTTATTAAATCTAATCTTTAAATCACTCACCTTTAGTCAGATTTGTCAGAGTTCAGTGGGTGCAAAATCAAGATCATTAATGTTGAGAGCATGATCCACTAAAGACAGCTTTTTCTTCTTTTTTTTGAGTGATAGCTCTACAGTAAGGAAATATGAAGAACAAAGCTGAAACCCAGGAAATGAATGAGTCACTAGGACATTTAAGCCACATTTCCACTGTTTCCGTTTCAGTTTTGGGTCAGCATGGTGCAGTTTGGAGAGGTAAGCCCCCATCTAGCTTTCCACAGTCAGGTGTGTCTGGCTGTAATTACCTCTGCTATGTAAAAGCACAATATAATACCTGTGTGGCACACTATGTCTGACAATAACATCAAGGAAGAAAAAAAAAATAGCAACTCAGTTTGGAAAGGACAACAGTGAAGAACATCAAGCACTTTACGTTATTTTCTCTTGGAATGAGGAAGCTGAGATTTTCCTGACAAAATACTTCAAGGATGGTGCATAGTGTGATTATCTTGTTGTCACCATAAGAGATGATCAACCTTAAGCAGATTAAGCTTGGTACCCCAAACAGAAAGGTGCCAAAAACACAAAAAATGTGCATTCTTCCATGTACCAAACTGTAATTCTTGATGGAAATTAGCTTTTAGATCCTGGTTACTTTTGCATCAGCACAAAAGGCTACTTAGTCCCAAAGATCTGATGAAGAACTTTATCCTTGTCTTTTGTTAAAAGACATGGAAAAATGTATAATTTCAAAGAACGAGAGCAGCAGGTCTCCTGCTGATAAACTCTTATTCTTGCCTAGCTTTTCATTAAAACTTTTTAACCTGCTCAGTTCAACCGCTGAACTATCCAGAGGTTTTTCTGTCATTTTTCGTGCCACTCGGAACTAAGATGTTTTCCCCAAATTCATAACAATAAACATACCAACCAAGGACATCCTAAATAATGGATTTGCACAAAAACCCAAGACAAAACCTTCAAAAAGCAAATACCTTCTATCGCCATCTGTAGCCGGCACCTGGGAAGATAAGCTTTGTCTGAGGCGGAGTGAGGAGGGAAATCAGAGTTTTGGCACAGACAATGTGAACATTTAAATAAGAAATGGAATCTGAGCCTTGACTGTGTACTTTATTTCTCAATTCCCACATCAGTTTTTGAAAACAAGACAAAAAAGGAGAGAATCTGATGCTATTTCAAGTGTAAAGGAAAAAACTACATGAGGAAAAGTTTTACCCCCCCCATAAAAATAACAAAAATAGTGGCTCAGCAAGACAAGAAATGTCTCTATGCGATATGTGATAATTATGACAAATGTATCAATCCTTCTATCACATGTAATTTCTTTACTTTACTTTTGCTCGACATTATCACTTGCAAAGACAGCTTGTTTGCATCTAACCTGCCACTACAGAACATGTGATGTAAAACAGAAGTATGTAGCTTACTGTTGGGGCTAGAAGGGTCAGACAGGCATCAAAAGTGGCATCAGTAAAGTGGCTTCACCGTGGCAGGTGATTTAATGGTTGTCACAGCAGCAATGGAAGTGTACAGAGACAGGATTCCAGTCAAAGCTAATATTTGTGATGAATCACTGTCACGGCAGAGGTAAATGTAACACTAATAGACATACAGAGATCTACTGTAAGCTGGTTTTGCTAATGAGCATATTCTTTCAGAGAAGTGGTGTCACTTCTGTGAGCTGTTTCCATAGAGTAAGGAGAGAAATGAGGGGGCTTATATTGGATTGGGTGTAATGAGACTGTCGTAGCCAACACTGCTGTACGAACCTCAATGGTGGAGCTCAAACATTTATTACGGTAAGGCTTGAAATGCACATATTTGATGGCCATATTAAAATATATTGTACTTTGGCAATGTACAGCTGAACAGCGATCAACATAAAGATCTGCATGCTGCTTCCTTCAATCATTAACAATCCTTAGGTTTTTGCAGTTTGACTTTTCTGTAGGAAGTATTTGTAACTTTATACTTATCTTTAAGAAGTAGCTTTTTTGCAGACTCAGATTTTACTTTATCTATGAACCAAGCCCATAAAATATGAGTTTTGTTATCAAATTAATTTTATCAAATATTTTAGGTATTTTCTTTTAAGCATATTACATGAAATATTGAAAATTGAGTTTGTAAACTGTATATTTTATTCCAAACTATTATCTCTTTTGAACATGTCCACCCCAACAGTCAACAGAGAGTTTGTTCTGCATCATGGGGCATATCTATACAAATGTGCTGCTGGCTCTCTGATACTAAATTACTTGGTGGTGGCGTGTAAAGCGATGGAATTATCATAAAAAATTATTTTAACAATACCTGCGAAAAGGATGTCGGCAGCTGCATCATTGTGAAAACACAAATTCCCTTTTTCCATTGAGGTAGAATAAAAAGACCATTCAGTATGGTGGACCTAGACCCAGGAGATAGGAGCTTGAGCGCTGCTAAAGTTATTTGTTTATAAAACTCTTAGTTGGGCTGAAAGCTTTTTGTTGTTGCTGTTGCTTTTTTTTAAAGACTTGGTAATAAAAAAACTGGAGAAGAAGCCTGTTCCTTGGTGCTAGTATGGAGCATGAACACGTAATGTGTGTTCTCTACATAATGCAGTGTTAAGTGGTTGTGATCATCTAAAGTCTTCCTGTGAGCCCAGGCTGTTCAGGTTTACATGCAGGATTGTTCTCTGTAAGGAGACGTCGACATTATAACCAGAGCTACTCTGCTTAGAGAAAAAGGTTTTTTTGTTTGTTTGTTTCTAATCAAAGGCATTTTGACTTCACATGGGACAACTATAAAATATTAAATTGATAGTATATGACGGGTTATCACAGTGTGGAATCTTTAAATAATACTTTTTCTTTTGTAAAAGAGCAAATAAGTGTTCACTGGTTCTGAAAATCCCATCACTTTTTACTGGTTTACCCATGGGAGCATAGTATATGCAGCATATTGTTATTTTACCTCTCTTTTTTTTGTTAGTGAAATGGCGAACATTTATTTCTCCTTTTTGAGTTCTGCACTTCTAGCAAATTAGTGAATCATTGGTTGGAGAAAGTTTTGAATTGATAACTGTACTGCAACACCTATAAAGATTTTTTCTTTTTTTTTTAATTAAGTGACACTGAGCTGTCTGTCTGTTAAGTGGGGGACTGTCTTTTTGCTGAGTGGTAAGTATTTGGTTTCCTGCTCGGATCCGTCAGCATTAAATCAGGTGCAGTGATACTCCGAGTGAACTCAGTTTCTTCAAGGTGGAAGGTCACGGCAAGTTAGTGCAAAAACAGCTCAATCTCACAGAAACAATCACATGAAACAATCACAAAACTGAAAACGCTTTGTATTTGTTCTTATTGACAGAAAATCTTTTTTTTATGCCACATTGTGTGACTTTCAGAGTAATGTATGGTGTATCTAACGTATAGCTGAGGGAGAGGGACGCAGCTGCCAGTAATCCAGCAGAAATATATATTTTAACAATTCTTTGTAACAGTTTTTGTTATAAATACAAGAATCCTTTGGGAGTAGATCGTGAAAATGAAGCAAGTAAGTGTTAGATCATGTGGTTATTTCATGTTTTCATGTGAGACTGGGTTATGGCTGAATCTGCGTTCATCAGCCAGGTGGAATGACGTCTTCGATGGCTCGTAGAGTCTCCTTTTTGTGGGATCAAGTGTCATCAAAGATGACCGTCTGGTGATCTTTGTAGCTTTTGAGGCTGCAGGGTCTCTCAAAATGCTGAATTATATTTAAATAAAATACGAGAAGCACTGGGCCAAGAATAAAGTTTTTGATGTAGGTGGGGTTTTTGTGTGTGTGATTTTATGGTTGTTGTTTTGTTTTTTCATCCACCCATGTTAGAAATTTTTTGAAAATCCCTACGAGAGTCCCATGAAAGTCCTGTGACTGAAAATCATTTAATCATTAAATAAAGCTTTTGTTGTTCCCAAATTATATATTTAGGGATTTTTTTCCCCAAGCATTGAATAATTGTAGCTGCTCTCTACTTTGAGTTCCACCATTTCTACCTCTAATACTAGTTTTCCACAGTTTCCAGCAGCTGTAGTTGATCATACAGAGATTGTATTTCAGTTTTGGCTAAACCAAGAACCACAAAGAAGCACAGGTCACAGTAATGATCTCTGCGATTACTTTGGCCATCCACTTGGTCATTGAAACGTCTCTTGTGAAGTGAGATCAACTTCCCACACTGAAACGAGTCGTGGCAACAGCTGACCATCGTGTACAATCGATTCAGTATTCACAATTACAATGTGGTCTGTTATAAATACAGAAGCCAAAAGGAACAAAGTGCTAAAGATGTTGGCCTAATTTGTCTTGTCAGGGGTCTCACTGAATCCCCTGCATCCATATAGCACACCGTGCGCTTTTGCTTAGCACCCCCACTCTCACCCGCTCCCACCCCAACACATTCAGCCTGAGCCCTCAATTGCTTGTTTAACTTGACACATAATTACTGTGGAAATATTTGTGTATTTTGTACGAGTGCCACAGGCTGCATTGCAAGTGACTGCCAAGTCCTCGCAGCTCCCACTGCAGCTATCGCAGCCAGAAACCCTGATTAAAACAAGATGCTTTCATTTGGGCCAGCTTTGGAAGAAATCACTCCCAGAGATGGGTCTTTCCCTGCCAAGCCCTGCTGCAGTCGTGTTTGCCATGTGTGGCAAAGCTGACATGCTGAATCTACCAAAAGAGGCTCTTTTTTTGGTTTAAACCCAAACGGGCTACTGAATCAAGGCTCTTCCATCAAAGTGGCGCTGTAAGAGGCCACAGTGGAACTCCGGTCAACATGAAACATTGCTCTTAAAACTGAGAGAGTTGTTATTACTCTAAAACCCCACAGAGCTTGAGGTCATATCTATAATTTTTCACACAGAACCCTTTAATTTCATACTTTTTTTAATGGCTTTTTATATTACAATTAAGGTAAATGTGCATGAAATAAGTACTTTTGAACAGATATAAAGTAAAATTAAGTAGAACCCTTAATTTTAACGACGCTCCTTGGTCTGTGCTTTCATTAATGACATTTTAATTTTAGGATTTTTGAAGCAGTCTGTCCTCATCTGTCAAGTTCGGGGAAGTCAAAGACATTTAATTCTTATGCGTTCAGGGATCTAAGGTTATATTACAGGTCGGTGGCTATTTTTCGTGTATTTTTATCATTGCAAAATAAGTTTTATGTCTCACAGTGACTCTCAAAGGTTTGAGAGGAAGCAATTTTCTTTTTCTTCATTTTTGAAGATGTTTCACCTTCCACCCAGAAGGCTTTGTCAAGTCAAACTGACTGGTGGGGAGTTTCATGCTTATAGGCTGTGGAGTCGTATATAAATCACTTGCCCTTCCGTCGCTACGATGACTCTTTTATCCGGTGTAAGTCGCTGGTCGCATGAATCAAGATGTAAATGGATGTAAAACTGTCTTAGTAGGAGATTCAAGGCTGCTATGTAGGTGCTTGATAGGTGAAATCTCAGTCCTACTCCTCAGTTTAATGTTGGTTTTTCAAGTTTGCCATCAATGTTTTGGGTTTTGGGTTGTTTTTTTTGGTTTTTTTTGGTTTTTTTTTACTTCTCTTTCAAACCAGTTGTCTTCTCTGCCCAAAATATGTACATTACTGTCTTCAAAATAGATCAGAACTTTACAGCATCGGACTCAGAAGATTCCCGCGAAGACTAAAGAAAAAGACAAGGTAGACAAACACATCAAGAAAACACTTTAAACCTGCAGATACCTAAACTGGGCCTTTGTCAAGTCAGTCAGGCAATCTTCAAGAGGAAGGACACAACAACACTGCACCAAACAGAAAGGAAAGACAAAAGAGGCATAAATACTTTTCCAACTCAAGCCACTGGTTTCTCTTAAGGATAACAAACTGAGCAGGGTTGCATATGTAGTCTAGTACAGTGAGGAGTGCGCAGATCTTTACATCAGAGAAACTACACAACAACTCCACAACACAGTCAGCAGTCCACCTGCATCTTAAGGATAAGGCACCCTCTTTTGAGGACAATAATGTTGAAATGTTGGACAGGGAAGACAGATGATGTGAAAGAGAAGTAAGAGAAAAACAAAACATCTATGTATGTCAAATGTGGAAAGAACAATATTGAATTGAAGCGCTCTCACCTATCAAACACCTACAATGCAGCCTTTAATCTCCAACTCCGGACAGTTTCACAACCATTCGCACCTTGATTAATGTGATCAAAACCATCTACACGACATTCAGTGGACAAAAGACTAATGATCCACAGGAGTGATGGGAGGGTCAGTGATTTCTGTGCGACTTCACAGCTTATAAGCGTGAAACTCACCCACCAGTCAGTATGAACTCACTGCTTATGTGTGTGTGTCTGTGCACACAAGTGTTTGGCAAAAGATTTACTGCAAATTATTTGTAGGAAAAAAAAATAGTGGGATGTAAACAGCTCATGAAATGTTTGACTTGGGCTGTTCTGATTCAGTGTGTTATGTGCAGGAGCTGAAAGTTGGTGAACAACAACATTCTGGTGAAAGACAAAGGCAGCTGCCACTTTCATGGAGAAACTTACCTGCTGACGTTCTGCCGCCAGGAACAACGATCTCTTCATTAACTGGTAATGGAGTCGTTCTGAACTACAGCTGAAAGTTGGAGTCACAGCTACTACAGCTGCTTACTACACATGTATTAATACTTTTAAACTCCTGGTACATGTACATATATATGTATATGTGTTGGTAGCTGTCTATAAACTCTCACTCGTGCAAAGCAATCTCCACCTGTAGCATAATTTATATCAATAACAACAACATAGATAACAAGAACTGACTGGAAATTATGAATAATTATCTTAAACTCTTGTTAACAAATGCACTGTCTGGAGGATGCTAGAAAACTTCACCCAACATGCTATATATAAAAGTTTCATTCTTCTTATTGTTATTGTTATTATTATTATTGTTATAATTATTATTATTATTATTATTATTATCATCATCTCTTGGGCACATAAAGACAAACAGCAGTTCCAACAAGAAATTAAATCTACTTTTACCTCTGCTGGTGTTTGTGAGATGTCACTGTAGCAGGTGAAATTCTCCCTGACAAGCAGTGAAGTCACCCTCATGAGGCACTGACAGGATGTCTGAAGAGTCCGGCTCCGGTTGACCCGTCAGCTTTGACTCACCAGTGAACCGAATCATCAAGACCTAAAGAGTCACTCGAGTTTTTTTTTGTCCTCGTAAGTCGAGCAAGTTCAGATCTGAAGTTGCTTTTGTAGAATTTATTACTTTCCAAGCGGAGGACGTAGATATTAAGCTTGTCGTACTGTAGGCTGTGAGACGGAGGAGCATATGGCAATACATTGCAGTAGCACATCCACTCCAGTCAATGCTAGGGGCCACTTTCATGTAAATTGGAACTTCATTCACAATATCCAAAGCAAATTATTGTCATTAGATTTCTGAAACCATGCCCATGATTTGTCAAGCTGTGAATGATAATGAAGTTGTCTGGATAATGAAGGACTGAAGATGCAGGCTTCCACAATCATGATCATCTTCTATATAACCCTTATGAATATTTAAGGATCTTAATTCCGTATACAGTATAATTGCGCACCAAAGCTTGATATCTCTGTAGACTTCACAAATAAAGGATGTAATGGAAAAGACAGACCTAGCTATATTTCATTAATCATCTAGATTAATTAACTGGTGATAATTTAGGAGGTTGCAGGATCAACAGGGAACTGTGAAAAAGGAAATGTGCTGAAGATGAACATATTCCTGTGAAATTTTACGTGTGACATTGTTCACAGAAACTCACTTTCATAGCTCTTATTTGTGATTTTAACTGCTTCTATCCTGATGTTAACTTTATCTTTAGTGGATCGTTGCTACAAGAGGTGAAAACATCAATTTTGAGCACAGCATGCTTGTATTGCATTTTTCTTTTTTTTTTAAAGTGTCAGTTTTGGCTCTGCCGACATTTTCAGAGGGCTCAGGTCACAGTATGGTCTTTTGCCTTTACAGCGCACATACGACTGCGAGCACAGGGCTGCAGGAAGTAAACAAATGTGGCTGTATTGTGATCCTACCTGGTGCCTGTTCCCAGAACGGCTTTGAGTGTAAACTGAAGTGGATTTGAGTCTCATGGTGGAAATCCTCAGTCAAATAAAACAAAGTGGGGCTGCATCGATGCTCTGTCTTGTTTTATATGATGGCTTGAAATAAATGAACTTTAAATGGAACCTTGGCAGGGACTCGAGCTATTGATCGATTGCAGCAGGAGCTGAAGTTTAAGGGCACAGCTTTCCCGGGGCTGGGACTGTAACTGGAGTAATGAAATTGATTAGGCCAAGGGAGGGTGACAAGCCAGTAGAGTCAAGCCCTTGATGTAAGGAAACAAGAGTGCCATCTAATTGGGGTGTAATATGGGTCTTTAGAGGACATTAAGCACACAAGTGGTGGAAGGGAAGCCACTCTACTGGATGGAGCCAAGATGATGTTGTTCTGGTGTTATTATTTGGTAATTATTCACTCTGATGACTGGATTATTGGAGTCAAAACTGAGAGTCCAGCCAAGGGTCATCTTATGGCCAAACTGTAGTAGCAGCCATGCATAGCAGCCTCCAATCATTGAAGTATTACCGTTGTAAAATGACTGTTCATAGGAATAGAGAAATCATCTTTATATTGACTTCTGATGAACAGAGGTGTCATTTCTCTTTCAAAAGTCTTTTCTTTATTCTTGTTTCCTTGGATCTGCTGCCTCCTCACAATCAGTATCAGAACACTTTTATTGTCATTGCATGTTACACATCCAGCAAAATTAAAACGTCTCTCCGTTAAAAGAACATACACATGCATCAACCTTATTTCCAACCTTACTTCCAAACATGCCCTCAAAGTTTTTTTTTCTTTTTAGTTTTTTGTGAAAATTATAGAAGTTTCGTGTGTCAGTTTGACCTACTTGTATTAAGAATCAGTTTATAGAAGATAGGGACAGCTGGGTTCCAGCACTGTGTGGACAAACTGTACTGGATTAATATTCAATGAAAAGTAAGTTGTTCTAAATTCCTAAAACTGTATCTGAGCTCTATCTTCAAATTCATCCAGGTCATATGGTAAATTGCACCACATCTTGTAAATGAGGCACTACTTATCCTTCCGATAACTAGAAAACAGAGGCTGTTTTTTAAACATCATTTGATGACAGGTCTCATTGCATAAAAGTGTTTCCTGAGGATAATCACCTGTAGGAAAAAAGATTAATTCACAGGTGCAAAATGAAGTAAAGTTTCCAAAAATGTGGTTTTGGGTGAGAGGTAAACTTAAGTCTCCTAATACAGTCATTCCCAGCTGGGGGGGGGGGGACTCTCTGCCCCAACCACTCCTCTAAGATCACATAGCTTAAGCTTCAGTGAAGCCAAAATTACATTTGCACATGTTGGGTGAAAGCATGACACATTTGCTGGATTATCAAAAGTGTAAGAATATAGTACATCAAACACAGGTATTTAATGCAGATGTATGTTGGTTGTCAAGGGGACAAGGCTTGGAATTGCAGAACATAAAAACAGTTCTGAGCACAGCCCAGAACTATGGGAACAGCTGACCAGTGTCCTTTAGATTAAAACAACCACCTTGTGAGAACACTCACTCACGACACTGAGACCAAGAAGCATATACAGAACCCCAAATAAACATTTATCCCAAAGGTAGACTCTTAGGGCAGATTTACTAAATGGTTGTGTGTATTAAAACAAGTGTAAATCACTGCACACACAATAAAAAAAGAAAATTAAATGGAAAAAATTTTTAAATGTACAAACTGATTTACTAACTGTGCGCAACATTTTACATGCAAAGTAGCGCATCTAAGCCAGTTACTACGTACGCCGCAATGAATTTGCAATTTGGGGCGTTCACGCACAACTCTGCCTGTGTTGGGAAGAGAATATGTAAATATTTTAATTTAGCACCCGCAAAGGGATTCATCAAACCTGAACGTAATCTTGCTCATAGAAAGTGTGTCTAAATTTAACACATTTTAAAAGGACATTTAAAGAGTCTGTATGCATAATTGCGCACGCACAAGACGCAAGAAGGAGACGTCAAACGAAGCAAAGAGATACAGAGAATGTGTGTGAACATTTTTGGGATGAACAAGGAAATAATAAAACATATCGCTGATCCAGCATTGCCATCTTGGAGCTGTTGGAGGAACTCAGAAGGGATTTAGAGCCACGAGAGGGAGTCACGTAATACCTGCAATGGCAAAACTCCTTTCTACTTTACACTTTTTTACATCTGCATCCAGCGTACGGTAGCTGTTACAGTTGGGAGCTCCCAATCTCGTTTTTCAGTTGTGCTATCCAAAGTCCCAACATCATGTGGTGCTGGATGGCCAGGGTGATTATGTTTCCACACACTTGGCAGTCATTGAATGAGACCAAACAAGGCTTTTCTTTCTTTTTTTTCTTTCTTTTTTTTTTCGCAGGTGCTGCATTTCTCAGAGTGATAGGAGCTTGAATGTGCTGTGCGTTTGCGATACCAAAGGCATCATTACCAATGTTGTGGCAAAATATCCTTGATTATTGCATATTTCTTTTATTCTGAAAAACAGTTTTCTGTTTTCCAAGTTGTGAGACTGGAGTTGGCTGGCTTGTAGGTGGGTCAGTTTGTGAAATCCTTTGTGAAATAATCTTTACATTAGAAACAAGAGCATGTATCATTTTCATTCACGTTTTTTGAAAAAAATAAAAACATATGAGAACCACGTAAGCCAGAGAATAAGAAATAATGCCGGAATATTGAGGAGTGTACCACTGGAATCCTAAAGAGCAGGTTCCGTTGTTTGAATCGTACTGGTGGAGCACTGGTGAACAGGCCAGAAACAACGCGCAAGACCCTCATTTCAATAAGGCATCTCCAACACGTTTGTTCCTGCCACCATTTGCTCAATTACTCTCAATAAATGACGTGCAAACCATGCAAACCTCTTGCACAAAATTCTGGATTGTGCGAGCAAATTAATACACCCAAACTGGGATGTTGATAAATCTGGCCCTTAGTGTGCAAACCTGTGTGGGGATATGAAAAAATGTCAAAAGTGAAGCTACACAAATTTCCTTTACAGGTAAAACAATCGGGTGCCAGTTTATGCACCTGTACTCAGTCTGAATATGCTTCAGGAAGACATTTCTCCCTGTTTCCCTTCTTTCTTTCTTTTTTATTTTTTTAACCTGTAGTTATCAAAGAAATCATTTGAAATAGGCTTTTGTAATTTTTTTTTTTACCTCTAAGACAGTGAAGATGTCTTTATTCCTTCAGTAGATTCAGCTTTGTTTCTATATTTTTAGGGGATGTTCACAAGGTACAGAAGGTTCAGAGAACCAGAACAACCAGTATATGCAATAACAATTTTAGAGGAAGTTACCCACTTTTTTTTGTCCACACCACATGAACTGTAACCAATTTATGTTTTATAGGATGTGTTTTTAGCTCCTGCTTCAGAGTGAGAGATTTGTCAAATAATTCTGGAACCACCCATTCAAAAAAGTAAAATAAACACCAAAATCTGTTACGCCCTCATATGAGCAACAGTTATTAAAATTAGCCTGCGAAACCTAAATAAAACACAAAGGAATCAAATAACACTAAAGCCCAGCCTTTATCAAGAGTATCATATGTTCAAATTATTATTATGAAATGCAAGCAAAAAAATAAATAAAAAAATTCTCCATTGCTGTTGCAAACAGACCACTATTTGAAAGGAATATTGCTTTCGAATTTTTTTCAGGAGTGGTCTATGAATTTACTGTGAGCTTACAATTGATCTTAAAACTGCTCAAAAAGATTTTTGTGCACCTTGCATGTAATCATTTTCACACTGCCTTGATACAGCTTGACAAATAAATATCAGCTAAAGAGACCTAGAGGGATGTCTAACAATGAAAATCCCAATTATTTTAAAATGAGTTTTAACTACGCGTATGGATACCTTTTGACCTGCACAGAACAAATCACCAGTTACCTGTCACGTCACTCCTTTCAACTTAAGAGTGGCCCTGGTCAGGATCACAGGGAGTGCAGTGTCCCCTGCCAGCAAAGGCCTCGTCCAGTACAGGGGCATTTATCTCCTGGCCTCAACTATCTCACTCAACAGGATGGCCAGAAGTTACGGTGCATTACAAGCACTTAGTGCAGTGATATCAAGGTTCACCTCCGATTTCCAATCTCAGGCCAGAATAGTGGGCTGGGAGGCCGTCATTAAAAAGCCATTACATACCCATATTTCATATACCAGTCTCTCCTATGTTTCAAGGTGTTAAAAGCTCAATGTATATTTCCTCTAAATTTAAGCAGCAGGACAACGGAGCAGCACATAGCATCTCACTAGCAGCCATTGACCTTGGCCTAGCCAGCCTTCATTAGCTTTTAGACACTTATCAGTCATAACTGGGTTTGTCCTCTCCGCAACGTTTCCTCCTTCACTTCACTTAGGCTGGAAAATAATGGCTGAAATCCATTTATCTGCCATTTCTAACAAGTGCGTGACATTAACAAATTATCTACTTTTCACTAAGTATGGCTAAGGTACCCTCTAAAGGATTCCTCTAGGCTGCCAGCCAAGGTCAGACCTTTTTAGAAACTGGCCCTTTTTTTTCTAGCAGAGCTATTTTCTTTCCTTCCCATCTTTAAATATTCATTCTGCTTTTGCATGCTGGGCTGAGATTTTATGAGCATCATCAGCCATATTTTTCCAAACACACATCTTTATTTGTTTTTGATTATTTATGCTCCACTCTGACTTTATAACTCACATCCCTAGGAAAACATTGATCCAAGAGGCAAATGAATCTAATTAGGGCCTCTTTCTTCTGTGCTGAATATTGACTTGTTTTGAAAGGTGCCTCTCCATTCCAAGCAAATGTCTCTGGAATGCTCAGTCCCACTCTCTTTAAGGAAAACTCCCTAAATGCTGATGAGATATTTTAGTCCATAAATGGAGTCCCGTTCAGATCTACTGTGGCGCCTTCATAATGTCTTACATTAAATGCAGGATATCATCAGTGCACCCAAATTACGGTTCTCTAAAAGTCATGGACAACAGTTGTTTGTTATTTTTTTCACTTGTTGAAAGGCTTTTTCAATCATTTTCATGGACTTTAAATTTCTCAGGGGAAAAAAAACAAAACAACATCTCTGCAACTCTTGTACGTTCAATGTTCCTTAACCTGTGATTCTGGTCAACAAGGACACAAAGGGAAGTGATGATGTACCATTAGTCAAGAATCATCTCAGCTGAGAAGAATCTTTGTTCTTGACACAGAAAACTTGTGCTCCATCTCGATCAGTGAGGAAATGGGGCCTGGCGAAGCGTGCGTCGACTTGCATTTGTCTTGAGTCGCTGTCCCAAGGCGCCAGTGCATGTTCACAGCATTACGCAGTCGGCTTTTGATGTAAAGCCTCTGCATTTCGCCATTTCACACAAACCCAATTCTAAAATATTCTGTCGCATTCCATGTAGTTGATTTCTATTTAAAATGGTCATGATTATTTTATTTTGTAACATTAATGGAAGTACATTTGGGCTGGAGGAGGGTGGTGGAGAGGCATTTGCAATTCATATTCCCCCACATGATTACATTAAGAGTATGTTCTGTCATATTTGATTAATGTGTCTTGTTTTCCTTAAAACAGGATTAAAATATGAAATTATTCTATTACAAAGAATGATCAATTTTTAATAATCCACTCAAGAAGAAAAAAAATCATGTTCTGCTGTGAGGAGAACAGATCAGGATCTTGCAACATTTTGTTACGAGGTTTTGTTTCAAGTTGCAGACACAATTAAAGGCTGCCAGACTGGGCTATTATTATGTGAAGCATGACTAAGACAGATTGCTCATAACTCCTGCCAGGTGTACGTGTTACACTCAGTGTTTGGCACATATATGTGCACTTGTGCGTAAAAGCTATTTTTAAAATCCGTCCTTTTTCTACAACCGGTGCAATCTTTGTATTTACTGGATATGTCCCTATAATTTTACAGAAGCTGTCATAAAATTTTATGCTCTGTCTTTAATTTCAAGGGGCATCCACAAATGAAAACATAAATAACAGAAAAATACGCACTTAAATGCAGCTGTAAAAAGTACTTTAACTGGTAAGAAAGCACATCATCCTGTATTACCTTAAATGCACTCATTGCAGCATTTAGTGAAACACATTTTCAGGGAATGCTCTACGTTCTCAGGAGGGCATTTGTCATAGAAATGGGGGAAAAAGAAAAAGAAAACACTTAGCGCAATGTTTAACGAAAACGTTGGAGAGTTTGAGCTTTTTAGTGAGTGTCAAGCGCCATTCTTGAGACTAAGTGTATATGGGCATAAACACAGGCCTCCAATCCCACCGTCAGCCATTTAGCCTGACCATGGATGACTGTGAATTAAAAAGAGGAGTCTTTATGTGCGACCCTGCAGCACAAAAGGCTACATCCATAACTTACAGAGACAGGGAGGCCATTAGCTGCCACTGCCAGGCCACCTTTACATAATATGGAGTGTGTGGACTAATCACAAAGCTGAGGAGTCGGACTGCTGTAGGTCTGCACTGCCAAGTACTAACTCCACGTTCACATGGAGCGAAAAAACACGAAGGAATCCAAAAGTTCCAGACGTATTCAGATAAGCATTTTCAGGAAAGTATTTCCCCTTATGCACAGTTTATTTTGTTTGTTTGTTTGCTTGCTTGTTTTTTTTTTGACAATTAAAGTCTGTTGATTGTCAGTTAACTTTTAGCACATGAGATCAATGGAGTCTTTGTGAGAGAAGGGAAGCCTGTTTCTCCAGAACAAATTGCAACCATGTGGCTTTACAAATGCGGGGACAAATCAAAATGTCTCTGAAAAGCCAATTATTAATGCTGAAGCTGTGCTTTTCTTACGCCGAGTAAAGACAACAAAGAGTGACTGCTGGACTAGAGCCACATGGACCGAGAAGACGACACTGACGGAGAGAAAGTTCCAACTGCAAACTATTTGCAGTTGTCAGTATGGAGAGTGAAGCCCACATGAGCTACATGTTATCGCAGTGTAATGACTGTTCAAATGGATTTTACTCTTTTATATTTAATATTAATTCTTTGTCTTTTAAACGTCTCTGCTGTGAGTAGTTTAGCATTTCTCTTCATTTCCTGTTTAATGCTCGTATTGAGTTTTAATCCATTACGCCAATAAAAAAAGAATTACCCACTACGAGCAAGAATGAATTGTTTTGATATTGCTTTGCTGCATCTAATCTTTCAAATGGAGTGAAACACAAGTGTCCTTGATTGTGCTTTTCCAAAACAGTTATACTCACGATAAAGTTGCTAGTTGTGCAAATCGGGTAAATGATACCGTGTATCCTGCCTAAAAAGGATTTGCAAAGCATTTGGCCTGACTGCTCTTCATATTACCTTAATGTCTCCCAAAAGGCCAAAGCCAAGAATGAATTATTGATAGCCATCATATGGATCGCACGCTGTGGCTCCACATGCCTATTAGAGGGTTTTGTTCATTCATTTACGCTAGCTTGGACTGCTGCATCAACCGACGCATCACTCTTCTTCTTTTACTTTTATCCATTAACTGTTAACGATAACTGACTTCTTGCAGGTCACTCAGACTCCTGTAAACAGTGAAAATAGAGCAGCGTTGCGGGGATCACTTTGCTTCTTCAGTAATGTGCTGGTGTTGCACTTGAACTGCCTGTCACTTGGCCTTTGACGTCTCCGGTTAACCTGCGGGCCGTTTAGGCCGATCCTCCATTGCCATATGGAAATTGGAAATGGGGAGACAACCATTTCTGGTGAAACAATAAATGGAATACTAATTGCTAAGTTTAAAAAACAGAAATCTAATTGTGCCGATCCCCCCGGGAACTAATATTGGACTATCTTATAAAAGGGCCACGGTATCCCAGCAGTGATTTATTGCTGAATTCCAGTCATTTTCAATACATTATAGTTTCCAAATTGTGTTTAAATTGAGTGTAGAGGAGAAAAGGCCATTAGGAGATGCAGAAATGAAGATAATATTTAAATATTCATGTAGCCGGTACCTTATTATTGAATCTGTACACTAACAAAATCAATATTAAGTGCAGCTTGACATAAATTTATTAATGAATTTCGTCTTTCTAAGTACTTGTGTTTTTCACTCAAAAAAGGATGAGTATAATGCTGTAATGATATCAAAACAGAGTGTCAGGGTGCATTAGTCTGGGAGTTTATGAACCCGCACATAAAAACTCAGGAGTGTCCCTGTAGAAGTGCTTACTTGGCAGAAATGTCGCATTTTACAAACATCAGTCATTTTACAGGCCTGTATCGCAGAGCGCTCCTCGGCTGTGGGTGATAGTTAGAGAAAGATGCAGTCATCTTGTTTGTTCTAAATGAGATCTTTGCAGTAAGCCTACTTGTATTAAGGCCTCAGAGTGGGACTGTGTAACATTTAATTAAAATGGATGTCTCTCGTTGTGCCTAACCTGTCCCCCTAACTCCTTCTTGTATCCAGGCCATGTCTTTGTTTAGACAACAGCCCAATGTGACACTTATGACATGAGGACGCTCTGGTTCAGAGGATTTTCTTGTTGCGTGAGTCCTTATACAGCAGCATAAAATGTGATTGGCTGTCCCTCGCTGAAAGCCTCAAGGAGAATTTTAAATGTTACCACCAGTGATAAAATATCAGCACAGTTTCTTTTTATATTTTATTGTGTCACTGACAGCGCTGGAATTGCAGCCATTTTCTTTCATATCACATGTTTTATACACACGGTATGGTTCAAATATAATACTTTTTCCACAACAGTTTCTCATTCTTTTGTTTGTGTGTTATGTGTGTGTGTGTGTGTGTGTGTTTCTTTTTTTTTTTTTAATAGAAATGTGACCAAAGTTAAAAGGCTCTTTATTGGAGGAGCCACGTCTCTGGACACAAGATGATGCCATAAAAGCAGGAAAGCATGAAAAAGCAAAACATCAATCTGAACTAAGAGGGGGAAGCAATAAATCAGAGAATCATAGCCCTCAGCCCCGCCTTTAAAATCATTTAAACAGATTCAAAAACCCTGATTCTGCTTGAGTCTGTCTGTAAGCACCCTTATAAAGCCTTTATGTGCTTTAGACATAGAGGATAAAACCGCAAAACCTTATTGAGAGACAGAAAAATGACCGCTCTGTTCCTCGGAAGAGGATGCTTTAAACGTTAGTATCGGTATCAGGATCACAGAGCGGAGATGAGTAAGTAAAGATCAAGGAAGTCATCCATCCAGTGCGTTTCTCTAACATGTTTTACAAACCTTTTCAGGTCTCTGTTTCAGTGCTGAGGTCCACTCATATCTACAGCTAAAAGATTTATCTGGGTTTATCAGATGATCCATACATCTACATTATTGCGATTTCCTCATTTCCCTGTTTAGAAAAGTACCAGCTGCTCTGTTTCAACTCAGTGCCGGTGGCTGAGGCTGATAAAGATGTAACAATGTGTAACAGTCGCAGCACAGTCATCTGATCTGCTCCTGAGCCGCACTGTGACAAAGTTTTACAACAGAATGAATAAAACTTTGGAGTGCAAAGGAGAGTACGTCGTTTTTAATCATACCTGTGATGGAACAATGATTTTACATGGTAGAAAACAACCTGTGCAGCTGCATCAAAGCATCAGAGAGAGAACTGGCCTCAACAGGCCAGCACACGAAACTCAATTAAAAGCTCATTTAATTTTAACAACTTTGTCTGTTCACAACATGGCATTGCTTCTATTTTATTTTATTTTATTTTACTTCATTTGGAGATATTCTCTTGTATTAAAACAACAAAAGAAAAACAACCTGACATGTCCCTCTCTCCTCTACAGCATTAACCGGAATACAATATGGATTTAAAAAAGATTTTGTGAATTCCTAAACAAGAAAGGAACTTGTTCTGCTGAAATGAACATATGAGGCCTTTGACTCTACATGAAAAACTCCTGATCCACAGGAATCCTCACTGACAAAAAGTAACCAATAACTTTCACTCAAATACTGGGACCACATTTGATAGTAGACGACTTTCCTTAAATGTTTGATTAGTGAATCACTTTTAAATGACCAACATGTGTCTGTGCATACTGGTTGAAAGCAATCTGTCATTGCACTTTTTTTTTTCATCTCAGATTTTATTCAAATCTAAAGTACTAAAGCCATTAATCTGCTTTAAAGACACAAAACCTACATTAAAACAGGGGCAACGATTCTGTGCTATAAACACATGATCCTTTTGAAAATGAAGACAACGCAAAGTATGCTTTTCTTACCTCGAAGAGTCATAACGCACCATCACACACTTAACCGTAAAATAAAACTATCTACAAGTGTTGGTAATGTGATGTAGCTCATGACATTTAGATACTTTTCTAAAAAAGAAGTTGAATATTTAATTCACAACACATTTTCATCATTAGAGTATAATCTATTTAAATGTTGTCACATAAACTGTAGACAGGAGCCAAAAAATGTTAATGATGTCTAAAAATACTGATTACAGTATGTTGATGCAGCTAAATGTCCTTTTATCGTTTTAGATAGAAAAGGGCTGCTTGTGTGAGAAGTGTTAAACATTGCGAATAAAAGTTGAGCATGTTAAATGCAATGTTTTTGACTAATTAGTTGTAGTCAATGTTGCAAATATTCCAGACAGATGATATCTATACATAAGTACAGTAAAAGTGCAGCTTTAGTAAAATGTGCAAACTGTTAAAGTATATATGGAGCAGCTTAATGGC
>JBAMYA010000022.1:5982305-6000214 GCA_037176975.1 Arrhamphus sclerolepis
GAATAGTTGAGACGTTTTGAGCAAAGGTGTTTTTTCTATGTGGCCACCGCAAAAGTGTTCATCTGTGGTTCTGATACTGATGTGTCCTCAGTTTCAGCCCCTCAGTCTTCTTTCATCCCTGTACACCAAAGAAATGGAATCATAAAAACCATTCATGCTAAATGAAAAAGGGCACCATAAAGCTGCATTACACTGGAGAACACTCCTCTGCAGCTTCCATCCTTATCAATATCACCCTTCGTTTCCACACATATCTCTCTTCTTCCTGGTCCTCTTGAAACAAAGCATAAAAGCGTTAGAAAGAGGCACAATCTGTCATTCCTGTAATATAAGATAAAAGTCTTTAAAAGCTAAAGGACCAGAATGGCTTTTTTTCCTCCTTCCAGCCATCAGCCTTTAGGACTGCTCCTTGGGATTAGCAGCATAAAGAACTATATATTATTTGCAGAAGAGCTTAGTGAGCACAGTCTGAGCCTATATATATAAGTCAATTTATATTAGAATTTCCATACATGCATTTTCCTGTTACCGTTAATATGCAAAAACGGTACTTACTAACAAATACTGCATAATGTACGAGAGGCAGGGCATCAATAACTGTATTTTAAGATTTAAGAGAAAATGCAAAAAGGCAGAGCATAAAGACAGGCCATATAAAATGTACAGCACATTAAACAGGAAAACGTCAAAAATATAAAGATGGCTCTTTGCTGCAGAGACAGCAAGTCATTTATCTGTGAAGAGGATGAGGAAATAAAAAGCTTCCATGGCAAGCTCTGTGTATTTCATTTACCAGTAAAGTCAGGTTACGTGCTGCAGACAACTCCCTTCCTCCAGCCTTCTGTCAAACACCGGAAGGGATTGAGGATAAGTAAAAAACATATCTCATCCCTAAGCATCACTTTTAATTAAGAAGAAAAAAAAAGTTATTCTTTTTGTCCTAATATAGTGTGATAGTTTATCCTGAAAAATTTGGACTTCTTAAAATTTGTGGGAAAAAAAAAAAAAAGCATCAGTTTGGAGAAAACACTCTGAAACACAAAACCTGTCAGTGTAAAACTCCTTCGGGCACATTGGTACACCACATAACACATGTTCACCTCCCTTTCTGGCTGGAATGGAGTGGAGACAATGCTGTGCAGATTTTGTGGTGAGGTGTACTGTTGCTTCTGTTGCATTTTCTCCCACTGGTTTGACATTCAAGATCTCTCAATTATGTATGAACGGCAAGCAATATCCTTTACCATCAGGCCCCGATGTAACATATTTCATTTTCAAGGGCTGCAGAGCACAATCAGACCCTCCGTGTAATTACGACTTATTAAAAATGATTCCAAATTATCAGTGGATCTGTGGGCTGGTGTCTGGGTCCAAACTGAGAACTGTTTCACCGTATTACTCTCAGATAACTTCCCACGGGTGGATGGTCTGTCACTAAACATCCCTGTATTTTGATTTATATGCCTATACGTAATGTGACAAGGAGCACCTATGGAATGTGCTTTTGGTTCTGCAGACATGATTGGCTTTTGGGAATAATCAGTATTGGAAAGGCACCCCTCATTTCATTGTTGCAAAGCACTTTTGTGGCTGGTTTTCGCTCCCTATACACAGACTTATAATGAGAAAACACAGTTCAACTCAGAAAAGACATCCCAAACAGCATGTTTACCCTTCTCACAACATGGAGGAATTAAAAATGGATGAGTGCCCCATCCATTATTTCAACCTCCAAATGGCAAAATCTGTATAAAGCTCTGAGTATCCGTCTGGATGAAGATAAATAAACCAAATATGTACTTCAGTGTTTCCTGCTCTTTTTCTACGTAGGATGTGTGTCTGTGGAGGGCGCAGCCTGCTCTTGAAAACATGATGAGCTTTCGAAACACACATGAATAAACCAAGTCTTTTCAATTAGCTTTCACATCTTTTCTGTTAATTCGGATGATTTTGTCACTTTTCCAAGGCAGCGCATATAATATTTAGGCAAACCTCATATTTCACGCGGACCCACTCTCCCAGCTGAATCCCCCTCTATGTGAAGGATTGTAATTTGCGAACACAGCCATGTCAGAAGTGATTTTGCTGTAAAGTCACTAATTATATGCAACATCAATGCGATGTGGGGAAAACGTTAAAAATTTAGCATCACAAGACAAATGGAAAAATGCGTGCTGAAACAAGGAAAAGAGGCACTAACAATCACAGTTTTTCAATGAATAATACATGTCGCACCCCCCCTCCCCCCCGCTTCAAAAGGACTCACCCAGATTGGCTCCAGTGTCACTCACTTGTTTGTCCCTAAAAAATATGTGTTTACAACTTTTCACATGCAACCCTGCTGATTGCATCCACTCATTAAAGAAATAGTTGACTATATGAGGCATTGTTCTATGAGCTGATTTCATTAACAGCCCCCCGTATACAGAACTGGATAAACAATAGGAGGAAAAAAAGACAAAGTGAGTTCGGTTTAAGCTCATTTGTACATGACAAAATCTTTTGAGTGTTTACTTCTTCTGTATGAAAGCATTTAGAGGGAGGGGCTCATATACATGAAATATACAAACAGGAATGAGCATTTTTCTGCAAAATCTCTTTGGGACTTTCGTTCTCGTGCTTGAAACAAGAGCAAACAAAAGTATGTGAGCTTTCTAGAGGCTCCTCTGCCACTATGCTGCATGAAGGTGAGAAGGAGCCTAATAAACTCTTGGTTCCATCAAGATGACAGCAAGAAAACCTTCCCTGCGAACTCTGTTGGCCATGGTTCAGTGTTGAAAAGACAAACAACTTTTTGAAGGCATTTTTTTTAAAGCTCCCTTTACACGGTAATTATATTCCAAATGATTATGTGTTGTAAAGTCTATTGACCCCTGGTAAACTTAGATTTACCAAGCTGGAACAGTTAATGAAATAGTCTTTTAATTAGCACTCTTGTTAAGGGTGGAACTTCTGAAGGGGTCCCTGGTTTGTTTCGGCTTTGTGGTTGACTGAAGTGTGTGGATCCACTGTTCTAGGATAAAACAGCAATACTTTAATTAAGACTTGCTGTTTAGCTGTTTACAGTTTAACTTGTAGGCGCAACTGCATGCACCTCTGCTCCAGGTGGACGGCACCGGATGTACAGCAATATTAACCACTCTATAGATCAATAAAACAATACCATAATTTCTTCTTTTCTTGTTGTGTTTTTTTTTTTTTTTTAGGGCTGTGTCGTTTTTCAAGCTTGACTGATTGAAAGTGGTCTGACTACTCATGGTAACAAGTGGAGGTGGGGCAGGCGTTGGGTGGAGGGGTGTTCTTTGCTTCTTGTATAATGCAGTCTTTGGCAGGCTCTTTCTTTGTATTAGATACATTAGGATGGAAATGTGCACTAACTTAAAAATGCACATGTGAAAAAACATGGAATGTATTAAATTAATGGTCTCTTTTGCCTCGGGGCAGTAATGAAAAGGGACCCCCAATGAGTTCATTTTTCACGGCTTTGGTTATGCATTCAACACTCTAATTGAATTTCAATGTAAGTTTTACAAAGTCTTTATTACAGTGACTCTTGATGTAAATTACATGTGATCTATTGTGCAACTTTCCCCCCATTAAGTAATTTAATTGTGACATGCACTTTCTACACACCTCATGCTTTTATGCCTATTCCTCCTCATCTACATTGTCAGTTTCTTCTATTATCTGTGCTGTTTGTGTGGACTGAGGAAAGAAGTCTGCATGTACTCAGGACAATAGCTCCTTAAAAAGAGCAATGCCTCGTCTCCACCTTCCAAAGACATGGGAAAGCACCTGACAGCTAAAGTATACTGGGACACACACAAGTCGCAAGAAAGATTTTCACAGATGGATGCACAAAGCGCATTTTATCTGGGAAAAGCGTATTATTAGATTTATCCTGCAGAGAAGAAAACACACGGCATGCAGAGGAACTGAGAGTTGTGAAATTTCTGCGCAAAAGAGAAGCCCGCCTCTGAAGAAGCTGAAAGAAATCTATCTACTAAGCTGCATGTGCATTCAGTGCTGTCTTCTTGATGATACACTTAAAGCTGTATTCATGCAACTGTCTGAAACGTAACCTGGAAGTCAGTTTTCTCTGTCTCCATCTAGTGTTTCTGCATGAACTGACTTTTTGAGCTTTACATTGTTCATCGTCTATACCGTTTCGATCTAATGCAGGGTCACAGGGGGACTGGAGACTGACCCAGCTCTCATCGGGCAAGAGGTGGGGTACACCCTGGACAGGTCCATGACAAAGCCACAATGGGCAAAACGGGACAAACAATCGTGCACGCTTTTGCATCATTCTGAACATAAATAGAAAACCCTCACCTCCCTTTTCCTTCAACATTAAGAACAAACAAAAAAAAAACACAAAAAAACATATACACACCAAGAAGACGGAAGGCTTAATTAAACACAGTACTCAAATCTACGTGTACGCATGCGAATGTGCATGATCCATCTGAAGGACTGAGGCTGAAATGACCTGATCATTACAGGGAGGAAGAGGCTTGACCTGATATTTCCTCTGTTGTTTGGTCAGGAAAGGGACGTTATTGTGAAAGAGCTGTAAAGATAAATAACCCTGCTGTTTCCATGGCAAAGGCACTAACACTGGCGCCCAAAGACAAAAGAGCGCAAGACAATAAATCTCACACTGTCAATTCTGTTTAGTTTTCAGGGTGTTTTTGAGGGAAATATGATTTCAAAACAAGAGGCCACATCCATCCACGTCCATTTTTCCACAGAGAAAGGGAAATCGGATCAGTTTTTTTCATCTTTTTCTGAACAGGCAACAGTTTCATCTTGTGCATAATTTTCCAGTCTGTGGCATCCTGATTGGTAATAGGAATATCTGACACTGTATTTTTGCCTTTGGATCAGGAAACTCCTTGTACAGCTGTATACATGTTTTTATAGCCTTTGGAGGAAAGGGCATTGTCTTTAAAGAAGAAGGCTTTGTCCAGCCTTCAAATTTAAGTGGAAAACCATCGTAGCCCCAATTTTTTTTTCTTTTACAAGCTTAACAATGATGAATGAAAAACACACCTCTGCTGCTTTCTTTAGGTCAGATAGAGTTCATCTGAAAAGAAGAAATCCAGGTTTAGATGTTCTGTCACCAACGATTCTTATCAAGCAGCAAAAAGAGGAACTATGTGAGTATGTTCCTCAAAATAACTGCTCGTATATCAGGTTTAACTTTTTTCTTTTCTTTCTTTTTTTTTAATCTCCTCACCTAACCATCCACGGCTGCCCTCCTGACTGTTCCCCATCTTCTTACTGTCAGGGGAGACGAGCCTCATCAGAGGCCAATGAAGAGCGGCCTTATCACTCCAATAACAGAGCAAACACACGAGTCTGTTCCGCATGTCATCTCAGGAAGTAACGCATGCAGAGACTGCTGCCCTTTAAGGAGCCTGTAGACACCAGCAATCCCAAGTACTGTTTTATCTTGACAGTTAGCGGAGCTCTGTTTGCCTTTTCTGTGAAGCCCGTGGATAAAAGAGGGGCTGCTATGAGCTGTGTCGGATTAGGATCTAATTGTTAACATTCACAGCGCTGTTTTTATTATCAACCCAAGGTTGCACACATGAAGCAGGTAGAGGCCTCTCCGGGGTTATGACGGACTCTCCCCTAGCTGCTCTCATGTTTTACTTAAGTACTAGTTAGCACTGAGGTGGCAGGAGAGGAGCCCCCAGCTCGACATCATCAACATCAACAAAAACAACAACAACAAACAGGAATTGATGGCGAGTGTTTATTATCTGGTTTAATTGCTCCTCATCTGGAGGATCTGACAGTTGCGGTTAATGAGAGAGGGAGAGGAGGCACACGCTGCTGGCAGCCAGTTTCACAGTAAGATGTGTAAGCGTGCGTGGGTGTGTGTCTGTGGTGAAAAGAGGATAGACTGCATTCCAGCTCGACCAAGGCAACACAGAAGATGCGGTACACATCAAATTGTTTCGAGCCCCTTAAATCAGGAATCCACAAGTCCATGAACAACTTCTGTAATCAATGTGCTATGATCGCATACACACACACACACACACTCCAACAAGTATCACCTGTACCCATGCATATTCTCACAAATATACAGTAATCACACACTGCCTTGTATCTTGGTTCTGGTGCAGGTTGTGTGCAGAAATCCTATACTCATCTGAGGCAGGATATCACTGAAATCGAGCCTCTTCCTCAGTTTTTCATCTGGCCTGCAGTGCATCTGGCTCACGTCCAATCAGGGACCTCCCTGACATTGTGCAGTGTCACGCACACATATCCAGGCATGGTTTGAAACAGAAAGCATCAGGACCACACTGGGATTGCTCAGCGAAGTCCTGGAGGATGATAATCTGTCTTCAAATGAAAGATAAACAATGATGAGAGAATGGGAGTAGGGAAATGTGTTTTCACTTCACCGAAAGCCAAACACACATTAACACAGAATAAACACACAACACCACAACCACCAGCAGAGTCTCTCTGTCCCATTCATAAATTTCTCCTGTTGAGAAACGTGGGCATTTCTTAAACAGGGTATACCCACCCCTTTTACTACTCCCGCTCAGCAGGCCCACATGGGAACAATTAGGGGTGTGAGCAAGTTTGGCAAAGCTCCGTAGCAACCAGCCGCATCTGTTTTTATTTACCTTTTTGCTCTGGTGCTGGATAGTGTCACGAGCACATCTGCTACTGTGCAACGTAACTGTGGTTACATGCGTGGTTGACCCATGATTCTGTAATTACCCGCCGAGCGAGATGAAGAGGCCCAGCAAACCACTCAAAGCCACACATACCCTTCCTCCGCCTCTTCTTCCTCACGGCTCTCCAGCGGCATGAAACTCTCGTCTGTGTGAGAGATGGAAGCTGGAGAGCGGAGGATGATGAAGTAGCATTTGATGACCCAAAGTTCTAAACAATACTGACTTCATTAAACACTTTGACCTCATTAAATTGCCAGATAATGGCACTTTCTTTCTGTCATGTGGACAGTGATCTTATTTTTTGTTTGTGTATGGTTTTGTTACCTCTTCTTGCACCACTCTGAAAGTTCTGACATTGAACATTAACAAAAAAGTAACACATTCACACATTTTATGAAACTATTAATATTTTTGAAGTGTGATGGTTGCATCTGCAGAGAAGAGACTGCTGATAAATTTAGATGCAGGGCTTGATGTTGCAATCCATATTTTTGATGTTTCACAGCATTATGTACTAAAAAAGATTCTCTACAAAGGTTTGTTTTGAAAGTTCATTTTATTAAAGAGAAAATTTCAAAGCAAGCAATCAACAGAACATGTTTATAATAATAATGATAATAATAATAATGAGCAATTATGAGCGATAACAATGAGGAACATATATGGATGACTTCACAGAAGTGTGTGGGGGTTGGGTGCCACCATCTCCCAGATGTGCAAACCATATGCTCTGACTGAAATTAAAACAAAGACGAAACAGTGGAACATGAAAGGGATTTTTAACTTTGTAAAGACAGTTAACAGTCAATACAGATAGGGTAACGGCCGAGAGACGCCACATGAAAAGAAAGAGGATGTTGGTGTGCTTTTTTGCACCACTTATTCCATTTCCTGCCCATAAGTTCACTGAACAGATGGAAACCAAAGGCACAAGGAAGTTTAGATTTTCTGCCCCACAGCCCCTTGTATATGATGCATGTAACTGTGTGACACTGCACTGTTATCATTTAGACAATCTTTGGTGCATACCAGGTCATGACAAGAAGGGTGAAAAGAGGCTGAAGAACAGCTATGCAATGTCTTTCGTCATTTGAATCTACAGACTCCAATCCTTATCCAAGACTCTGCCTCAAAAAGACACACAAACATGTAACTGTGACTGCACAAGCAAAGAAGATCAATAAAATCCCACTCGCCGCTACATGCTCACAATAAATTTGTCTATCATTTCAGCTCAAAAAAAAAAGAAAATGAAAAACAAAAAAGAAAAGAAAAAAGAGTGAATATACAGTCAGAACGTGAAAAACTGGTTAATTTGGAAAAGGCCATCTGGGGGCAGGCTGCTGGCCATGAGGAAAGAAGTTTCTCTTTAAAACATATTCAACAGTGCCCTCTCCTGGTCCCTGAACATACTACAACAGACATATGAAGCCTTAACACTAGATTCAGTCAGAAACTTTGTCTGCTTTCACAGAGGTAGAAAATAAAAAAGATTAAATGAAAAATCTGAAACCCGTCACTGACAGATTGCTCGAGTCTTTATTCTTCATTTCTCTCACACAAAGCTTCCCTGAACAGTGGCATCTGGGTCTTCTCTCCATCAGCCTGTTGTGCAGCTCGGGAAGAGACATGTTTATTTAACGCCTGCCTTGTCTACGTCTGGTTAATAAGCACCCTCAGGCAACGACTGGCAGAGGTCCGTCCGTTATTCTGCTTGTATAATCAACCTTCACTGACCACGACATCACCTTTCACAACTGAAACCAGACAAGTGGCATGCGGCATAGATGGGAATTCAAGCAAAAAAGTCCACGGGCCTTTACACAAACATATGCTGCTACACTTAAGCTGCACAATTTGACTTGGGGAAAAGAGAAAAAAGAGATTCACTGATTTGTTATGAGATATGCTTTTATTCTTCTGTGATTCAGCTAAGTAGATCTGGTTTTTAGGTTTCTAATCCTTCCAAAACCACTTCAGTGTGGTCTGCTTTTGCCACCCTCTCCTCCCACCAGTTGTTTGGAATTCCTGGTGATCTTGTTCAGGTGGAAGCGTCACAGTTAAAGATGTTTCTGGTTCAACAGCTGATGCTTTTGACTTTACTAATTCTGTCTCTGCTGGAGTGTTGCATGAAGAAAATCCAAAAGGTTCATTTCAGTTGCACTGACAGAGGCCACATGTGTCTGAAGAAACATTTTTACTTTGACTGGAGAAAACTGCTACCCTCTTTCTGCACGAGTGGCAGTTGTTGTGGAATGGATCAGTCTCTTTTTCTTTTTTCTTTTTTTTTCACTGTGAGAGCAGCTAAGGCGTTCATCGGACATTGCTCTTTGTCTTTTGCACTTTAGAAACAAAAAGTGTTAAATTAGATTGTTTTTTGGGATTTTTTGTTTTTGCCTTGACCAGGATACGGTTCAAAAACTAAAAAAACGTAAAAGCACAAAGCAAAACAAAGAATCAAAATGCTTGTGTCTGTAAGATATAAACATATTATAAACATATTGTTTTTTGACGATTTCAAACGTAATTTCATTATTCATTTTTGTCATTTATTGCACCTCGGTGTCATTTTCACTTGCATAAATGGCACTAAAGCGTGACTGAGTAACAAACAACACGAGTGCCTGCTGCGACTGCATTAAATGCCACAGAATAGTCAGAATAGTCTGGTGGTCAGAATAACATCTAATAATTAATCATCTCTTTAGTTTTACTCAGTTCATCAGCAGCACACTCACCTTTGCACAGCAGTGCATTCTCCATGGTCCAGTGCATTTGGTGATTTGTCTCCTTGAAGGTGAGAACAACATCCACTCTGTAGAATGGCTGCATGAGTTGTTTGTTGTCTGCACAGGGCTGTAAGACAAATATGCTTTTGATTTTTTATCGTATAATGAGCACTCATATTGTAGGTGCTAACATCCTAAGAAATGTGTGAAAATGTTCCATCACAGCGCCTCAAAATTACCTATTGTTGTAGCACTGACCTTCGTCTGGAGTATTTGAGTTGTGGGTCAAAGTCACAAATTCACTTGTCTCGTGCACACTGAAGCTATCTGTCTGCTTAACTGCCACAGTACTGATTGTTAGTGCTTTGCTGTGTTTGCTGCCTCATCTGGTCAAACCCAAGTGACGCTTAAAAATGTGCAGCACTGTCTTGTTTTCTGTCGAAGCTGTCATTGAAACACATGTCAGAAATAAAACAGTGCTATTAGGAGTGGAAAGTACTGTAAAGCACATTAACTCATCCACTGACATTTATCTAGTGACCTCCCCTGGATCAAACGGATATTGTGAAAACAGCTTTATGCCAGAAATACGATTATAAATACCTAAAGAGGAATATTGTGATAAATGATGATATAAAGTCACATTTTTCTGACTTACTAACTGATTGTACAATAAAAGTCTTGGTTGTTGGTGGAAAAAGTCTCAATCTTTCAAAGTTCTAAATTTTACCACAAAATGTACCTTTTTACAATAAGTTAACATATTTTTTTTAATTTGTGATTTTAGTTTTAAAGTCTCAATTTTAGGATAAACGTAACAATTTTTATGATGTTTGAGATTTTGTGAACAAAAATCACCCTTTTTTTTAAGTCCAGGAACTAGCAAGACAACATAGCTGGTTGAGAAAGTCAAGAATAACCGGCCCTTTAATGGTCACCATGGTGATGACATGGCTCAGGATGAAATTGAGTTTGACACCCCTGGTCTAAGCAACATCCATCACACTCATTAACAGCACTCAGTTCAAAGGCCAGCGTAGTGTATGCAACTGCGTGGATTGTATGGACGTGTACCTGGCACAGGTAACTATTTCTGAAAGATAATTCCAAACTGTGATTTGCATGCGTTTTTCTCAGTGTGTTCGATGTGCTAAAGTGTCCTGTCTGCAGCCCATTCCCTTGTTTTTAAGACAAATTAAGCAGTTAATAGATCAGGAATTGATTTCAAGTTTTGATTGGCATTTGACTGCTGTTTGTCTGGAGCTACCAAGGCGTCGTCCAAGGAGATATCATTCCAAGTCCATCATTCAATTCAATTCAAATTTATTTATAAAGCACTTTTTAAAAAAAACCTCAGTTATCCAAAGTGCTGTACAACATAAAACATGGATAGTAAAAACCTTAGCTATGGGCAAATCAACAACAAGAAAGACAGCACCGGTGAACACAACAAGAAGAGGCTATTCAAGTCGATGATTCACTGTGATGACAATTCCTTCTTTGGTAAGAAAAAGAAAAAATAATTCACAACATCAACATATATTAAGAATACCACTGGTAATTTTTAAGAACATGAGATCAAGATATGTGGGACACTACAGCACCTCTTCAGTATGAACTGGGAGATGCTTCCAGCTCAGACATCCTGCCTTGTTCCAGTACCAAAAAGATCTCATCCATTTTCTCCTAATGACTATAGACCTGTAGATCTAACATTCCACATCATGAAAGTCCTGGAGAGACTTTAAATGGTCCATCTGAATAAGAAAGCAAGCATCTTCCAGTACTCACTGTAATTTACTTATCATTGTAGGGCTGGAGCTGAAGATGCCATCATACACCTGCTTCAATGAACCCACAGTCATCTAGAAAAGGCAGGCAGCACTGTGAGGATCATGTTTTTCAGATTCCTCCAGTGCATTTAACACCATCCAGCGGCTTTACTACATAAGAGATTCCAGAAAACACAGGTGGATGTCTGAGCAGGCGGTCAGCAGCACAGGAGCACCACAGGGGACGGTACTCTCACCACTCCTCTTCACTCTGGACACCTCAGACTTCCAGTACAAGTCAGAGTCCTGTCATCTGCAGAAACACTCAGATGACTCTGCAGTTGTGGGGTGCATCAGCGATGGACAAGAGACTGACTACAGAGGACTGGTGGACAGCTTTGTGGCATGGTGTGGGGATAATCATCTCATCTTGAATGTGAACAGGCTCACTTGTGTTTATTGATTATCTGTCTGCTCACTTAAGTAGCAAGATAAGTTCTAAGGTGTGAAGGGATGTACTCTACTGATCACATTCAGCCAACTAAGACTATATGAAGGCAAAGAAACTGAATATTTTCCAATGGAGGACACTCTTTAGTGATGTCTATGGACTCCAGACTTGGACTCATTGTGTGGAACGTCTGTTGAACAAAAATTCAAAGGGTATGGTTATACAACCACAATTCCAAAAAATGTTGGAGTGCTGTGTAAAATGTTAATAACAACAGAATGCAATGATTTGCAAATCTCATAAACTCATATTTTACCCTCATTAGAAAACAAAGAACATTTCAGATGTTGAAACTGAGACATTTTACCATTTCATGGAAAATATTAGCTCATTTTGACAACAAAAGGCTGAAAAAAGTAATGATGCAAATTATAAACAAATGCAGGAGCATTTGACAACTATTCATCCATCCATTATTTATACCAGCTTATTCCTGTGCAGGGTCATGGGGGTCTCCTGGACCCTATCCCAGTTTTCTTTGGGTGAAAGGCAGGGGTACACTCTGAACAGGCTGCCAGTCCATCACAAGGCCACACTGACAACTAATTAAGTTAATTGACAACAGGTCAGTAATGTGACTGGGTGTAGAAGGAATATTTCACAGAGGCAGAGCGTCTGGGATGTAAAGATAGGCAGGAAACTACGTCCAAACATTTGTGGAACAATTCCAGAAAAAAATATTCTTCAATGTAAAATTGCAGAGACTTTGACAATCGCACCATCTACAGTACATAATCTCATTCAATCAGAAGTGTGCACATGGGACAAGGCCAGAGCTCAAAACTGGATGCATGTGATCTGCAGGCAGCACTGCATTAAAAACAGACATACTTCTCCACTGGGCATCACTGCACTGGCTCAGGAACACTCCCAGAAATCACTGTCTGTCAACACAGGTCACCATGCAATCCCCAAATGCTGCAAAGTTAGAGCTGAATCATGCAAAGAAGAAGCTATAAGTGAACATGATCCACTAACACCTCCATCTGTTAGTCAAAGCTCATATAAAATGGTCTGTGGCAAAATGGAAAAACTGTTGTTTGGTCAAATGAGTGAAAAACATTTATTTATTTATTTATTGAAACCATGGATGCTGTGTCCTGTGGACAAAGGAGGAGGGGTACCATCAAGTTTTTTATCAGTGTACAGTTCAAAAGCCTGCATCTCTAACTGTATGGGGTTGCATTAGTGCTGATGGCATGGGCAGCTTATAGAAAAGACCCATCAATGCTGGAGAGTACATAGAGATTTTCGGGCAACACATTCTTCCACCCAGATGTCTCTTTCAGAGAAGGCCTTGCAAATTTCAGCAACACAATTCTAAACCACATACTGCATCCATCACAACGTCATGGCTTCACACAGAAAAGTCAGCGTGTTGAACTGACCTGTCTGCAGCGCAGACTTTTCACCAATGGAAAACATTTGGCGCATCATAAAGCAGAAAATCCATCAACAAGGGCCCAGGACTGTTGAGCAGCAAGAATGCTTCACAGACAAGAATGGGTTGCAGCTGTTCCAACTTTTCTGCGATTTGTTTCTGCCATCAAAGTCAAAATAAGCTACTATTGCAATTAAATTTAAAATGTCTCAGTGTCAACATCTGAAATGTGTTTTTTATGTTCTATAAAAATCAAGCATCTATCTATATATGTATCTGTCTGTTGGGAATAAAATATGAATTTATGAGATCTGAAAATCATTGCATTCTGGGTTGTTTTTTTTTACACAGCATCCCAACGTTTTTGGAATTGAGGTTGCATTTACAATAATGCCACTTTGTCTAAATAGATTCGAACCCCCGAAAATAGAGGAATCTTGCTTAAAATGGTTGTAATTGTTCAAAATTAAATGCCATGTTTTGCAAAACCTCTTAGAGCTCAACAACTACATTTTGATCGCATCATTGTTTTATTTCAAACGCACTGTAGTGGTGCGTGGACTTAACTGTATATGAAGCACAAATAGGACAATATTTTGTCATTAAAATTACAGCAACGGTTCTCCTCAGGGCCCTGCGATGGACTGGCGACCTGTCCAGGGTGTACCCCTGCCTTTCGCCCAATGTGAGCTGGGATAGGCTCCAGCAGACCCCGTGACCCTGAACAGGAAATAGCGGGTATAGAAAATGGATGGATGGATGGATGGATGGTTGCTATTATATTAACATTAAAGCTCTCAGTGATTTAAGATTCCTTCCTGAATCTCTACATCTATATTTACATAGTTCAGAATCTCATTTGTGTGTATTGCATTTATGCGTGTACCTTCAGGGAGCAGTACACCATCAGCAGTTGTATCACCTGTCTATTGTACACTGTCCTACTGCACCATCTCATACCAACATGCCCTTGTTGTATTTTGACTTTCTTTTTCTGTTGGTAGAGCTCGCCAGATGTTTTCATTCCCAAAGATCGTAGCAGTGATCTGGAGGCCATTTCCCGTGTCATCCAGGAGGCCCGCCATTTCATCTACATCTCTATCACTGACTACCTGCCCCTCCTCAGCGGCGACACCAAAAGGTTAGAGCCACTCTGCTACTGTACACTGAGCTGGCAGAGTTTGCTGTCAAGAGATTGGATGCATTGCTTTGATTCAAGTGATTAAACTCTGTGTATGCCTCTGTGTCCTTCTGGCCGTGTGCCCATGTCTGTGTTTGTGTCTGTGCCAAGGTACTGGTCTCGTATCGACGGTTATATAAGAGAGGCTCTGATCTTGAGGAAGGTGCGAGTCCGAATGCTGATAAGTTGCTGGGAAAAAACAGATCCCCTTACTTTCAACTTCATCTGGTCCCTGAGGAGTCTGTGCATGGAGCAAGCCAACTGCTCACTGGAAGCAGTAGGTTTTAAACCAGTGCATGCTATTTTTAATCCCGCAGGTCCATTTTATGAATGTCCAATGCACCACTGTGTGTCTTTTTTTGTGTGTGTGTGTGTGTTTAGAAGTTCTTCAACCCCAGAGTGCAGAGGGACGGCAGTGTCCACGGGATTCACCACAACAGGTTTATGGTCACAGACAGAGCCATTTATTTAGGTCAGATCATCAATTTGACTTTATAGCTCGTAAATTTAAATCTCATTGTAATTCCCTATAACATATCACCTCTGTGAGGTATCCAAACCTTTACATCTCTCTCTATTGTCTTTTTCCTGACAGGTAACCTTGACTGGGTGGGGAGGGAGTTTACTTCTAATGCAGGAGCAGGCCTTGTCATAAGTCATCCAGAAGGTATCGAGGAGAGGAATTCCACAGTGGTGGAGCAATTACAGGCTGTATTTGAGCGTGATTGGTTTTCAGGTTACACTCGCACGGTGCAGACTAATAAAATTCCCGTTTGCAACAAGCACCAAAGTAACAAGTTGGTGACAGTCAAAACCAGTCACTTAGACAATGGACCAGTGCCAATCAGAAAAGGTGAGTATGATAATAGACCGGTGCCACTGAGAGGCCGTCACAAAGTCGATGAAGAGACGGTAGATAAATCAAGGCACCCTGATGACAGGGTAAGAAGAATGAGCCACCAAAGCATGGCCAATGGACAAGTGCCAATTCTGGATCGAGATCGCGGTCAAATCAAAAGCAGCCTCCTTAGTGAGAGACGGGTACAATTCAGAGATCATCATGACAATCCAACAGATCCAACCAGTCAGTCAGCAGAGAGCAGTGGCTTCAGAGAGGTGTCCAATGGATCCGTGTGAACTATGTTTGAGGAACTGCTTGCTCTCTTCTAGTGCCAGTACACTTCTAAAACTGCATCTTTGTAGCATTTTAATATTGCCATTTTGTAGTGAGCAAAAGCTTTGACGAGTTAAATGTTACTGAGTTGTAATGCAAAATGTAAAACGGAAGATTTCTGGGTCCTATCAGAATGAAACCAAAATATTTACTTTTAGAAGAAATGCTGATTTTTTTTTTTTTTTTACACTAACTATATCTCACAAACTTGCTACTTATTTATTCTTTTTCTTGGTTGTTGTTTGTTATCAAACATTAGAATGTTTGAAAATCGTATGCCACTGAAGATGTTTGTGGCAGTCATATCTTATGAACCTTTAAAATGAGGAATTTGCACCTGCACAGCAGTGCAGAGGCAGGACAGTATTAGTAGCTACACAAGCTGCAGCCTATATTTCCAAAACTGAGAAAACTTTATAATGCAACTTTCTTTTTGTTCTGGATCTTTTATTCCCTCTGTACCATTCGAATGGATACTTTTTTAATCTCCAGTAACATTTTCTTGAAGACTAAAAGGTATTAATGGAATTAAACAACCCTACATGGTCTTCACAGATAATGTATTGGAACCTGAGTGTTACCTTTGATCTTGGGGTGGAAACAACCCCATCATTTATTCTGAGTGCTAACCTGTAGTTAAGGATCTGGGGCTCTAAATGCACTTATAAAAATCAATAACCATCATATTTTAATCTCTTTACCACAAGTACAGAGTGGCTGCAAAGTCAAGGCAGCTGAACATTATTGTATAACACAAATGTGTACATCAAAATGATTCATTTTATGGCTGTTGTATATGAATTAGATTATGCATCTGTTTATAGTATCCCACAGCATTCTTAGTTGTTAAAGCTGAAAACCTTGTACTAAGTCACAAGAACGTACAAAATGGAGGAAGATGGGTTACTGATGTCAATGAATGCTAAAGGGTAATAATTACTGTCTATAAATTTCAAGAAAAGGGAGGGAATTGAATGCATACCTTACAGCATCCTTCCAAGTACAACATTGTGACTTACTGAGGAAATACTAAAGTAGTGAGAAAAAGGTGCCACAAGGACTCTGCTGTTGGCTAAATCGATACAATGAATTTTTAACAGAGCCTGATAGTTGCAATAGCTGCAGTTTAACCTCAAGGACATGTTGGCTTGTAACGTCATGCCTGAAACTCGCCTACATTCCCCGTAGTGGAGTCTGAGCTGAACATACTCGGAGATTGTTAGTGAAAAGTAACTCCGTATCACTTGAGAGAAAGCTTGTAGTCATTTTCATTTGCATTTTGAATGATTGCATGTAGCCTGTGTTTACTCAGATTTAAAGTTTGTGGGATTCATAATGATGTTGATACTTTTTTATTCCCCTACTCTCAAAGCCATTTATTTGAGCAAATGAAAACACTTCTGGTGAAACGCACATAGTCAAATCCTATGTAAAAGAGGTTATTAAAGAAGCTTGTGTTTAATGAGGAGTTTGTCTGAGTTTAGTTAGCAGGATGGACAGTGCCATTTAACTTAAGCCAGGTTGCAGAGAAATGTTAGCTGTACACAGAAAGTAGTGTGATCCATAGATAATTCATTTGCATGTCTGAAAACTGATAAGTCATCAAAAAGTCACTTCCTCTAGTTTCTTAGATGTGACAAGGGATTTTCTTAACCTTATAAGATATTATGGTGCACACAGCAGCTTTGGGTCATTAGACCTAACTTTGGCTTGAAGAAGCTTTTTTTAAAAAAAAAAAAAAAGAAAAAAGAAAAGAATATAACATTACAAGGACCAAACAATTAATCAATCAATAAAGTAATCATCATCCTAATCACTAATTAAAGTAATCATTAGTAGGAGTTCTGTTATGATATAATTTCAACCATCCGAAGCATCACCATTTTTAGTAGACAGTCTTAGGGCATGTTCTGTTTTCACTAAACACATTTAATCTATTCTGCAGACTCACTTGAGTCAGAACACGTGTCATACATTTACAGAGAGGGTGTGTGATACCAAGTGACTGATACAAATGGAAAATACATCTATTATCTGCCCAGCCAAAAAAATAAAAAAAGATACATGACTTGACAATTGCTGACTCTCATCACAGATACCTTCTGCCATCTAGTGGAATGCAACATTATTGGAATGTTTCTGATCAAATGTATGCTAAAATTAGGTTATCATCTACTGTAATCAATTTTACTAAATGTTTTTTTTTAAACACAATGATGTAATTTAAAGAAAATACTGTATGTGTATGCTAATACTTTGTCCTATTTTGTGTGAAGCACAAGGACACTGCACTGTATTGCTGGTAATTTTGACAACATGTGTGAAGTCAGGTTCACTACTTAATGCTGCTATTGTCAACTGTCATATCCAGGGAAGGAATGCTGCTATTACATCCTCCCTGAGAATTTTTCTTTAATTTAATATTACTTTTTCTTTTCAACACTATGTTCAC
>JBAMYA010000022.1:6000314-6038273 GCA_037176975.1 Arrhamphus sclerolepis
ACACACACACACACACACACACACACACACACACACACACACACACACACACACACACACACACACACACACTTATTTATTTATTTATTTGATTGTTAGTTGTTTTTGTTTTTATTTGAACCTTTGATGAACCTAAGCACATTTTTGTATTTTTAGAATTTAATTTTTTTTTTTATTATTATATTTTATCTATTTCTTTCAGGCATATTATTGATGATACATGCAAGGCTGTGGATTTTTGAAAAAAAAAAAAAAAAAAAAGAAAATGAAAAATACTTTATTTATCCCAGAAGGGAAATTCAATAAATGAAAATGAAATGCCCCCTTCACCCCCCTTTATTTTTATTTATTTTTTTACAATTATAAAGAAAGTGGACTGAAATACTCACGTTAAAGACCCTACGCACAAAAATGTGCACATTGATATCCATTCAAATCCCTATTTTTTTTTCATCCTGACCTAATAAAAATGTAAAATATGCATCTCGTCATTTCACCACTTCATTTGAGCCTTGTGTTCTGGTGGATTTACTTCCCGATTACGTCATTTTTGAAAATAGATTGAAAATAAACCAATTCTTGAGATTTTTAAACCATAAAACGGAGTTACATCGTGACAAAAACTTTTCATTTTAAGGGTTAAAAGAACATCAATATTTGGTGAGTGATTAGGACTGATGATGATTTAATTAATGATAAAAACAGTTTTTAAGACATTTGTATAGCTTGTTTTTTGTTAAGCGCACATCTATATGCGAAGGGACTGTAACTTTTTCGAAGGTTTTTTTTATTATTATTTTACATCTTTGCGTCCTCTACGCGTCCTCTCGACTCGATGATGTCATCTTTACAAGGCGAGCGGTCAGCGGCCATTTTGTTACTGAAGTTAGCTGCGTGCAGCTGTTGATATTTAGTGGTCAGTTTTCACAGAATAAGAAACCTCCACTGTGTCTCGTCTAAATACTACTGTCGGACGCGACCACGTAGACTTGAGGACAACCCGTGCATGCACTGACTCTAAACACAACCAGAAAGCCGCAGCTCATTCATTTCTCGAGCTGTTTTGAGTTTGCTAGCTCGCGAGCTAGCTGGTTAACTTGTTTACACGCGCTGCTAACGGTTTAGAAACATCCAGCTTCTAACAGCCGCGAGCTTTTACACGCGACTGCCGTGGAATGATTGTATCTCACACCTTGTTTACATCCGTGTCCCGTTGCGTTACTTCACTCCACCTACTTAATAGAAGTTAACTCGAGCCGGGATCGACGCCTCGCGTGCGCCGCTCCGGTGTTTACTAATAACGTGGAGCAGCAGGGCTCGGCCATCCTGGACACCATGTCGGAACTGTACATCAGGGTGGCTGAAGATGAAAATGAAGAGCCAATGGAAATACCCTCAGAGGACGATGGTACTGTACTGCTGTCATCGGTGGCAGCGCAGTTCCCTGGGGCTTGTGGTTTGCGGTACAGGAACCCAGAGTCCCAGTGCATGAGGGGGGTCCGGCTGGTGGAGGGAGTCCTGCATGCACCAGAGAATGAGTGGGGGAACCTGGTCTATGTTGTCAATTACCCTAAAGGTGAGAAGGGTTTTACAGCAGCCTGTAGTTACCTGTACATAGAAGATGGATATGCAACAATCTTTTAAAATTGAGTGTAACCTCTTCATCTTTTTTAAATATTATACTGACGTCATTACTTTATGTAATCTAATGTTTTGTCCAACACCATAGGCATAAATTAAGTATGAACATCTTAATGCTTGTAAAACAAACAAACAAACAAACAAACAAACAAACAACTATGGATAAAAGTCCCTGCTGCTTTTCTCATGTAGCCTAATTTAGAGAAGATTTGAAAATCCCATGTAAAATAAATGTTTGGCTCTTTTATCATGGACTGTTAGTTCTTATGAATATCAAATTTGTGATGCCCCACCCACCCACACACACTCACGTACTATCTATTCCCTGTGTATCATCACAGTAAAATAAAGAAGCCAGAGAGCATTAATTTAAATTGATATCAGCTTCAGAGTGCCAAGTATTTTTCTGATAGGATTTTCTGTTTTAACTCCACAGATAACAAAAGGAAGATGGATGAAATAGACGCTGCTTCAGCTGTGAAAATTAAAAGGGGCTTTCAGAAGACATCAGATCTCATTGTCCTCGGTTTGCCATGGAAAACCACAGAGCAAGACCTAAAAGATTATTTCAGTACCTTTGGGGAGGTCATCATGGTGCAGGTATTGATGTTGCATCTGATTCTGATTATTCTTTTCACCCTTTTTTTTATTTTTATTTTATTTTTTATTTTTTATCTTAGGCTTTAAGTACATTTGACATGTATATTGTCTTTTGCATTAGTAACAAAGCTTGCATACTTGCTCCTCACTCAGGTGAAGAGAGATGCAAAAACCGGCAACTCAAAAGGTTTTGGGTTTGTTCGGTTCACTGACTATGAGACACAAACTAAAGTCATCGCTCAGAGACACATGATTGATGGACGGTGGTGTGACTGTAAACTTCCAAACTCAAAGGTATTTCTGACACCCAAGACTCCTGGTGTAGTTTCATACAGAAAGCCTTTAGGTCAAGGACTGATTGGGGGAATACACAAAATACAGTTTGAAACTTTAGTTCATCTTGATGTCATTTTAAGAAAAACTGCAAACATTTTTGTATTTACACTTGTTTTACACAGGATAAATCACTAGAAATTGAACTCATATGAATTATGCTCAAAGTTCAATAGTAATCTTAAGTATGTTGAAATAATACTTTTATATACAGTATTATGATTAAAAAACAGTTATCTAAGATGCATTTTAACTTCTCTGCCCTCTCAGGTTTGTCCTGATGAGCCCATGCGAAGTCGTAAAATCTTTGTCGGCCGCTGCACAGAGGACATGACGACTGATGACTTGAGGCAGTACTTCATGCAATATGGTGAAGTCACTGATGTCTTCATCCCCAAACCTTTCCGAGCCTTTGCATTTGTCACATTTGCTGATGATCAGGTAAGACTTTCCACACCACAGAATTTGAAGAACATTTAGCATGGGATAAGAATAATCAATGATACAATGAAAACTACCAAAGCTATTAAATATTATTATTGCATTTATAAACATAGGTGTTTAGGTTGCTAATAAAATAACTGCTAGAAGTGGATATGATGTACATTTAAATACTACAGTAACCCTAAGAGGCTATGTTTCCCTTGTTAAAGAGATCTTTGATTTAAATGGGACAAAACCTGGTTAAATAAAAGTTTTTGAATATAGTAAAATATTAATAATAAAAAAAACATGGAAATGTGGGGTTAATTTGACTCACTTTTTTCTTAGGTCGCCCAGGCCCTATGTGGAGAGGACTTAATCATCAAGGGTGTCAGCGTGCACATCTCCAATGCTGAGCCCAAACACAATAATAGTAGGCAAATGATGGATCGAGGGCGTTTTGGGGCTGGTGGGTTCAGTCAGGGCTACGGCAATAATCGTGGTGGGCTAGGCAGCGGTAGTGGAGGTGTTAACTTTGGGGCTCTGGGCCTTAACCCAGCGATGGTGGCAGCTGCCCAGGCAGCGCTCCAGAGCAGTTGGGGAATGATGGGCATGCTGGCTAACCAGCAGGGTCTGACCACAGCGGCAGGCACAGCTACTACCACCCGAGATCAAACCTATAGTTCTGCCAGCACCAGTTACAGCAGTCCCAGCTCAGCTGGTCTTGGCTGGGCTGCAGGCACCAACAACGCCTCAAGCAGTGGCTTCAGCTCCGGCTTTGGCACTTCTATGGAGTCTAAGTCCTCTAGTTGGGGAATGTAGCTAGCTACAAGTTGACCTTTTCTGTTGCTGTTAGTCTAATCTGGTAAGTATACCTACAAGGGGGAATGGCTTGTATCTTATTTAAGAAAAATACACTGCCTTTTATTTTATTAAAGAGAAGATTTATACTTGTGTGACTGGCTTTGTAGTCATGCATTGAATGGGTGAAACGTTTTGTTTGTTAGTGGAATCTGCCCCACTATTATTTGTGAAAATATGTTATACAAAGATTACTGTGCATGTACTATAACTATAAACATGCACGAGTATCTCACAATCCCCCGACAGCCCAGTGTGAAAATGGCATTATAGTATAATGAATGTGTGTGTATATATATACATATATATATATATATATATATATATGTCTGCATATGGTTGTATCTTTTTGTTTTTGTTTGACGACTTTTGGAAAGGCCTTCATGAAAGTCTCTTCTGCAGTTCACCAACTCTTTCGCAATTTCCCGGAAGGAGTCGCATCATTGGCAGCAATGTTGGGCAGATCTCAGTTTCAGTACCCCTCCTCCCATGTGTAAATGCTTTAATCAAGAACACAGCTTCATTCTGCATATACTGTCTTAGACGGTGGGTGCTTTTGTTTTTTCCTCATCTTTTTTGGGATATGAAAAAAAAATCTCCCTTGTTCTTTTCAAGCTCAGTGAGTGGGATTGGTGATGGGCCGAGTGAAAGTGAGCGAAAGGATAGCAAAATGAAAGAAAGCAAGTGTGAGAAGAACAATTTGTGCGCATTCTTTTCTTTTTTTTATTTTTATTTTTTTAAAGAGACCTATGCCTGCGAGAGTTGAGAAGAACCTGTGGCTTTGTGCGAGTGTGAGGGGAAGAAGCAAGTACGAATGTGTTCCCAGTGGTCATCACAAGGACATTTCTTGCATCTCAAAATCCCTAAGCTCTCTGCTATTTCATATCATTTTCTACCAAACCTTTAAAAAAAAGCAAAAAAAATGTCAAGTTCTATGATTATTTGTATGCTTTTGTAGATATTTCCTTGCTGTCTGATTCGACGTGAGTGCTGTGTCTGGTTGTGTGCTTTATTTTCTCCTTGTTACCACCCTCTCTGTGTGAAAATGTGACTTTGTTATATGGTGTTTGTGTGAGGAGGGGAGAACACTGAAAGTGTGTTGAAGTTTGAAAGACATTGATGTGGCGAATGCCTGAAAAGTTCCCATTGAAAGTTTGTGTTTGAAGTGGTTATGAATGCATTTTCTATGTTTTGTCAATCAAAGGGAAGTCTAAAATAAAACTTTATTTGACTAGGTATAATACCCTCTTGACAGTGACTTATTATTTTTTTCCACTTTACATTAATTGAATTGCCAACACTTTAATTCACATGTATAGGGGCTTCGGACATGGAAAACCCAGGTTTTCGTCTGAAACGAGATTGGAGTCAGTTGCATGGAAGACGAAGCCATTGTTCACTGAGCTGGTTCAAACCACAGTGGAATTGGAGCAAGACTTCGCTAATCCTGAAAAGGGTCTTCATCACCTCACTAGCAAGAAATGGATCACCAAATTTAAAGTGGATCATACTCACTAATATTCAACTGACTTGTTTTTTTTTAATTTTTGTACCTGTGCAGTCACGACCAGAAATCACATCCTGTCGTTGGCGTTCATACATTTATGTCCTCTGAAATCTGGCGCAAATTCTGCTTTTCTAAAACATGCCTTTAAGAAACTATTGGCCATCACTGAAATTTTCATTTTTTTGTTTTTTTCCAAGATTTAGTATGGACAGAAGTGGCATTAATATTTTGTTTATTTTTATTTAAGATTAAGTGAACTGTATGAACTGATAGATTTTAAATGAAAACTTGCAGCTGACTGATTTAGACATGCCAGCACTAAGTCTCACTTTGTTGAAATGAAAGTGTTGAATTGTAAAATAAACCTTTGAAGTTTTTAATCATCTCTGGTCTCTCCGTGTTGATAAATGTTCTTTGTTTTAATGACACATCTAGCTGTAGTTTTTATTTTTCTGAATTTAAAAAAAAACAAAACGATTTATTTATTTAATGTTTGCAGTTAAGTGCCTTTAACTGGGACATTCAGGTTTTTGCTGGCTGGTTAGTGGGTGTAGTTTCAATTTTTCACCTGATGATGTCATTGCTGTGCCACTTTAATAACTGTTTACTCATGCAAGATTTTGCGTTAACTTATTTTTAAGTTTATTTTTGGTTAGAAACAACTATTCAACATCTTAGGCATTTCATTAAAAATTCATTAAATACTGTTTTCTCATTTGTGAAGTTAAAAATGATTGTGAAACAATGTTCTCTAAAATGCATTTGAAATTCTTTTTGAAAAAATACTTGTCCATATTATTAAAGGATGTACAGTATGTATGTATCAAAAGGGTTAATTTCCTGCGTGATTATATCATCATTAATATATTGTGTGACAAAAGTGATGCTGAAAACACTGGAATACCATTTCTTTCTCCTACTGTTAGCAGGTTGGGTAGGTCTTCCAGAGAAGGTTCATGGGAGGTGTTCCTGATGGTCCTCTGCCAACTTGTAAGTAAGGTACTTTAATTAGATTCACCTGTTTTCTGAATTCACTGTGTGTGTGTGTGTGTGTATACATACATATATGTATATATAACAGCTGACTAGAAAATACAAGCTTACAGGCTGAAGTTTGCATAAAAGGCCAAAGATGTCAGACATTTGCCTAATTGTCTATTAGTTGAAAATTTATAAACGAAAAACCATTTTTTTTAAAAGTCACCAGATGGAATTAAATTAACCAGTTCTGTTAACTCGCCTTTTTGATTTTACAGTCCCAGGCTTTCATTGGTTGATAAAGCATGCATGGTTGGCCCCACACAGTGTGACTGACAGGTCTGCAAGGCGTTTTGCAAAACCAATCAGTTTAGCCTCTTTTTGACCTTAATGGTTGCCGTTAGTTTCACAGCATCCACTTACAATGTTGCTGGTAGTTGTAGAAGAAAACTCAGCATATGCACACAGGTGTTGTGTTTACATCCAAGCAAGCCAGATATGATAGATTATTTATTACGATTTTTTTTTTTTTAAAACCAGTTCCAAGTAACGGATATGGACTTAAAACTTAATTCTTTTATTAATTTTTAATTCAAGGTTTGTTAACCCTGAGCTATCACTTTACTTCTGCTAGTTATTTTGAGGATAGTTTTGTTTCATTGTTCTTTTTCTGATGTTTGTTTGTTTTTTTTTATAATTTTTTTCATAGGTGGCCACAGTGAACTTATCTGGCTTATACATAACTTGATTCATTGACCAAAAGACAGGGACAGGTTGATCACCTACCAACCTAACTGGAACAGTGTCAGCAACCACATCACTGAAAGCGATGTAGAAACTAAAGAAAGTAAAGACTGCTTAATCATGTGACATCGTTCTCTATGACTGCAGATGACCTGAACTTCTCTTTGACTTGCACTGCACTCGCATAACAGATTCTTATGCTTTAATGCATCTTCTGCTTGCTGTAGGCCTCGTTAGCATTCCAAGGTCCTGAAGGTTCATGCAGTGAAGTCTGATAACTGAGTGGTCTTTATGAGGCTTGAAGTATACGCACCCTGTTAAGCAAATGAATGACAGGGTTTTTATTGTTTTTGTTGTGCCGCGTTCCCCTTGAAGATCAAAGCTGGCACAAGGAGTCAAATACAAAGGTCTATTAAGTGCCCCAAGAGGCTGCTGCTGAAAGCCTTACATTAACATTAACATGACGTTTGCCAAAGGCATAACAGTGCAGGTGTCAGAGGCTTTGTTTACCGTTTAACAGCTGGTGTAATAGTAGTTGTGACAGATTCCTGTCAGGTACAACATCCCTAACTGCAGTGGGAGTATTAACAGCGCATATTTTTCAACAGCTGATAGCAGGCTTACAGCTGAGTCCCTGATATTACAGTATTGATTCTTTAAAAATGCTCACCAAGAAGCGTTTTAAGAAAAAGAAAAAACTGAATTCACCTTTAACTGTGTGAGAATGTTTGTTTTCCAAATTTGAGTTTATTCATCCCTACCTCCCAGGTTTTATAATTAGTTTGTTTTTTTATTCACTAAGTGATGCACATCTGCAGATCCGAGATACACTTAACAGGACAGTTTGTGCTGCCTTTTGTTTTCAAGAACTAAATGTAAGCCTTATCAGTTAAGGTAGTATTAGGTCCACCTGATGCCCAACACTCCTTACATTTTACCACCCATCAAATATAAATAAATACATGCACTATATATTAGTAAGTTCTGGCTCAGCATGATAGTGTCTGTCAGTCTTTTAAATTGCAATCATGTTAATATATCTGCTGGTTTCTAATATGTGTTGCCTGATTTAGTGCTACACACAAACATTTCAATCCTGTTTAAAGCTCCCACAGAATAAGGACAAGCTAATTGTAAAGGGATTGAAATCTTTATTTAGCCTATTGCAGCACAGTGTAACATTTCACCTTAATCCAGTGTTAACGCCAGGTACCTGGGCCCAACATGACAGGTGAACATTAGCTCTTTGTTGCCCCCTCTCTAGTGACCACTACTACATGAGAGAGGAGTGAGGGTTTAACAAATAATATATGATTCCAGTGCTTGATAAATAAAACTACAAGTCTCTAAAAGAAGTAAAAAGATGGGTGAATGTGATTTTTAGGGTGGATGGCATGGTTATAAAGGTGGTCCCTTTGTCCTCAGACTTTAATCGTGCTTGTTTTGTTTTTTTGTTTTTTTTGAATAAGGTGAAAATGGTCCTTAGGCATTATAGGATGAAGACGAGACATTTCCACCGTGGCCTGTCCAGTTGGTGTGAATGAAATGACCAGGATTTGACAGCAGCTCATATGTGTGGGCTCCAAAGTAGTCCCTCTGGGCCTGGGTGAAAAAAAAAAGGCAAAACAAGTGAGGTAAGATTGATTGAACTCCTAAATAAGAATGCTACTTCACTTCTACAAAGTTAAGTCGGTGCTCTGTCAAACATTTTTTGACACTGGAGGACCTGGAGAAAACCCACTCAAGCATGAGGGGAGCTTAGTTTCACATTCATATGCTGCCACAGAGTAGCAAGCACACACTCCACACTGTAGGGATCCTAAAGCCCCCATATATCCCCACACACCAATCCTGCATGTGATCTTTCTAATCTCATATACTCAACACTTCGGCCATATGCTCGGTGGTCACTGTTCTGTAGCCACTGTTTTCTTACCTGGATCAGGTTGGCCGGCAGCTGCTCGTGTCTGTACCCATCATAGAAGGACAAAGCTGTGGTGAAGCAAGGCATGGGGATGCCATGCTGAACTCCAGTGCTGATGGTTCTGCGCCAGGACTCCTAAAGCAGGAGAATGAACTGATTAACAGCATCACAATGTTCGTGCTCATCCAGCTAATTTCATTTTGTTTGTATCTTTGTTGTGGTATTAAATGCAACAACAATTATATCAGTGACACTATGTTGTCTAATACCAGCTGAGTCCAGCTGGGGTCACTATTGGCTTCTCTTAAATACTTTATTATGAAGTACATAAAAGACGTTTCTGTTTTAAAGCTGCTCCCAGAGGTTACGCTTCCTATAAATTAGCTGTTTGGGTTGAATTAAATATCACTGTCTTCAGGCATTACATAAAAAATACCTCCCACCCCCATTTATTAAAATTAAATTCTCATGCCATTTCATACTGCTAACAATTAAGGTGTCAAATCAGTGTTGCTTCATTCATTTGCTTTCTAAAAAAAAAGAGGAAATAGTTTTTTTTCTTTTTCTTTTTGCATCAATGTGGTTCTTGCAGTTTGGTGTTTGGTCACTTCCTTCTTCCTCATACCTGACAGTCTTGCACAGCATTACTGAAGAAATTGTCCAGCAGCAAGTTCTGCAGGTCAGTGTCCCTGTCAAACGCTTCTTTGATTTTGCCAAGGAAAACACTGGTGAGGAAAGAGAGAGAGAGAGAGAGAGAGATTACTACATGTGATGTAGATTCTTAGTCTGGCATTACAACACAGAGCAATTTATATTTAATTAAATATAAAAAAAAGGTTACACTTCTTGTGTTCTTCTCTCACAGACCCAAAGAAGATATGTCTTTGAACAAGTGTTTTGCAACTTACATTCTAAGCTTCTTTTTTTTTTTTTAAAAAAAAAAAAGAAGTCTAAACTATCTTTTTCAAGAAGTGGTGTCTTACTACCTAACCCCACATTCATATTTGTTAATCAACATTGTACAACGCTGTAATGAGGTAAACTTGTGGTATGTGTGAGGACACATGGGGATAAAACATACCTTCTGATGATACAACCTCCTCTCCACATTAGAGCAATCGCACCGTAGTTGAGCGACCAGTCAAACTCTTTGGCTGCCTGTCGCAGCAGCATGAAGCCTTGAGCATAGGAAATGATCTTAGAGGCGTAGAGGGCCTGGAGGAAGAGAGCTGGTCAGTTTATTATTAAAAAAAGGACATAAATTGATATACATTTTGGCCACAGTGAGAGGAAGGAAAAAAAAGACCATTCTATGTTTTTATCATAGCATGTCAAATTTGACCTGTAACTAGATTAAGGAGGAATAAACTGAATTTGAAAAGGCATCAACCTGTTAGTAAGACTGAAGGGGGAGGGGTAGGAGACCCATGCATAAATTCAGACAGCTCAAACAAAAAACCCAAAACATCTTATTCTCCATTTCTCGTCTCAACAATCAGCAGCTACTACGTACTAGCTCACTGGACAAAAAAAAAAAAAAAAAATCACAAAGCAGAAAAAGGCTTTACGAAGTTTTCAGGCAACTGATCCTTAGGTCATAAAATATGGGAGTTGGTAATTAATAGAATCAGGGGAGATGAATCTGTGGTCCAAATGACCAGCATATTCTAACTGTCCCAAAAAAAAAAAACCTGCTACGATAGGATATGGATCCTAAATTTAGCACATATCCATAACAGGCTACCTGAACAGGTGCAGCCTGAAGGTTTCACCATGGCCAAACATCAGATATAAATGCAGAGAAATGAAACAGAGCTAGAATCCTTTAGCTGGGAATCTGTGTAAAAGAGCTGAAATAACACCATGACAATTTTAACCTCGCCCTCAGTAAAGCAACTGGCTCTGTTGTTAGGTGTGATCACAGGGAAGTACTGGCACATGTATACTACTACTACTACTACCACCAGAGGATTCCACTGACAGACACCATCAAACCTAGATGTAAACTCAAAACATGGAGGGAACAGAAAGAGTTGGTATTTGAATGATACTGGGATGAAAGGAGAGCAACAGCTTCAATACTGTAGTTGGTGTTTGAACCCTTAATCATGGATATCAGATATACAGCCCCATTGCCCCTGTAACATCTCTAATGTGCAGTTTATTACATCTTGAATACCTTAAGTGTTAAATTGTGAGGACATGCATAAGTGAGGCTCCAAACAAATGCAGCATATGCTAAGTAGGCCTCATAAACATAGAAATATGCATGCTTTTAAAGCATTAAAAGCATGTATACTTTCAGCCTTGACTGGCTGAATGGAACATATACAAACCCTATTACATGGAAAGGGGGAGGAGGGGTTACAAACAATGAACAGTGTACGGTGCCCAAACATTCACAAATGTCACTATTGTATCATTGTCAAAAAAAAAAAAAGGGGAAATAATAATAATCACCTTGGACACAATTTGTGTGCGGTATGTCAAACATGTCATTAAATTTAACATTAGCTACTTCTTTTTTTTTAATGAATGGATAAAGTTGATAAGTTGTGAACAAGTTTATAGAAAGTGTGTAGCTCACTTTATATCTAGCAAACACAGAAGGAAAGAAAGTGGAGCAGCTTTACAGGAGGCCCAGATGGTATAAAAGGTGGAAATCAATGTCCCTTATATATTTAACTTCAGGTCATGCATGTAATCATGCAGCTATACTGACAAACAAAAAATGTTTTCCAAACATTTGCATGCCACCATATGCAATGAAAAGCAACCACAAGTTGCAGGTTTGCAGTGTTTGTAAATGTTTTTAGGTAATAGTTTTCAACACATCTGAAATACTTCAGTTACCAAATCTCAAACCCCTTCCTGCTACTTAACCAGTTGTTTCTTTTCCCTTTTCGATCTGCTGTTGTTTTGCAAATAAAAATTATGCATTTTTCCATCACCTCTAACATTATGGCAATATGCAGTTGATTGAGCATGCTGTCTCAAGCTGCTGTGCTTTTTAAACTGGAGTATATGTGACAGTGTGTGCTCTACCTTTCTAATGTCTTCCAGAAAGGTAGCCTTGTCGCCGCTGAATTTGACCCCCTGGGGCCCCGAGAGACTGCGGCTGGCCTCCACTCTCTCCTCTTTTAGAGAAGACAAGCATCTGGCAAAGACAGCCTCCCCTGAGACACAAAAATGGATGAATAGAGATGGACAGAGTCAGCCTTCTAGAGAGGTCACAGAACGTAAGGAGCACAAAAACACAGATAGCTCTTCAACCAGGACAAAAATAATTCGATGTGTATGTATATGTGTGTACACACACACAAAAAGAAACATGCAAGACAATCCCAAGTTACACTAACACTATCCTATCATTAGGACAATGTTCAAGGATCAGCATGACTCTGCAAATTTCTAACCCAGTTTTTTAGCCTATTAGAAATGCAATCTAAAACCTGGAAGTTTTCAGGAAAACTTATAGTTGTCCACAAAGAAATCTGTTTTATTCTTCAGACTCAAAAGAAACTAGACACAGCACAATAAATTATACATTTCCGTGCCATTCTGTCAAGGTGAAAGGAAGAAAACCTGCTCAGTCAGCATGACTTGGTAAAAACTGACCAGCTAAGATGATGCAAGACTGTCTAGTAAACCATCCCACTGGAATGTCATCCATTCTGAGTCAGAAATCCACCCATGCATACTGCTACATGCTGGCTGGATCAGATCTCACACAATGAAGCCTTTTGTACTACAGCTGTCAATCACAAGAGGATCTACAGCCTGTCAGGGACTGAGCAAACAACATAAAATAAATCTAATCCTAACAATGGCTGCAGGGATTTGTTGACAGACCAATCTGCGTAGCAAAATACTATACAATACAATGCAATAATCCTCACTTATAGTTTACTATCCATGTGAGTTTAACTTCCAACGATGGACACCCACTCTAAACAAGGACATCAACTCTGCAGAACTGATACTGCAATACCCTGTTTGAAAACTAATATCGCTTGGTTGTTTATGAAACAGTCACAGCAAACACCAAAGCCAAATCCTCATTATGTCACTTGAGATGAGAAGGCCTTTAGAAAAGCCTTCAATCTTCTTACGGGCAGCCTCATATTGATCACGTCTCCTCAAAGAAGCTCACTGGAAACATGTTGGCTAACAACAAATGTAATCACCCACCTTACTGCTTTTTCACATGCAGATGCATTGTTTAAATGTACAGGTGTTTTGCAATCTTTTTTTGTTATGTTATCACAAGGAACACAGTTTACTGAAAGCAGTCGGCACTGAAGGAAGAGAGAAGGAAATAAGATACTTCCTTGTCTACCTTTCTTCCTCTTACCGATCAAAGTGACAGGTGTGCCATACTCCAGCGCTGAAATGGCTGTCCACTTCCCTGTTCCTTTCTGTCCAGCACTGTCGCGGATCTTTGGCAACAGATGTGCACCATCAGAGTCTCTGTACTTAAGGATGTTAGCTGTGATCTCAATGAGGAAGGAGTCCAGCTCTGTCTTATTCCACTTGTCAAAAGCCTGAGTGTCAACACAGGGATGTAATTCAGTTGGCTGTTGGCTTTTAGTAAAATTTTACATTGAGGAGGCACAAAAAGCTCACCTGTGCCATCTCATCATGCTCCATCCCCAGGACATCCTTCATCAGGTGATAGGCCTCACAGATCAGCTGCATGTCTCCATATTCAATGCCGTTATGGACCATTTTCACAAAATGTCCTGCACCCTCATCTCCAACCTGCTCAAGGAACAAAGTGCTATAAAATGTCTTGCTCTAATAACCACTGCACTGAACAAAAATCAGAAAAACCATCCACTCACCCAGTCGCAACAAGGCTCTCCTGTTCCGACCTTGGCAGCGATGCTCTGGAAGATGTCTTTTATATGAGGCCTAGAATCATAACAAGTATTTATTTTTTATCAGTGTAAATGCTGAAATTGCCTGTCAGTAAGTTCATTTGACAACCAGTGACAGTTTGTCATGACTTACCAGGCCTCTTTATGTCCCCCTGGCATAAGTGACGGTCCATAACGTGCGCCCTCCTCTCCACCACTCACTCCACTGCCAACAAACAGCAAGCCTTTCTCCTTCAGGCTCTTACACCGCCGCTGTTTGACAAAAACGCAGAGGAGCTATGAAGGCAAACTCTGAGGAAAAAGGTTTCAACCAAACAGCCATTTTGATAGTCTTACTGTTGTGTCTCTATATTCAGAGTTGCCACCATCAATGATGATGTCCCCAGCCTCAAGAAGAGGAACCTTTAAAAAAAAAAAAAATAAAATAAAAAATAAATTAAAAAAAATAAAAAGTAAAATGTAAAGATACTCTTGGGTGATTTAAACTTTTGGGACACCATACAGACCAGTTTGTCAATGAAGTCATCCACAGCTTGTCCAGCTTTGACCAGCAGGATGATCCTCCTGGGCTTCTTCAGCTTGGACACCATATCCTCCAGGGACTCTGCCCCGATCACTTTAGAGCCTTTCGCCTCATTCTGCAGGAAGTCGTGCACCTTGGACACAGTTCGGTTGAAGGCACACACCTGTGGGAGAGATATTGTGTCTATTAGGTGAAACAGAAGTAGGATTTGTCTACCCAGGAGAAGTGGAGGCCACGGTCATACCACAAAGCCGTTGTCATTCATGTTCATGATGAGGTTCTGGCCCATGACAGCCAAGCCAATCAGTGCAATATCTGCCCTGTGAAAACAAGAATAATGCTATTTACTTACATACACACACACATATATATATATATACACACACACACTATATTTTTTTTTATAAAACCTGGACTATAACACAAGCTTCCGAATCACTTCATTTCCCAGAATCCAAAGCGATGTCTGTAGTTCATCCATTTCAGTTTTTTGTTTTAAAATTTCACGTCACATATATCTGACACAAAAGCAGGTCGGCTTCATAACAAGACAACATCACTATAACTCAGGTAACTCACGAAAAAGATTACTCTCAGGAAAAAAAGACCACAAACTCTAAGGGAAAACATCGCTTAGAAGAACTGTTTTCCACGTCTTCCACCATGTGAAAAAAAATCGTTAGAAGACTTACTGAGCCATGGTTTTCTGTGGGTGACGGTAAGCAGGTTAGAAGTATTGAAATGACAGTCGAGCTCAGACGACAGCTCCTCGGAGATTTCCTCCTCACTCGTTTTTCACTTCCTCCTTCAATGGCTCTCATCGACACGTGACGGAGAGGCTTACGTCGGCCCACGTATAGCATCCACCAATGAGACCTCGTCGAAGTAAACGAAGGGCCGTGGACTGCGAGTTCTGATTGGTCTGAAAGCCTGAGCAGAGCTATCGATTCTTCTATTGGTTATTTTGGCGGTCACTCAAACTACGTCAGCGTACGCCCACGAAGTTGAGTGGAGTAAATTTAATAGTTATTTTTCTGCTTTGTACGCTTATAATACATATTGTTACAGTAATTACTGGTATTTAAATGTATTTAAGATGTATTAATAAAAGCCAAGATGAAGCTTTTTGTTACTTTTAAAATAAACCATTTTCACAACAAAGCATTGTTTGAATGTCGCATGTCACAAAAAAAGTGGGGTTTTTTTTTGTTTGGTTTGGTTTGGTTTTAATATATGATAGAGCTCAAGAGGATCCATTGATCAAATACTGCATTGCAAACTAAAATTACACCGGGGGAGAAAAGTACCCAACACACAGTAATTTTGTTTGTTCCTTCTATCTAAATAGAAAAGTGCTGCATGCATTGAGATGTATCTAACTGAAAATATTATGGAGATATGTGAAGGGTTGAAACTGAGAGATTGTATTGCTTTTTGAAACATATTTAGTCCAAACTAGATGGCACAGGGGGCAAGAAAATACAATTTTTAAAAAGTAACAAGCAACCTTTTCAAGTACTAGTTCCACTTCACACTCTTTTTTTCAGGGCATATGATTTCCCCAGAGTTAATAAACCATGCCTAATTCTTCTTCTTCTAATAAGTGGAAATTTGTGACATATCAAAAGAAAGTGACTGCACTTAATCAGTTTGTCAGATCAGCTTATTATCGTAACTGCTTGATGTTTGACAGTAATATGTGTGTGTCTGTATTATGTCTGTACTATATACACACACACACACACACACACACACACATACATGTATGTATGTATGTGTATATACATACATATATATGTATGTAGATATATGTGTATGTATATATATATATATATATGTATATATGTGTGTGTGTGTGTATGTATATATCCATCCATCTTCCTCCACTTATCCGTAGCTCTTCCGGGAGGATAACCAAGGCGTTCCCAGGCCAGCCGAGCAACATAGTTGCCCCAGCGTGTCCTGGGTCTTCCTCTGGGTCTCCTCCCTGTGGGACATGTCTGGAACACCTCCCGAGGGAAGCGTCCAGGGGGAATCCGATATAGATGCCTGAACCACCTCAGCTGGCTCCTCTCGATGTGGAGGAGCAGCGGCTCAACTCCGACCTCCTCCTGGGTGACAGAGCTCCTCACCCTGTCTCTAAGGGAGCGCCCCGCCACCCTGCGGAGGAAGCTCATCTCAGCCGCTTGTATCCGGGATCGTGTTCTTTCGGTCATGACCATAGGTGAGGGTATGGTCAAATGAATTTTCAAATTTGGTTATTTCTCAATTTGAAAATGCATTTTCAAAAATATTTTAAAAATACATTATTTAATGATGACTTCATTATTAATTACACAATTCATTTTTATTAAAACTCAAATTAAAATATTCAATAAAAAAAACACTTTAAAAATGTAACTTTTTAAAATGTATTTCTTAACGAATTTGACATCTAGTTAAAAAATCTACTAACAAACAGTGTTTGCAGCGTGCAAAGATGACAGTCAGTGGTGTAAACTGGGTGCAAATCAGTGTCTGTGGACAAACCAAGCTGCAGCGGACAGAGAGTTAAACTGAGCACTTGGCTCTTATAGCCAGGTGCACCAAGACCAGGTGCTCTGATGACCAAGAGCCACCTGGTTAACACACCTACCTATGACCAAGACAAATGACTTAGTCAGATGACAAAACCAGGCCAGGGTTGTCACACTTCATTTTAATTTCAAAATTAGTAGGCTAAAGGATTCCATTTCCTTTTCAATGACACTCCTGGTCCTCCATACCTGTTGTTATAAAACAAATTATGATGACAGAATCGAATTAGAAAAATAAAATGTCCCAAGATTACATTTGAAATTATAATATAGTTAATTTGTCAAGGGATACATACAATATAATTTACAATATAACTTTAAATATGGACATAAGGGTTAAACAAACAAACAAAAAATAACATGAAAAAACTCATTTGTGCCATTGGTGTGCTGGTAACTTGATTTGAGCAAACTTAAACAGTTTGAATATGTTTTTGTATGTGACTGTCCTCTCGGTTTGACTGGTTTGTTAATTTCAACTTGACTAATCTGCTTTTTATTTGCAAAAGATACTTTCTATTTACACACAAAAGATAATTGGTAAATATTCTGACTTATCATCTTAAGTTACTCAAATAAGGTAAGGAAACACATCTGTGAGGACAATGATTCTTAAATGGTGTGGGGTATTCCCATACCAGGATATGAGGATAGAGGGAAACTTTATGTTCATAATTATTTCTATATGCACAAGTCTTTATTTGTAAATAAGGTAATTATTTTCTTTTCATACAGGTTTTTTTCTGTATTTTAACATGTTGTTAGTTTTAAGAATTGGATTAATTTCTTGTTTGTTTGTTTTTTGATTGTTCAAGAGAGACCACTACAAACGAGCAATGTTTTTGCACTGTTACAAAGTTTTTCTTTGCTTTTTTTTTTTTTTTTTATTACAGGGGTAGATCACTGGGAGAAAAAAAGAAAAGAAAAAACATTGCAAACGCCCTCCCATCCACTAGGGGGCATTAATGAGCTACATTACCCACCAGATATTCAAGGAAGTCCAAGAACAAGACAAAGTTGGCCAACGAGTTGTAGTTGTTTTATTTTTTGTGAATGTAGTTTTGTGTTCGTGTGTTTGGGTTATGTTGTAAACTGCTTTTAAATTCACACCCTTTAGTACATCAAAAAGTGCCTTCAGCAGCTCCGGTTCGCTCTGCAGAGATTTCTGGCGCCACATACATTTAATGAACTACAAACACCAGTTTGGTATTGCTTACGTCACTTTATTGAACCTTGACACAGTGACTGAAAATCGCACCCAGGTCTGACTTATTCTGAACTGACCTTTAACTCACTAAAATTCGTTCACACCTTTGTACGGCTATCAGCAGTAAAGAGCCAGTGAGTCCGCAGAGCTGAAGATGACCTCCAAAAAAGTGGTGGAGTTGTTCTATGATGTGGTCTCCCCGTACTCCTGGCTCGGCTTTGAGGTTTGATTATTTCGCTTGACAGCTTCAGTAGATCTTAAACATTGTTGAGCAGCTTTATAACATGCTTTCGTGTACATATGTTTTCGCAGGTGATGTGTCGCTACAGAAATGCGTGGGACATAGACCTAAAACTGCGCCCTGCGTTTCTAGGAGGTGTCATGCAAGGATCCGGTCAGTAAACAGTCAACAAAATATCAGTAAACAGTCTGAAGGGCATCACTCTTGTTCATATGCGCGAGGACGTTAATCATGTCTATCTACCGGGTTACCAGAGAGTCTTTGGAGCCTCAGTGCTTAGTCTGTGTGTCATGATTGAGTCTGACTTCAAATTATTTCAGTATCAGTACTTCTCAAATAGTGGGGCGCGACCCCCATTTTTTGGCATTTTATGGAGCCTTGTCCATGCATTTTTTTTTTTTAATAATAGACCCCTGTAACAGTGTTTTTACAGGTCTACCTTAAAGACAGGATAGCTGCAGAATGCTGCTGCTTGGAATGTCTACTTCTGACATCTGCACTCTACCTTTCTAAAAGTTTTTTTTTAATTTTTTTTTAATTTTATTTTAAAGTCTGCTGTTGTTTTATAAATGTTTTAATTATTATAGGGTATCTTTTGAACCTCAGGGACATTGAAGGTCATCCTGGACATTTCTGCCTTCAGAGTTAAAACTAAACATGTTTTCGTGTAGGCTTTTATGCTTTCTGCAAAGTGCTTTGAATTGTCTTGCTTTTGAATCATGTTACTCCAATGCATTTTGTTCATCTTTGCTTGAATAATCTATATCTTTTGTGACAGACAACAAGCCTCCTGGTTTGGTTCCCAACAAAATGATGTACATGAATAATGATCTGAAGCGCCTGGCAGAATACTTTGATGTCCCTTTGCAGCCACCATCAGACCCCTTTGAGACCATGTTCCAAAAAGGTACCTACGAGTAAGATCAGTGCTGTAATCAGAATGCTCTGTTGTTATTGCAGTAAATCTTTGCTGTTCACATCTTCAAAAAGAAAATAAGGAGAAAAAAATTTTTTTGCTTTTATAATTTTCAGACCCATATTAAACAGGATTTGATGCCCTTTCTTCCTGTGGTTACCGTTTCTGCTTTCAATCAGGCCACCTCATGTGTGACTTGAATCATCAAATCTTTAAGAAGACTGTCACCTGAAACTTTATTCAAGTTCATTAGCAGTTCAGTTTCACCTTCTCACATGGAAATAACAGATGGTAATTGGAACCTATAGTGACATGCACAGGTCTGAGTCTGGCCCTTGAACATCTCCTCCAAACTGTTTCAGCCATTGCACTGATGTGAGTAGAGTCAGAGACTGAAACAGATGGACTCAGCCATTACCAATTTATGTCTAACTCTAAACTTAACATTATTACAAAGTCTTGGATATATGCCTTTTGTGAACTCTCAGCAATGCTGTTTATTATATTAAGTCCATTAACAACTCTCTTTTAGCTGTTTAACATATTAAGTGTCAGACCTTCTTTCGCCATCATTTGCTGTTTAGCAGACATTAAGTGGGGACAGTTGGCTTATCTAAGAAGCAGTTGCCTGCTGATGCTGAGACTTGAGACTGATCAGAGTTGAGATAACTAAACCAAAACAAAGAGCAGAATCTTGATAAAATACCACCCATGTTACATGTACCCTCCCTTTTATATTGTAGAACTTTTCATTTCATATAAAAACTTTGATCAGTGCACATTTGAGGCCATTGTTAGATTGTTTCCTTAGTGTTGACATTTTCAATAAAAACCAGGTGGTGATCCAAGGTAGGTAAGGGTAAAGATTCTTAAAAGTCATCATCCGTTTATTTTCTCAGGATCCTTGTCTGCAATGCGATTTGTGACCGCAGTGCAACAGAGGGTGAAAGGTGGCGACAAACTGGTAGAGCAGGTTTCCCGCGAGCTTTGGAGACGAATCTGGAGCGAAGATAAAGACATCACTGAACCCTCATCACTGTCTGAGGTAGCAACATTTTTGTAACACACTAATTACATTAAATAAGAAAGAAAAAAAGATCGACTTGCTATTTATTCTTGGCACATCTCCTTTATGCAGGCAGCAACAAAAGCAGGATTGTCTGACGCTGACATCAAGGAAGTGCTGAAACTGTACACCTCAGCGGAGGTTAAAGAGAAACTTAAAAGCACAACGCAGGAAGCGCTTAATTATGGGGTCAGTTGTTCTTTAGCTCTGCTTAGAGTTTAAGAGAAGAGTGAAAAGAGTCACAGTGTTGTGAACAAAATCTTCTCGCCCTGACTCTTTCCCAGGCTTTTGGCTTCCCCATGATGGTGTGTCATGTTGATGGAAAGCCAGAGATGTTTTTTGGGTCAGACAGATTTGAGCTCATGGCCTTCTGCATTGGTAAGAAATATTAACCAAAGGAAAAAAAAAATCTTTCTTTTAAATAGTTCTTTAAACATTAATTTTTTTACTAATACATCCAGTGTATGACCATAGTATTTTTATGTAGTAAGAATAAATGTCTGCGTTTAGTGTTGCACTCACCATTTATCCAAACATTAGTCAACGGACATTTCAAAGGTTTGGAGATGACTGTCCATTTAGTTTTAAATAATAAGTGTCTGAACCTTTATCAGCTGAGTAAAACATTGCACACTATGCAAACACACACCCTCACACACATACACACACACACACACAAAGTTTTAACTGTTGAGGTCGTGACTCTGCATTTCTGTCTTTGATTCTGTGACCTTTTCAAACTTCATGATATCATCAGCAGAGATTATTTCACCTCATTTGTTTCAGGAGAGAAATGGCTCGGACCTAAACCGAATAGCTCGGCTGCCAAGCTGTGAGGAGAGCGCGGTCTTCGTTTGCTTGTTTATCAGTGCTGCCATTGTTTTTGTTTTGTTTTGCTTTTCTTTTAACACTACAGAATTCATGTTTTCTCAGCTGTGCCTCTTGAAAACAAGCTGTTGATCTCTCGTAAATCTCAGTAACTAATGATTACACGTTACCATAGTAACTGTCATTTATTTAAAAACTACAACATTACAATAGTTACAATATTCTAGTGTTATATAATAGCTGTAAACAGCAGATGATGATTCTCTTGTTGTATTGAGGTACAGAAAATAATATATTCTTTACATCGTGATTGTGTAACTTTCACTTAATTAAATAATCAGAAATACTTGTGGAACTGTTAATTCATGATACTGATCCAGACAGATTCATGAATTTCAGAAATAAGGTTGTTTGGGTTTTTTTTTTTCTGTTTGTTTTTGTCAAGACCTTGCAAATGCTTTATGATTGTAACTTTGAATGTTTTCTTTGAATATTGGTTTGAAAGCATTCAGACATTAAGGAGGATGTTTATGTTCCCATTGGGATGTATGTTGCGCATGCTTTACAGCCAATACTCTTAATAAATTCAATCAAACTTTTTTGTTTTGTTTTTTTCTTCCAATGTGTGTCATTAGTTTTGAAACCAATGTGGTGTCTACAAGTTTGGTAACTTTTAAGAGTTTTCTACATTAATGCCTACGTTACGTAGGAATCCCAATAAAACAAATGACCTTAGAGCATTACAGCCAGTCAATTATTTATTGTGGGAAAATGATCTATTATTACACACGTAAGTGATAAAAGTGGAGTTGCCATTGAGATAAAGGTGAAGGTTTTTAATTAGAACAAGTGTGGTTGAGCTTCAAAATCTAGCTGTTTTTTTCCAGCCTTGTTGGAACAATTTTAAATTATGCGTATAAATTGTAGTGATGTAAGGAGTTGTGACTGTTTCCGACTCTCAAGGAAAGATGAATCATGCACCAACAAAAATGACTCAAGAGAGACAGGTTCTAAGAATTATATGAGATCAGAAGAACAATGAATACCTAAGACAAATCCCGTAGAAATACATGTATATGTCCTGATACAGTCTATTGACATACAGATTATATGGTTTAAAAAAAAAAACCCTCTGTCATACTTGCACTACTGTACTGATTTTTATTATAGCTTTAAAATGTGCTGTTTCTCATTGCAAAAGACAGAAAAGACTCATCTGATAATCTCAGGACAACAGAGATCAATATTAAGTCCACCCCTCCTACACACAACCACATGCATATACTGATCTTTTCTCGTGATAGCGATAAGTGCTGGCTTAAATCTGTTTAACAAGCGGGCAGAGCAAATTTGTTCATCCTAAAGAGTGGCAGTCATGCATGTCTAACCTTCACCGCTCTCAGTAATGTTATCTAACTGGAGAAAACACAGTAACTGAGTCACGCCTGGTTACGTTTCCTCTTCTTCAGGCACGAGTGGTGTCTGCACCTCTAGTTCAGTCGGACATAGGGTTGTGCAATTCAATAGTGCTGCTACACACAAGTCAAAGGAGTGGTCAAAGGATTTATCAGATTAGTCGAGGTGTGAGCACTGCTCAGTTTGGAAAACAAAAGATTCTGATAGTTTTCTGTTGTAACTGCTGTAGAGAAGCAGATATTTCAAACCCACTTTTAGACATTTCATTCAGGTAACAATATCAATAATTCTAAACAAATCAGTCAGTGTTTCTTTAAGATGATATTGTTTCCCCACCTTTTAAAAAAAAAATAGTGGGAGTGTAAAGTGTGTGAATGCAGTAATGCTAGAGAATATGGTTTATTTTTATGTTTCTGTTAAGATGGTAAATCTCTTCTTTCCAAATGTGGACTGGACCACCTTGGAACAAAACACAAGATGTGTCAGTAAATAATGATGGCTTCATTCAAATTCCAGTGTTTCAACTTAAGGTGGAAAATTAGTGCACCCCCAAAAAGAGGAAGGGACACTGTAAAATTTAATTAAAACAAGAATGCAAAAATGTGAAAACTCAGTTTATTCATAATATAACTTTGTTGAAACTGAGGAAATGTACAGTCTGTGCACGTTTTAGCATCTGAGGAGACCAGTTGCTGGTGTTTTGTGGGAAAAATGTTGTCTTGTCCTTGTTTGGTATAGGATTTGATCGGAGCAAATGTCCTGCGCCTTCTTTCTTGTATCTTTCATTTCATGATACTTTCACTTGGAGAAAGGTCTGACAGGCCTGCTCAGCACTCAGACTCTTCGATTATAAAGCCATTTCTTTGTAGTGGATGCTACATGTGATTTAGCATTGTCTTGCTGAAAGATGCAAAGTCTTCCTTGGAAAGGAAAAAAAAGACATCAGGATGCAACTATGTTGTGTTCTAAAATCTTTATTGACCCTTCAGCTTTGATGTTTCCTTTCCAGATATACAAGCTGTCCATCACATGGGTGCTGTTGCACCCCCATATCATCAAAGGTGCAGGCTTTTTCTGTGATCTTTTGTGAATAAAATATCACTTTACTCAATCTGCATTTGTATTTATTTTATTTACATTTTACATGGCATTTCAAGTTTAAAAAACAACAACTTTTTTTAGTTGGTCCTTGAAGATATTCCAAGGCAGCATTTATTTTTTTTTTTGTTGTTGCTTCATTTTGTTGTAAAGATTTAGTCAGTAGCTCATGGTGCATTCTGAATAAAGCAATGAGAGTACTGAATGGGGTCTCATTACTGCTGTATTTACCCTTGGCCTTTTTTTTTTCATGTTTCATTCATTTAATTTTCAGGATTTCACTCATCTTCTCTGGGGAAATGAAGGTGATGCAGTTTTTTTGTCAGGGTGAGATTCAGATTGTTCTGTCCTTTAAAAAAATAAAACAAATTCTCATCAAATTCAGAGGATGACATAAAGAAAAAAAAAACTTTTCAACTCAGTTTCTTAAATTCTGAAGCTGTTTTCTGTGTTTAATATATGCACCTGAAAAGAAGTGCGGTTCATTATTAACGTCTGAATACTCTTGAGATGGTAAAGCCTGTCATACAAGTTCCATGTCAAAGGGCACCAAACACGCAAAGGCCTGGAAGCTGTTAAATGACAGGGAGCAGCAGGACCTGTTTCCTTAAACAAAGAGGAGAGGCAGGGCAAGCAGTGACTGACACACATGAGCTTCAATGGAGACGTAAACTAGAGAATGTGGTAGAACAACATCTTGGATATCAGCACCGTGGAAACCACGTAGTATCTCACATCAGTGAAGATTCACCATCCGGACTGTAGAGGAGAGACAGTAAGAAGGAAGAAGGAAGCAGTGAACAGGAGAGAAGAAGGATGTGGTGCAGGTGAAGAGGGTGGAGTCACGAAAGCTCAGAAGGTGGGAAGCAGACAAACAGGGAGCAGCAAACTGATCCCCTGAGTCAGAGAGATCACCTGAGAAAAACAAGACAATAAGGATCTGAAGAGCAAAGCTGAAGCTCAGATGAGATCATGAATGGAAGCTGCCCGACTGTGTGAAGGATGAAAACATGAGCCTGCAATAACGGGATCCAGCTTCTCATTTACTTTATTTGAGTTTGAAGAATTTATTGAAGGACTTGAGGTGAGACTTTCTATTGTCGTCTGTCTCCTGTCACAGCGTCACTGCATCAGTTTTATGACATGAAAACAACAGGGACATGATATTCATTTTATAAGTGCTTTGTATGTTTTTAGATATTCAGTGCAAGCTGGTGGCATACAAGTTTCTCCAGTAGGTGTGTAGTGTTACAAAAGCATTATTATAATTTTTTTAACAATGCAGAGGAACAGGTTTAGTGATCTTGGATGTGATGTGAAAGGATGATCATGTGGGTGAAGTTTCCCTGTGTGGCTTGAGTGCCTTTTCTTTATCTTGTAAAACAACAATAAATATCGTTGCATAAAGATTTTCTCATTTAGATCTTTTCTCCTTTATGCTGTCTGAACCAGCCGATGTATTAGCTAATGTAAAGACTGACCAGTAAAGATCCTTCCTTCTCATAAGCTGTGTTACACAAAGAAAATAAAAATCCCCAAATGACACCAACATACCTTACAGACAACGACGAGACGTCTAAAGTTCCTTGTCTCAGTTACACATTTGTACAGACACCCTCTCTCACTGGTTACCAGTATGAATCGTGTTACCATTCTAGACTCCAGACACAGCATGGGTCTCATTGAGGAGGACTAACACTGTCACGTTATAATAATCTATATGCTTGTAGTCTGGCTGTGTAATGGGTAGTGGTAGCATTTCTTTTAATCTCTTCCCTCTTCTTTACTTTTGACAGGATGTCTTCATTATCAGACGCAGACTTCCGCTGCAACCATGGAGACACCATCTGTGGTAAGTCTTATCAGCTACTTTTGTCTCCTTAATAACAGTAACACTGCTTATGAAGAAGCTTTATTCAGTTGTTGACAAAAACACCAGCACATACTGTACATACTGTACAAACAGGTCTTCCAGATCTGTGTATCTCAGACTTGCTGCGACACTGTTGTCTTCATGTTTGCAGAGATCCGTGTGTATGAGCAGGAGGTGATCATTGTGCCTATCCTACTGCTGGCCAGCTTCCTGGTCACACTGGTCTTCATTTTGCTGCTTCGCTTCTGCCCAGAGAGGGTTGATCGAATCCGCCCACATGCCTCAAAGTCGACTTCCAGGAGAATGCTGCACGGCATCGATGGTAAGTTCCTGGAACACACGATTGGCTTCAAAACAGGTTTGTCAAATTCACTCACAAAAAGCCATGTACCATATACTGTACGTAAACTGGCTTATGTTCAATTCAAAGTTTTCTTCAGGCCCTGTTATCCAATATTATTATTATTTTTATTATTGATAATAATAATAATAATAATAATAGATTCAACAAATGATGAGCAGAAGTAACATCCGAATCTTTTCTAGGTCCTTCTCATTTTAACTGTCAGCTCTTTTGTTGAAGTCACTTATGCTCACTGTATAATGTTTCACCGTAAATGCTTTACAAAACACTGTAATGATGAGCTAAGCAGATTTTCAACTCCTCCTGTGAGCACCCACAGCATAATGATGGCAACAAGACAAAGAGTTTATAAAAGGTCACTTAAAATGGCCTTACCTTTCTATATGAATAAAAAATAAAGAGAAGCGGGATTGAATTTTACTGATCTTTTATTTTTCACAATAAAAAAAGCATACTGAATAAAATATTAAAAGGATGCAATGGAAATTTTTCAAATCATTTAAAGCCCCAAATCACTGGAAAATGATATATATATATATATATATATATATATATATATATATATACATATACATATACATATATAGGTTTTGAAGCAGTGTGAAGCTACCCAGAAACTGCCTTTTTTTCAGCAATATAATGCCAAATCACATTCATGTCAGTAAAATGCTAACATCTTACAAGGTATCTCATTTTTGTGTGAAACAAACTACAGGTCAAAAGTTTTAGAACACCCCAATTCTTCCTTTTTTGTTATTAATTTGAAAAAAGTTCAAGTCCAATGTATAGCTCAAAAAGGTATTGGACAATGGGTAACTAATGGTAACTACTGAACTTCCAGAGGTTAACAGAAAAAAGGTAAGCTTACCCAGTACTAGAAAATAATAAATATTTCAGAATCACACAAGAAAAAAATTGCTTTTTTTTTAGGGAACAAAGCAAAGCAGCTTCCAAGTGCCACATATTTATGGGAACTTCTGCAGCAGAAGTGGGAAGAACTTTCTGAAGAATATCTGGTTTCTATTGTAGAACGAATCCCACGGGTGTGTTCAGCTGTTATAGCTACCAAAGGAGGCTACTTTGAGTAAAAAACGTTGGTTTATAAATTGATTTCATAATTTCTTTTTTAAACCCCAGTTGTTTAATTGTTCTATTCTTCATTTCAGAGTACATTGAGACATTAAACTGCATCATTTTTAACAAAAAAAAAGTGAAAAAATTGGGGTGTTTGAAAACCTTTGACCAGGTGTGTAGGTCTTCGTTCCACTTACACATCGTCTTGAAATATTTTACCCAGAATTTGTACGAATCCGAAAATAATAGTTTTGAGGAGAAGAAAAAAAAATCAATGAAGTGCTGGCTTCTCGCCTCCTCTTATGTTAATTTGAGTTTTCTGTCTTAATAATTACTCTCCTCTTGCTGTCTTCAGCTCCACCAGGTATCAATGTCCTTGAGCATGAAAGCATCGCCTTGGATGTGCCCAATACCTACTCCACCTTCCATCCCCCCAATAATTACCTCACCAAAACCATCACCACCACCGCGAGCACCCCTGTGCTCCCACCAAGCCCTCCACCACAGTCCTTTGTGCCCAGTTTCACTCCCATTGTCCAGCCCAGAGAGCTGCCCCGCCAGAGGCTGCCAGAGTCCTTCAACCTGGTCACCCCTCTGCCTGCTGCCTTTTCCCTGCGCTCTGAATCATCTGTATCCCTCTACAGGGCTCGCATGGAAAACAGAAACGTGGTACTCCGGGTGCTAAATGGTGAGAATTTTACAGAAAGTTTTTTTTTTTGGGGGGGGTGGGGGGGGGGGCTTTCTTGTTAGATTTGTTGAACTGGACCTATCAGTGCTGCATCCTTTCCCTCATTAGACTCAGCTGATGCATCAGAGAGACACAGCTTCCTGGGCTTTGCATCTTTCCTGGCCCAGCTGGGACCACATCCGTTCCTACCAGAACTCCTGGGTGTGGTCTCACTTAGAGCTCCTCTGGTCACAGTAGTAGAAGAGCTGGAAAACAGAGACCTCCTCAGCTTCTTGTGGCGATGCCGACAGGTAGAGGGTGTTTATAAAGCTTGATTTCTCCTTCCAAATATACAATCTTTGGATGACCTCTGTTTTTGTGTTTGTTTTCCAGGACCAGACTGATCCTCCATGTGCAATGACCGAGAAACGAATATTTACCATGGCCAAACAAGTGGCTTCTGCTCTGGTTTGTATCCTAATAACTACATCTTTATCTTTTAGAGCATGTCTAACTTTCCCATCAGTGACAGAACTCAAGTCAAATCTGATTGAGCTAAAGGAGTTTCCTACCTAAACTGCATCATTTTATCATGCACATACTGTACCTCAAAATCTTTCATAAACAGAATTGCCGGTTTACATATAAAGACAATCCTAAATATTTGGTGAGGATATTTATTTTCAAAAACTGCTTTGTTTTCCACACTCTCGTTCATCTGGTTGTCAGTTTCAAGTCCTTTTGGGACTTTTTTTTTTTTTTTAAATCCTGAAATCCTTGCTTTTGTGTACAATCAGGAGTTCCTCCACAGCAAAGATCTCCTCCATGGAAACATTCGGGCCCACAGCGTGCTGGTCAGTAAGGAGTTCACAGCCAAGCTGTGGGGCCTGCATGGAGTTTACACTCAGAAGAACAAGGAAGCCACTAAGAGGGATGATGCCAGCATGAAGAAATGGCAGGCACCAGAGCTGTTAGCGAGGAGGCCACCCAGTCAGAGCAGCGACATGTGAGCTTTGTATTCCTCCCTTTATGCTGAAACTCCATGAGTTACAAATGAGCTGCTACTCCATTTAATTTACAGCCTCCGATAGAGGAGCTGCAGGAGCTTAAAAAAGAAAAGACCAAATTTGTAGCTTGCATATCAGAGTTTATTTCAAAAAGCATCAAAGACTAACTAGTCTCATCTCTGCGCTTTTCCAGCTGGTCATTTGGGATCTTGCTGTATGAAATGGCATCTTTGGGTAAGTTCAGCTAACTTTTTCAAACATAGATCATTCATAATGCAGCTTTTGAACAATACTTTTTAATGGGGTTCTTGAATACATGCAGTATATAACATAGTAACAAAGTTTTAGGTTTTATTTGCACCGCTGTGGTATAAATTAAGTTTATTGCAGTAAAGTCCTAAAGCTCCTCAGCAGCCAATTCACTTAAAACCTTATAGATAGTTAATTTTCCACTGGATTGCGTTAAACGTTGCCCTGAACTTCCAGTTAATCTGCAACCAAGTTGAAGTTTTCAGTTAGCTGATTTATATAAAATGTACACTTTAACAACATAATGAATATTCACATTCTAGTAAATAATGATTGTTTTGTGGGTTTTTTGTGTACGTGTGTTTGAAAATATATTGCCTTAAATCTGGCCAAATACAGCTTTGGAGTTGAAAAGACATTATTTTAATCATATTTCAAACTTTTATTAAATATTATAAAGTTTAACTTGGACATGAACAAGCTGAGTTGACATCGAAATGACCATATAAGCATATTGTATAGTAATGTTATAATAAAATAAAGAGGACGTTGTCATTATCACCTACTCCTACTTCTCTCCACATGACGATGTCCAATAATTTCTCCTTTTCCTCTCTGCAGGTGATGCCCCGTTTGCAGAGATTCCAGTTAATGAGCTCCTGCAGTTTCATCAAAGAGGAAAAAGTCTGAAAAAACCCCCCAACTGCTCCAACACACTGTATGTGTGCACTGCACACTCCAGATAACACCACCAAACTCAAACTGATTACTGACTTAACTGTTTGTTGTTTTTTTTTAACCATAAACCCGGTCGTCTTTCTCCCTCTTAGATATGCCCTCATCAAAGCTTGCTGTCAGTGGAAGGATCAGGACCGACCCTCCCTGGCTGAAGTGAGTCGTAAGCTCTCTTCAGGAGAAAAAGGCGCCTCTGATAAAGTTCTGAAAGCGTCTGGGAGGATCGACATCGAGCACTACCTGAAGGAGGCAGGATATGGCGAAACCAACAGCTATACTGTTTTCTGATCATTTCCTGTGTCTACCAATGAAGGAAGACAACAAAAACCAAATCATCATTTGCACTAGCTTCTGGAACCCCAGTGGTTCATTTTTATATACTGCTTTCACATGCAGTAGATGTGATCTAAAGCAGTGTGGGCATTGTAACGTGTCCTGCGAATCATTTTCTTTCTTTACATCAACACAGCGGACAGGGGAAAAGTTGTGTTGTTGAACCTTGGGAGCCAACATTTACATTCAGGCTTTAGGGTAGGGATCTTTCCTCAGCAGAACCAAGATATTGCAAACCTGACCAGACTACAGCTGCCACATCCTGAACCTGTGACCGACGAAGTCCATATATGATGCTTTGCAAATCTTATTTTAAAAAGGCCAAAGTATGTTAACAGATGTGACATACACGTGTGTCTGTGTTTTGTTAGCACATTTTTTTGAATATTGTCAACCAGGCAGTTCTTGAAAACCTTTCACAGTAATTAAGGAGATACTCAAAAAAGATGTTTGCAAATAGAAAATTAGCTCCATTGTTTACATAAACTTGAATGTGAATAAAAAAAAAAAAAGATCAAATCACCATAAGGCTGAGGAAGACCTTTTTTTTACTTTGAACTTAATGTCGTCATGAGGAATAAAAGCACAAACAAGTACGTTTCATTGAGAGTACTGCATACATGTACTGAGCACTTCCTTTCAGCCTTTGAGAGCAAACCATGAGGAATACCTACTCTCAGGTACTTCCGTTTATTAAAGCTACTGCAACTGTCCCATGAAAAAATAATTCTGTACAATAAAATAGAGAAGATACAAAACTAAACTTTTATTAACTACTAAAACAAAACTTTAAAAAAAAGAAAGAAATCAGGCTTTCTGAGTGTCATTTCCTTGAAGTGATTGAAGCCTGGGTTGAGCAACAATTTCAAAAACACAAGAACAGTACAAAAGTCTAAAAATATAAATGTAACTGACTATTGTTGAAGTCACATCACTAAAGTTAAAGCACCTTTTGAGAAACAGCTAGAAGGCAACATTCCTTTTGTGTCCATCCCATGAAGTGTTTAAGCCAGAGAATCCAGCAGGTTGCAGCTTGTCATGAGTATATCCTACACAGAACAAATCACAGTAACAATGGGGGGAAAAAATACAAATAAAAATACAATACTGACATGGATACTTCAATCTGTGGCATCGACTCACATAAGAGTATGTGTTTTTGCACATTCAATTTCTAAAGAGTAAACTTGTCATCCCCGGTGTATCCACACGATTAATGAGACACCGTTGTCCGTTTGGTGGAGAAAACAAAAACCAAAACAAAACATAACAACAAGGCATCTGCACTTTCTCAAAGAATCTCAGTCCAAGAGTCCAACTGTTGATTCCAGTGAGGTCAGGAATAAGAAAACAACCCTCACTCACGGAGGCTGTTGATGGAGGCACAGATCTTGAGCGCCGGGCCCAGCTTAATATTCATGGTTGAGATTAGATGGTCCTCACGCAAAAGCAGCAGAGCCTGCCCGTCTATTTCCTGCGACAGAAAGTGGGCAGCCAGCTCCTCACAACCTGAACACAGGGAGGTATAATCAGCATGCAAGACAACAAAGTTGCCTACAATCTCAAAATTTAACTGTGATCCTGCACGCTTACCTTGAAGTGAGGAAATAAATCTGCAGACTTCTTCCACGCTCCACTGAGAAGGAGTTGCAGATAGAAAGTTAGCGCCCTCTAGTGGCAGGCTTCCAGGTGCTGAGCTGTCGGACTGCGGAGCGCTGTGGTCTGCTCGTCTGGAGCAGGAGTGGGAAGAGCTTGGGGACAGCGATGGAGACTCATCCTCCTCTTCTCCATCGCTGGAAACATCCTCTGAGCGGCTGGACTCAGAGTGACACTACACCCGACACAGAGAGAAAAAAAGAAGCAGCACGCACACGGTATGAATAAAACAGGTTTCTGTTATTCCACACTTTTCCTCACTATATTCACTATATTTCCTCACTTTCTGATTATCTGGAGGTATAAATGCTCATGATGATGTTTCACAAACATTATGTACGATGCTCAAATTAAGTTAAATAATTTCCTTAAACCAGCAGGGACTTCTTACTGTTATTGGGAGATTCACAACATCAGTGACATACAAAAAAAAGAAAAAAGAAAAAAAGAAACTCATAATGAGGCCAAAGACTTTGCCATTCAGGCAACCGCAGGTGGTTTTTGCCTGTGCTTGCCTTGTCATTGGCGTCATTAGTTGAAGTATGCTAATGACTTGAGTCTGACTTTTATCTCCAATCATGATCATTTTCTGGAGGTGTTTGCCTTTCATAACACTCTACGGAAGTTCTTTCATTGTGTGCTGTACTGAACTGAACAACGCACCAGTTTGAAGGCCTGCAGCCTGTAAAAGATGTAAAAAATGATGCAGATGTTACAAATGTCCTTTTTCAGAAATTAGATATAAACATCAGCACCTTCATCAATCGAGCAATTGCATAAATATTCCCCATGGCTTTGTACCTGAGAGAATGAATAGTAATTAGGTTGTTTTCAAAAGGTTGGAACCTTTGTTTTTGTTAGAATCTTTCTTTGGAAAAAAAAAAAAAAAAGAAAAAAAATCTTTTGCACTAAAAGGGGAGGCTGGGTGGGCGTAGGCGAGAAAGATAGAGGCTGAATGGAAACACTGCACAAAACTGTGGATTTCACAATTTTGTACATTAAAAGATATTTTAAAAAATGAGTGTGCTGCCAGATGCATTTGGTTAGCCGTTAATATACCTGGGCTGCCAGCCAGCTATTCATATTATGTGAAAAACCCTGATGCCTGGAAGGAGCTTGGAGGAGGAAATAGTCATGTATTTGCTGCAGACTCTTCTAAGCAAAGGAGTAACGCGCACACACACACAGTACTGTAGTGTTTATAGCATCAGGAATGTGTATGGATTACAATAAACTACATTTCCTATTTTCAATGTACTGAATAGATACAACAACCAGTGCAGAGATTTCACTTCTGTGGGACTAGTTAAAACCAACAAAAAAAACTATGCAGTTACCAACGTTCTTCAAAAAAAAAAAAAAAAAATCTCACCTTGACAGAAAGAAGCTTGTTTGACATTTTGTTGTAGGTGATATTAGAACTGTTCCTGCGAGAAGGACCCCTGCGCTTCGCAGAAGTCTCTGTAGGAGTTGGAGGTGCTGCTTGTCCTGCAACATTTCTCCCTCTGCTGCTCTTGAAGTGCTGGCTGCAGCTGACATTATACCTACGAGTTGAAAAGCACATTCTGCACCGTTCAACCTCAAAACCAACCAAAAGTCAACCATCATCTCCAGCCTTTGTCTCCCAATTAAGCACCATGTATAAGACTCAAATTTCATTATAAATAAAATAATTTTGACTGCTTAAATCCTAATAAATGATCTCTTTTTCTTTAAAGGATGCTGGAGCAAACAAACAGGGATTTGTGAGATTGTACAAAGCAAAATCCAATTTGATAAACAATACAGGAACATAAAGTTTCATGAGAAAGAAAACTGTACCTTTTAGCACAAGTATTCGAACAGAACCGTTTTGATCCCCTGAACTGACTGGCTGGAGCGAGGCATCCACAGTACTCACACTTCAACACTGTGGACGTGATGAAAAAAACAAAACAGGATTCAGAATACTGAACAGACGGTAGCGTAAGATCATACTAAACAGATAAATAATAAAATACAACTTACATGGGGGTCCATTCTCTGTTCGGCCAACCAGGGCAAACTCTCTGTCCTTTAGGAGTCCAGCAACCTGCCACAACAGATACAGTCCTGGAGGTTAGATGCCTTTCTGCATGAGAGTGTGGATGGACCCAGTCATTCAGTTTTTATATTTGACTTATTGTGAATTATCATAGCAGTTTACACATACAGGAAAGGGCTCGGCTCCTTCCTGAATCACAAAGCCCTCAATAAGGTGAGTGAGAACTTGAGGTTTGACCACTGCCTGAGGAACAGGAGCTTTGTCTTTGTCCCCATGCCCTCTTGACAAGGGCAGAGGCAAAGAAAGGGTGGGAGGAGATGAGAATGTGGCCTCTGCAGGAGGAACTGACGAGGAACACGAGAAACAGGAAACGATGAGCTTTTATAGCTTATAGTTATAATTTTCAAGCACATCTGAAAAGAAGTGTGCTTGACTGGAAGATACTTACTCGAGTCCTTCGGGGGAGCAGGAGATAAAGGAGGAGCTGAATCCTTCATGGGTTCAGAATCTGAAGATTCTGCCATCTCATTTGATGCATTACAGTCAGATTTTCTCTTCAGAGAGCCGACAGCAGGTTTTGTCTAGGAATGTATGGAAAAAGAAAAGAGGATGTAATTGTGACAAACTCATGCACATTCAAATTTGTCAAAATTCTTCACCAATGTATCATGCCCTTATGGTGTGAGGTCTTACTGTGGAAGTATTGCTTGAGACTGTGCCGGCACCAGACTGAGCTTCCAGCGCTGTGCTGGTTCGTGCTGGCGCCAGGGTCACAGCTTGTGTGGTTCCTACTAAGCCCTGCCTGGCTCCCACCAACTGGACAGGGATGTGGGGAGGATTGTGACCTCCCGTGTTGGCCTGACTGTTGCTAGGTGGAGCTGGAAGTATAGGCGGCGGGTGTCGAGGGGGCAGCTGCACAGGCAAGCGGTGTCCCTGAGCTGTCTTGGGCTGGATTGGAACAGGACCTCTCTCTACATTGGAGCTGGCCTGTTGAAGGGGCTGCACCACTAGAGTCTGGGTATTAATGTTGGCCTTTGGTGTGACTGACCCAATCGGGTATCCCTGGGTGGAGGTAGCAACATTTGAAGAAGGCACCAGGATTACAGGGGCGGCGGAGGAGGACAGGAGAAGTTGGGAGAGAGGAAGAGCAGGAGAGGAGGAAGAGGAGGAGGAAGGGGCTACGGAGGCAGCAGGAGTGACAGTCATGGTAGCCTGGTTTCCAGTCTTTACAGCCATTGGATTATTGGTGGACTGCTGATTGAAGCTGGGTTTGGCCATTTGTTGCTGCTGTTGGGGTTGCACTTGCTGCTGTTGAGCTGTCTGTGGGAAAGCATGTTGCTGCTGCTGAGTGAGAGCAAAACTGTTACCATCTTTTCTCTCTGGAAGCTCAGACTTGACAGCCACCGCTTTGGGGGTGGATGCACAGTGTAGAGCTAGGTTCTGAACCTAGGAGATAAAGAAAGGAGTGGTTAGTGGCAAAATATACATGCACTAATATTAGATTGCAGAGTCTAGTCAACCATGTTTCTTACTGTAGGATTTTAAAAACTATAATAGCAGCTGAACTCAAACCTGATCGTTATCAGACTGGGCACTTGCAGTTGTGGAAGCAGCTTCATGCTGTTGCTGCTGTTGTGGCTGTGGCTGTGCCTGGGCGACAGTTGCTACTGTAGCTGTTGTACCACCAGGCATGAAGATGAGCTGAGAAGCAAGTGGAGCCCGAAGAGAGCGGTTGACCTTTGTAAGAAGCAGCAGAGGCGGTCAACCTTGAAACTTTGCACTAATTTTTGACAATGACATAAATGCAATTTCAAACACAGATTAGGGAGCATTAATGGGACTTTCCTGCATATCACTTTTAGTTTTTCTCTTGTAACCAGTTTTAGTGCAACGTAAACACTTTTTTGCAACTATCACTGCATCAGCTGACAACACCGTTTCTGAATAAAAAACCTAACTTGTTGCTGTGGATATATTTTCTTTTGTTTGGACAATAGGTTATTTAGGGATGTAATGTTACCTTTACATGTATCGACTGTCACTCCAGTCTTCCTCAGAAGCATCATCTGCCGCGCCCCCCTCCGCCCGATGATCTTTGCAGGAGAGAGTCCCATGTGTGGGACAGCATGTATGCCCCCTCATCACGGGCGGACGGAGGGAGGCGTGACCGGCCTGACAGATCTGTCAGATCATCAGGTTGGTCACGCCTCCAGGATACAATCAGCTGAGTTAAAGATATGTCATCACACATGGCAGATGACACTTCTGAGGAAGACTGGAGTGACAGTCGAAACATGTAAAGGTAACATTACATCCCTAATTAACCTATTGTCTGAACAAAAGAAAATATATCCACAGTTTAAACCTAAATAGACAAAATGAACCTAATCAATCTAATTTGTTGCTCTCAAGATTCAAAAGAATGCACTGGTCTAGTTATACAAGATAAAACCTGTGATACAGAGAAGCACTTTTCAATTAAATGTGTTCAAACTTTATTAAAAGCTAAAAATGGACACAGTGGATGGAGTATTTAACTTACCCTAAGATACATTTGCCCTTGGCTTGAGTTTCCACCTAGCAATACTGACTGGTTGAGAGCTGTTGTTGTTGCAGAGGTGGCCGGGCCGTGTGGACGAGGGCTTGTCATAGTCCCTCCTGCAGACGTGGTGCTTGGATTAACCTGCGTGGAACAGATATCATTTATCCCTAAGAAAACCCACAAAAACACAGTTGCGTCTTATTAAAACTTACAGTGGTGGGCACCTGGGACATGCTATTACTTGGAGTATTGGACTGGCGACTGGCTGCAAGCGTGGCCTGGTTCAAAGAGTGAATTAAAACAGGATTTTATGCATTTTACTTTGAGTATTATTGCACTGGTAAATACTTTGTTTTAGGTGTGGTTACCTGTTGCACAGCAGCTAAGTTGTGGAGTTGCTGTGCATTGTTGATTTGCTGCTGCAGCATGAGCTGTTGGAAGTACTGAGCTGCATTAGGCTGCCTTTGCAATGCTTGGAGAGCCTAAAAAATAAGATACATTCTTCAAGAGTAATCCAGAAGATTCTGTATTTATAAAATGTGGATAGTTTGAGGCTCTAGTATATGATCACAAACCCTCACCTGTACAGCTTGCCTCTCATATAAAGACATGTGGGCTATTTGGGGTGTTCGGGAGTTCCCACTTGTCTGAGGGTTTCCGTTGGCGTTGCTTGTATTTTGGTCTTCACCTGCATCCATATTGGCTGAAACGAACCACAAAGAGCTGTTTACAGTCCCTGTTTGTCCACTAAAGAGTTGTTTGCTGTAAAATTAGGTCTTGTTTAACATCTTGCACCATCCACCTGGGTTACACGCAAAAATAATCACTAAATCAACAAATTCTCGTAATGTATTTGCGACAGCTAAACTAGATTATATCATAAGCAAAGAAAGGCTGAGGTGAAATACACCCTAAGAGTTGTTTTTTTCTTTTGTTTTTTGTGCATTAACAGGTGTTATTCTTCCAAAAAAAAAAAAAAAAAAAAAGAATAACACCATACATTATGGTTTTAAAAACAGAACAAAACGCTTTTTTAAAAATTAATACACCAGTTGTCAACATATATGGATATGAGAGAAAAGACCAACATGGAGGAAAGTTGAAAACATCAAGAGCAGCTGCTTCCCATCTGTTTCCTAAGTCCGTTTATTTCTCTGAGACAGTCTAACAAATCAAACTCTAAATGTTTTGTATAAGACAGAAAAACACTGTGTCTACAACTGATTATTTAAGGCGTATTTGTCGTATTTTGGTGCACGTATTTGGCATGCATTAACGAAGTAAGAGAGGGTGCAGCGTTAACTGCTCATTAACTTAGCAACGTTAGCTGCCTGCTGCAGACGCACAAGTATCTACCGCTCTCGCTGCACGTCAGCGTTTAGCACACTTCTGTTGCTTATGCTCTTACCTCTTCTTGGGATTTTTCTTCTATTTTCACGGTTGGATGCGATTAAAATGCAGTTCTGATCGTGATTATAACTGCTAAACCCTTTGAAGATTTTTGCCTCCAACAAAACCCCGCCCCTCCCGAGTCCCTTTCTTCTTCTTCTTCTTCTTCTGTGTGCACAGTGGACGACAAACCTAGGGGGGAGCCGTCTAAAAAATAAAATAAAATAAAATAAAATAAAATAAAATAAAATAAAATAAAATAAAATAAAATAAAATAAAATAAAA
>JBAMYA010000022.1:6038373-6061487 GCA_037176975.1 Arrhamphus sclerolepis
TTTCTCATCTTCCCCACCTGGTCCAGGTAATGTGGAGGACTCGAACCAGCATGCACCACCCTTTCATTGGTGTCTTATAGCCGTGAACTCTTCCTCCACACCACCGAGACCCTTCACACTCGTGACTGTCCCTGGTAGCGCATTTAACCTTCCACTTTTGTGGTTTGAACTTCAAATTTTGTCCAAAACACATCCTCCCAGTCTTCTCCTTACCAGGAGGTGCCACATCCTCATATGGAATCGAACTCAGGTCCTCACTTCTCTGAGGCAGTGTTCTAACAGTCAGAGCTACTCCAAAGACAAAAAAAAGTACTGACTTGATTTTGTGATTTCTGATCTGCTTCATGGATCAGGAGGACTCAGTTCAGCTTCTCATCTGAAGTCTAAAGAGGAATGAAAGTTTCTTGAATTTTGAAGACTGAAATTTGCTCCAGAGCTCAAAGTTGAAGGTAAAAAAGAAGCTCAGAAAGATAAAACTCTGTTGAAGTTTCGAGAGACACAAAGAGAGATGTTTTCAGACTAAAACTTAAAAGTTTAAAACTCTAAATGAGGACTGAAAAGTTGTCAAATTAATAGTTGTGAAATTGTTTAGCTCAGGATGTTAAGTTGAATTTTTCTAAGAACAGGAGCAATTAAAGTGAAGAATATCAGAAACATGTAAACTTGAATGACTTGTAAAGTTAAACGTTAGAACTGACTGAAACCATCACAGAAAAGAACAGATTTCAGTTTAATTACTGAAACCGTTATATTCTTTCAAAATCTAATGGTGTTTAATAAGTATAAGAATAAGAAATCCTTCATTTGACTCACAGTGGAGAAATCACACTGAAATTATTAAAAAGTACTAAGCAAAAATTAAAAACCAAAAACAAGTTCAGCGTTCATCTGTTCCTGCTGTCAGAAAAAAACAAAAACAACGTGTTAGAAAAATACATATATATACATATATATTTTTCCTTATGTGTGTTGATTATTACCATATTAATGCTGAATAATATCACACTAGAGATTGTCTGCTTCTGCTGAAATAAGATACTGAGAACACTACAAGCTTGAAAAAAGAGCTGATAAAGGTTTGTCAGCTAAAGGTAGCTGACTGGTTCACGTAACTGGTTGGAACCAGTGATCACACTCAAGGACAGTAGCTGCACACGGGTTGATGCTGAATGATGATTGGATGCTTGATTGTCGGATGATAATGAATTGTAACTGCATATAATCCCCATGAGCTGAGCTTTACCTCAACACAACTTTTGCATGTAACCATACTCTGTGCTCCTTGCAAGTAAAACTATTTTTTATAAAAATGATGTTTTGACTCTGAGTCTGTTTATGTGTTTGGAAACTTGGGTACAAACTAACAGCAACTTTTACAGTCCTACTGCAGATCAGTTTCCTGACAAGAAGTTTCTGCTCCATCCTGGTTTGAAGAATCAGTTACAGCAGACGAGACCACCCTAATCAAGAAAGTAAAGACGGAAGACAAACAGAGAAACAGAGAAACACAAGCAACTAAAAGTAAGTTTAGACTTGCCCTACATCACCTATAGGGGGAGCCAAAGACATGCAAAAGTGCCCATTTAAATGATTACTAATATATGATAAACAGTTCAATGAAATAGAAATGTTAATTCACAAGATGGATTTTACTTTCAGCCGTTAATATAGGCATCATAAAAATAATTCCATAGTAACCTGCCAAGAAGCATCACCTGTCAATCACCTGCCAGGACTTGAACAATCAGCAGCAATGATGCTCGCTCTCTTTTCTCCTCTTTTCTCTTCCTCTTTCAGGTGCTGTCGTGGTGATGTTTCCTCCCAAACATTCCATCTTCTGACCATCCTGGAGTTTCCCTGCACCTGTCGACTGTTTACCTGACCTGTCGCTGGCGTGGCCGACCTGCAGTGCGACTGCCTCATATCAATATATTTTTATACCATTTGGATATTTTTGTCCTTCTCTTCTCTCAGTCCTGTCTCCTTCCTCATTTCTTAGTTAACCCAGCTGGCTATCGTCTATTCCAGCTGGGACAACTCCACCAGTTAGTAGAAGAACATGTTTTAATGGGATTTAATCCTCCCAACAGCAGCATGAAAGCAGCTCATCTGCAGCAGCAAATGACCACCAAATATGGATGTGACGTTGACCACCTGAGTTTCTTCCAAGGAAACTTTCACAATTCAGGCCATCGAGAGACATCCAATGAAAAGCCTCCACGACGTCAGCCAAAGCCCTGGAGACCTCTGATGCTGCCATTCTGTGATCATGCTGGAGAAGCGGAAAATTAACAATGGTTCTGATTCTGGTTAAGATTCAGGCTCTGGTTCAAGTTCAGAGGCAGTTTCACGAAGATTGCAAGGAAAGCTCAGCTTCCCCTAAAACAGGTCTTAGATGTTTCCCCAACCAGAACACAGCTGATTTAAATGAATGACACAAGCTGATGCTGATCTATTCATTTGAATCAGTTGCGTTCTGGTTGAGAAACTTCTAGAGGACTGGAATTGACTTGCAAACTGATCATTTTTTAAATTTTTTTTTAAGATCATCAGTTTTTCAGGTGATTGTGGAGGCATCCACCTGCGTCTTCTGGAGTTTCTTACACAGTAAAACAGGCTGAATTAAATGTGCTGGAGAAACTGAAGAACATGAACCTTCCAGTGCTGCCTGCTTTCTCCAGATGACTGTGGATCGGTGGCAGGTGTTTAATGGCGTCTTCAACTCCAACCTCCTAATGACATGACACAATCATTCCTTCTCTACTATCATTGCTTATGTCCTTTCCTCTTAGAATTGTGTTAACACACACCCAAATGCTCCAGACTAGCAAGCCTCTGCCCATTGACCTCTGACCAATTCATCAAGGACTGATGATTGGCTTCAACTCACCATCTTGAATCCCATTGGAATGCAGTGTGGGTAAGTCACTTTTGCTCATGTAAAAAAAGAAGGGGAAAAGGGATTGTTTTTATCTTTTACAATCTCTGTATACGTTTAATTCAGTATAACTGTTTTGTTTTTTCTCCACAACAAAATGGTCTTTGATAGCACACAATGACTGTAATGTATCAAAACTGTCGTGACAAAAGTGAAGCTGAGCACAAATGAGGAGGACCAACAGACATGACCTTGTTTCTGCTAATGCACAGTTTGCACTTTTATTGTTGCCTCATTCACTAAACAGTTCAATGGTGCAAGATTACCATACACAGAATTAGGATATCTGCATGACACATCTATGCTATACAGCGAATGGATTATAATTATTACAAATACAGTAAACATATTTACATTTTTAGTTCAAGCTCCATACAACACAAATATTTACAAAATAAGTATGAAAATGAAACCTGACAAATAATGTACAGTGTCAATGTCACGGTTTGTCCTCTATTCTTTAAACGAATCCGAAAGAGAGTGTGGGTGACTGGTATCAGCTGTCAGTGGGGAAGATGGAAAATATCACGACTAGTTTATTTAAAAGGCATCAATGGAAAAGAAAAAAAAAAAGAGCTGAAGAAAGTCACAATAATGATATTCTGGTTTAGATGTCACTAGCTACTTAGTTATATTCCCTGATAGTAGAAAAAATTTAAATGTCAAAAACTACCTTTTTAGCTTGTTAAATTTCAGAAGGCTGGCCAGCATGAGTAGTGAGTAAATATTCTTAAAAATAAGATTTGATCACTCAAAACCACTTTCTGATAGAGGACTCACTAATGTAACTCACCTCTTCCTGCAAAGGTTCGGCGGTTACATCTTAGGTCTTATTCTTTTTTTCCTTTTTAATTTATATTATTTTCTCTAATGATGGAAGAAAAACACATCTTGAATCATACATTCAACTCTCTTCCAGTTCAGACCAGAGGAGGCTGCCACATCTTCATTTGGTTCATCGTGAGCAGAACAACTAAACCGCACAGACTTTATTTCATCAGTTAGTTGAACCTTTTATTAATATGTGCAAAGAGCTGCAAACTAATATATACATTGCAAACAATAAATACACAATTCAAAATAATATACCTCTGCAAATTAGCCACTTAAAGGAAAATGTTTGCTCTGACATGCTCCTTCTAACTGGTTAGATACGCTGCACTCTGTGCCTTCATAAGTGCGTAGTTACCGTTAACAGATACAGTTTAACCAGAAACCAGCGGGTTTGTGCATTTTTTCCCAGCAGGTTGGCTGACCTGAGGGCAGTGATGCTCCTGTCCCTTCTGAGGTGAATCGTGTGTTTCTGTCTTTACATCAGCAGCAATTATTCTAATTCTTCTACCACAGGCACCTCTGTTTTTACACATTTATCCTTCATGTCCCTTTGAGCAAACACAGTGGATCATACTGCTGGTTGGTAGGCCAGAGTTTAATAACGCCCATCTGTGTTGCCAACGAAGCTCTGGCACGTATAGAGGCAGAGGCGCCACAAATTTACCCGGAGCCAAATGTAGCAGCTGCAGTACAATGTGCAGAGCAAATATTTTTCTTGAGCGATATCAGAAATAAAACTATGTCATCCCTTTAATATTTCTTTGTAGTAAACAGCTATCATCCAGTGTAGCCTTGATATGTGCTCTCATCACTGTTCCTGATGCTCGGACATAATCCTACGTGATCTGCCTTTGTCTTGCTATAGATGCGAGTTAATGTGCAAAATAAGGTGAAACACCGATAGATGCTGGTTAGAAATCAAGAAATAAATGCCCTCTGTTAGGTTTCATAGAAAACACCACTGTGGAATGATTAAAAGCATATGAGCAAAAAAAAAAAGTTGATAAGAATGATATATATATATATATATAAAAAGAAAAACAACAACAGTTGAGTTGAAGAGGTTTCAAATCAGGAATGTGGATAGAAAAAAAATGAAGAAGTGGTAACGTGGTGCAGCTGAACTGTGAGCACTGTGAGACGTCTTTGCGCAGCGCTGGAGAGACAGCTAGTGGACTGTGTCATTAACTATCCTGCAGGCCCTGTACAGGCAGCTTGGTCAGCTCACAACTGGGCATCAAGGCTAAAACACAGCAACTTCATTCTCCTCCTTTCTTCCCACCATATTATATCTTCAGAATCACATTTTTTGACAGTTAAATACATTTCTGAAGCTCTGCAGAGGTCCGAGCATTATTAGTGTGAAAAAGAGGAGCGACGAGGAATGTCTTAAATAGGGACAAACTAGTTTCCAGTGAAATTCACATGATATTCCTCCTCCTTATCCCTCTCTTCATCTATTTTTTTTTAATTGAGATGAAGTAGCAAAAGGACAAATATCTACTCCTGCAGGAACAACTCATCCTTGTGTTTCCACTGCAGAGGTCTACTTTTTTCTTTTTTTTTTTGCCCGTTTAAGCCAATCAGTATGTATTTTGGATGAAGACGCAAATGCACTCACTGACACTGGCACTATCAGGGGCTGAAGGCATATTTACAGAGGCTGAGGGGTGTGACGTAGGCACCACACGCATGGCCCACGTCTCAATGAGCTCGACGGGATTTCATTCGAAATTTTGACTTCTGTGTTTGGGGAAGCTGCTTCGGGAGGAGGCCACAGGCTGTTCAAATGTCTTCTAAGATTAATAAAAGTTATTTCTTAGCAGCAACAGTTCATATAGCAGAGCATTAACTAATACATCACTTGGAGATATTTGTAGTTTTCCCCTTCATGATTTTCAGTGTACTGCTTGGTCTGAGCTTTGTTTTTCTATCAGTGAGCAAACCTGGTCTTCTCCTGAGGAACGCTGCAGTTAATAGCGAGCACATTATTAAAAAGAAAAAACAAACAAACAAACAAACAAACAAAACAACTTGTTTTGGTAGACAAATAACACTGATAAAGACATTTTTTGTTTACAGATGATTGGAGAACTGAAAATTAGTTTCTGAAGAGCCGTGCACACACAAGTAGACTACTACAACATGCTACTAGTGGGGGAGCTCGGGAATGACAACAAAGCGGGACAAAATGAAACAAACATCGTCATTAAAACATAAAGACAAAAAGCTGGAGGGGGAGGAGAAGGAAAGCTAAGTTGGATGGAGGGTTGGGGGGGGGAGGCAAATTTCTCTGGAACTGAAACTTTTAGTTGCATGAAAGAAGACTTAAGCCACAATTCTACTTACAAGGGAAAAACCGTCAAGAATCACAATGATTAATAAGTGTTAACACTTGGTATGTTCAAAGGCTGCTCAGAGAGAGTGGGAGCTGTGTGTTCCTCTGTGCTGCTCCACTCAGTTCTTCGTCAGGCCGCTGCGCCTCCTCGCCAGCTTCGATCTGTGCGGACGACACACTCGTGAGGTGACAGTGAAGAACAGGACATGCTGCATTTAAATGCAGAGAGAGAAGTGTGTGCATACTGTACCTTATTGTCCCTGCTAGCAGAGGATTGAAAGCATACAGCCAGTCGTTCATGTCTTTCTCGTTGTTGGCCTGCAGGAGGATTCCTCTATGTTTTGTGCACACAGCAAATGTGTTGGGAGTCTGGAAAAAACAAAAAACAAATATTTATCCCGTTGCATGATGGTGGGCTATCAATTAGATAACATGCATGTACACACCTCAAAGTAATAATGATGTTTAAGTATATATAAGCTATGCAGAGGTACTTCATGACATGAAAAATATTTACATAAAAAATAGAGCAAAATGGGTTTTTTGGCCAAAATGGTGCGAATGCAAGTTAAAATAAAACAATAAAAAATACCTTGAGCATGGCCTGCTGGTCTTCACTGTATTCCACCTGCGCTGTGGAAAGGTTGAGGACCCCTCGCTCCACTGGGTCCTTGTCACTGTTGTAGATGAAGACATAGGGCCGGCGGACAACCACAAAGTGCTTCACCCATGAATTAGAGCGTGGCTCCATGAAACTTAGGAACCCTTTCTTGGACACAACTGACCTGAAATGAAGCAAATGAAAAGAAATTGATTATAAAAGAAACAAATTTCTTTAAAGTCACATCAGTTTACGTTAGCATCCAGCTGAAATCCTCCAAGTTCAATCAATTCACTTTCTTTCTGCATGAGTTATGAAACAGGATTATTTACTAAATGTTTACGAGACATCCAGTATCGACTAACCTTTTGGTACGCCGGTGCTTACTGAACCAAAATCAAAACTACAACAAAAGAGCTGGCAAGGAATGACTCACCCTGGCCTCATTTCTTCAATATCAGGCACCAAGTTGAGGAACTCGTTCTTTCCAGCCCGTGCAAGGTAGGACATCTCCACGGTGGGAACCATTGGGAAGTTCTCGTAGTCTGAACAGGAGGGGCTTGAGGCGCGTGAGCAGTTCTCTGGGGTCCTTGGGAGCGGAACACATCCACAAAAAGTTACCATCAAGGTGATAAAGAGCCAAAAGAGCTGAACATCAAGTATTTATTACTTCTGGTCCATGGAGCCACAGCGGGAGTCCGACAGAGAGGGACAGGTGGAGGAGGGGGTGAGGGTGGCACTGCTGAAGCTGGTTACTGATGGGTCACGTCCGATGGGTGAGATGTCAGACAGCTGAAAAGAAAAATGGCAAGTAGTAAAATCTGAAAACAGACATATAAAAACACTGTGCACCCCCTTTCGATGTTTAGGTTTTACATGTCATACCTGCTCTGTACCAGGTGTTAAAACAAAATAAATGCAAAGTTAGACAAAGAACAACTCCAACAAAATGTGAGCAACTTTAAAGAAACAGAGGCTTTTGCAGTTTGTTCGTCTGGAGCATTCAGGTGTCTTTGCCAAGAAGGAAAGACATCAGTTTTTTCTGTTATCTAAAGTTGGATGTGAGAACGTCTCTCCAGGAGCTAAGGTTGGGCTGAAATATGATCATGTAACAGGTAAAGGATCCAATTATACCACTAAAAATACAACAAAGTAATCTAGGTGTTACAATGACTCGGTCAAAACCAAGGCCATGAGCAGCTGAAATACTATGGTGAGACCTTAAAACTTTAATTTGTGCAGAAACAACTGTCCACAAACCATAATGAACTGGAGCAAAGTTCCTCCTGAACGATGTAAGAGGAGGTTAATGTCACAGAAAATAACTGCTTCAAGTTATTGCTGCTAAAGGTGGTTTTACAACTTACTGAACCATGGGGTTCACTTAGGTTTCTTACATTCTTTTCTGCATTGTGTTTTAGTTTTACCCAATAAATGATGACATATTGTAGCATGTCAAGTGCTGTTGCTCACTGGAGGTTTTAAGACCGGCCAAAACATCCTGATACACACTACTTTGAAACTGAAAGACTGTAAATATGCTACATCATAACTTCTGAGAAAGACATTACAACAACAGCTTCCAAGTTTGAGGGAGATGTGTATTTGAAAGTCCTTTTCTTTTTTTCTTACCTTGCAGTCGCTGATGCTGTTGACCACCTGGTTGTATTCACTGTTGAAGGTGTGTGTCAGCAGACGCAGGCACTGCAAAGCAACATGATCAGTTAAAGACAGAGAAGAAGCAGCAGCAGGAAGTTCTGCAGGATCAAGAAAACTCTTCCTCTCAGTGTCTCCAAGTTTCACACCTTAGTGGCCAGCTCCTTCTCACGATCCACCAGACTCTCGATGTCTGCGGAGTCGTAACCGCTGCTCTCACTGGGTGTGATGGCACTTTCAAAAGTGGTGGTGGAGATCTGCGAGGAGATGGAGGTGGAGGTGGACAGAGTGCCTGAGCTCATGCTGGGGGACAGAGACTCGCTCAGGGACTTGGTGGTAGGAGCTGTTCCCACTGGAGCTGCCTCGCCCAGCTTCTCCCTCAGCAACAGGAGGTGGCGAGTCTTCTCCACCTGCATGAGTGACAAAGGAAGAGTTAGGCACAAGCTGAGTCTCTGCTGTAGAAAACATTTCTTTTCAGAGAGGTCTCACCTCATGCAGTTGCTCCATTTTCTCCAGCTCCCACTGGTGCTCTAGGATGAGGCTGTCTCCCCTGGGCCTCCAGCCGGCCAGGTTCTCCTCTCCACGTACATAAGCCACTGATGTATCCAGGACCTTCCTCCTCCTGCGCTGCATTCCTGCTCAGGACACAAGCGCTCGTTAAGATAACTTTGCATGTGGAACTACAGTGAACCAGTTGTTTCATTCATTTCTTTTAATCATTTTCCATCTGCTCACCTGGGCTTCCAGTATCAGACATCTTACACAAGCTCAGCTCATAGATACCAGTGACTCGGTTGCTGTGATGTAGCACAGAAGGATTTGATTAATGACATTAAAAGATGGCAATACTTAAAAAAAAAAAAGTATGACAGAAACAGCCAGAGTGCAGCAGCCTGCAGCCTTACCAGTCAGGAGTTTTGGAGTACCCACTACCAAAGAGGTTCCTGAGAGAACGTGGAGGTGAGATCTTAGCGTCTCGCGAGTAGAAGACCATGCAGATGTCTTTGGTAATAATTGCAGGCTGGATGCAATGGTCCAGCTATAAAGAGGAGATGCAGAGAATGAGCTGACATCCAGAGGTAAACGTTGGAGCCTCATAAAGTGGGGAACAGACTGTTGACAGACCTCCAGATATGCAGATAAGGTCATGTAGATCTTCTCTCCGTAAGGAGTGACTCGATTTAGAAGGAGAGAATTGTGCAGGGAGCTGTCCCACACAGTCTCAAAGCGATAGAAAGTTCTGGGGAAAGTCAAAGGAAGACAGACACAAGTTAACCTTTGCAGTTTTAGCATCAGCAAAGTCCTACTTAAACACTGGAATTTTGGTATCTATGAGGACAGAGCAGGGTGAATTTTGTGTACAAACTTGAGAAGGGGTCATATTTGTTAATGATGTAAGCACAACACTGACACAGAGAGCACTGTGCAACGGCTCACGTGACCCTCACGGCTAACATGTTAAAGACAAGATCTGAGGAAACAGACTGAGATGAGATCTGGACACTAAGGACTAACAGGAGCTACAGAGTGTCAGGAACCTGCTGGTTACAAGATCATAAAAGGGATATGTATAATTTGCCACTAATTCAATTACAGATAACGTTCCTAACAATATCATAGTAACTGTTTTAGACATATATGAAAGGAGGGGAATTCATTCTTCCTCTGATGTCTTTGAGGCTACTATCAAGGTTATACCGTTTGGATCTTTTGCACTAGGGGGCGCTGTTTCACACAGACAGAACCAGGGATGCCTTTCAAGGTGGCTTTGGCTTTAAGAATCAGACGGTGAAAAACAACTCAGAAGAATGCATTCATTTGGAAGCATTTTAGTGCTCCAAAAGATCTGCATAGCGCTGTCGGAGTCACATACCAATACAAGAAATTCAAAAGAGGCTGCACTGGCTTTTAAGGTCACCTTTACTTGACTATCAACATTTCAAATGGGATTCTTTGTAGCAAAATGTCAATGGCAATAAAGATGTTTTATGCAATATGCAAGGAAAAACAAACAAACACAAACACAAAGTGTGGGAAACTTATTTCTAAAAAGCTACAGGACTATAAAGAAGCATAAAGATCCTCCAGTATAGGAGCTTATGTTCTTTGATCTCTGGTACCTATCAATATCCTTATCAATAGAAAGCCTGAGCACAATCATGAGTCCAGCCGCAGTAGGAAGAAAGAGTGCACAGAAAAAAAAGAGAAAAGCACAAAGAGTCAGGCAACAGACACAATGGAGCAAATTAACAGCAGTGAAGATGAAAACGGACATGCGATGGATCCGATCTGCCTTTTTGCAATTAAAGACAGGAATAACATGCATGTTTATTCACTCTAGCTGTTCTGATCTGGACAGAACGAAAAGCAGGGAAAAAACAAGAACACATCATTTTGTGCTTTTGAAATTTGTTTAAAGAAATATTTGGGAAAATAAGCATAAATCAGAAATACACCCTCAGATGGGTTTCCATTTTGAACAGTTTCTGTTATCAGTTGAACAGAATCACACCAGCTGTTAGTGGGTATTTCACTTACCTGTTGGTGTTGTGAGATGACTTGATGCTCTTGGCAGAAATAATGTTTAGAGAAAGAACAGCATCAGCTGCGCTGTCATCAACTTCAGCTTTATTCCTGATACGACCTGGTAGGAGATAGAACAGAAGGGCCCCATTATGATCAGCACTTTTATTTCTTTTTATAGAATATGAAAGCTAAAAAAAAAAAAAAAAAATGACACAGTCAGCAGAGGAGTTTGACAATCAGTTTGTCTGTTCAACAGGCGTAGTATCAGTGTTTAGCACCTAGGCATCCTCACTCACAAGCCGGGTGAATGTGAGCAGCTGAATGTCTGAAATGTGAAATGTAATTATTTGGTCCTTCAGCTGCAGCTTCGGTATAAACAGCTTAGAGTGACAGGGAGCCTGAAGCAAAGCAGAAGCACTCTCCCAGACTAAGACTGGTACATTCTCAGCGCTGACTCAAACACTAAAACTCCTGTAAAGGTGTTATATTACACTGTCAGGATGTCGGCTGTCTTCGTGTTTCTGCTGAGCAAAACTACTCACCCACAACCAGCTCGCGGACATCCTTCCAGTGGAGCTCACTGCCCTTCTCATGGATGAGAGTCACTGTGATTCGCCGCTGGATCCCCTGCAGCAAAGACGACAGGAGTTTTTAAACATTATATTCTTGTTATTCTGGTAAGTTAACAATTAAAAATTCTTAAGTACAAATGGAGTTTGTAAGAGCGGTGGTAAGTAGTAGGACAGGTATGTCTCCTGTACCTGGTGCAGCAGGTAGGTGCCATGGCAGGGCAGTCCCCCACTATGATCCACTATAGCTGGGATGTACCTGTGGATGGAGACAAGTATATTTGAACTCGTGGATCTCTTTATGCGCATTATAAAACAGAACTATCCTGGTGCAAACTCATAGCTTTTACATTTTTAATGGTGTTTACAGCGACTTTTATTTATTTTCTTCAATGCCCAAGTAAAGAACATGAAGTGTTTGTAGATATCTAAATGGAAGCATGTGTATATGAAAATAAGATGCACTGGAAAAACACTTACTCTCCAGTGGGCTCCAGCTCGCTGATCTCAAACCAGACGAGCAGGTCGTACTTGCTGACACACTGACCCAGGTTGGACTTGGTGATGGTGTTCAGCTTAGTGGCAGGAACTAGCACAACATAGGTAAGATTAATATCAGTTTGGATTCATCTTGAATTGCAGAAATGATGATTAATAGTAGGAGATGGAAATAAATACACATGTAATGAACACACTGCTAACTCTAGATATTGAGCCATCAGTCCACACACACACACACACACACACACACACACACACACACACACACACACACACACATATATACATAGTATATTAAGAAATTTAAAGTAATATTGCAGAGATTGCATTGAGATGCTGAGAGAAACTAATCAAGGATTACGCCACCACTGACAGAATCCTGCTCTTTGACACACAAGGATTATGCTGCTAGTGAAATAGGCACTCACTTAAGAGTCCTTTCTGCTCAAAATAGCTAAAAGGAAACTTATTTCACATGAAAAGTACCATAATTGAAATTCAGCAAGATCTATAAATGTCTATTACTCTGGAGTCTGATCTACGTTGAGAATGCGACATCAGTAGTCTTCTATGATTAATGCTCATTTTACCATTTAGGTGGAGATTCTGCAAATGCAGCACATCTACCTGAAGATGTCAGCTTAGGTCACTTTCTAAGCCACAGGGGAGGGTTGTACTGAGCTGACCGGACCTGAGCCGGTCTGCAGTGAGGTGCAGCACACACTGCAGAGCTCTACTGTGGAACTGCCTGCAGTCACAGAGCACCACAAGAGCAGAGCGCTAGTCTAAACACTACGACACAGATGCGTCTAAGGTTTGGCTTGTCAGCCGCTACAGCGTTCGCTGTACCAACCGTGGTGCTTGGGCACAGTTAGCACAGGGTCGAAGGACACTGGGAGAAATGGGAAATGTGAGAGCTGGTCAGCCTCGTCCTCCAGACTGGCCACCGCAGATGAGGCGAGGGCGTTGGCATGCTCAGACAGTGTGTCCAGCACTTTACCGTTCACATAGCCGCTCACAAGGTAGCGGATCAACTCGATCTTACGAGTGTGGTCTGGGTGTGCAATGTTGTGCAAATTCAAAGACAAAAAAATGTAGAGAAGGTTTGAGAAAAGGAGGACAGAGTTGGGTAAGAGGATTATAGATTATAAGGGAATGATTGAACAAGAGACAAAAAAAAAAAAAAATCCAAAGGAAGCAATAAATGGAAAAAATGTAAGGGCATATAAGGCATGCTTATATAACAAACACTTAAATACAAGACTAAGCTGACATGATGGTGATTGAACATGCTGTTCTTTCAGTGCTTTGCGTAGTAACTGCACATCTCACCTGGTTTAGAAAGAGGCATGGGAATAGGATAGTATTTCCTTGATGGTGTTGGAGGACTGTGAAGACAAAAAATAAAAATTACTAACTGAACTGAACTGTCCTCTTCATCTCTGCAGAAGAATCCCTCCATTTTTAACCTGATCAAGTCCTGGCCATGAAGATGCAGCGGGTGCTGCTGGTAGTGGCCAAACACCTCAAACACGATGGGCTTGCTCTTGATGTACTCAATAAAAGACTCTGTGACCTCCACTGAAATCTGCTCCCACAGTGGAAAAAAAAAAAAAAAAAAAAGAGAGAGAAAAAGATCAGCCTCAGGTTACAAAGTACAGCTTGTACGTTCGCAGCTGCGTGTGTGCGTCCACTCACATTCTGGACGTGGTAAAAGCCCAGAGGAGCGCCTTTGCCTGCGTTCTTCAGAGGTTCAGTGGAAAAGGCCTCGTCATGACGATGAAGGAAACTAAGGGAAGAAGTTGGAACGAGTTTCAGTCGATCATATTCGCCTTTTGAAAAGAGAGGTTTCCCGTTAGGCCTTTCCACTAACTAGATGACACTGAAACAATTTTCCGGGGACGTCATCAATTGATATCATCAAATTAAAATCTACACATATACAGCAAATGTTTGTATCTTTCGTTGCGGCATACTAGTTTTGTCAAATTGATGCTATTTTCCATAGCTGAAATTTTAAGAGCTCTGGACTAAACACATGGAAATATTACATATAATAAAAAAATATTTATAGCCTCATATCTGAAAAAAAGGCACCACTTCAGGCAACTCACTTGAATTGGCAAAAGATGTCGGCGTACTCAGGTGGGATGCCGCTGGCCTGGAGGACGGTAACACGGAAAGTAAAGGTGCTTCCCACCTCCAGCTGGCCTGTCAGGCCTTCACCTTGACACAGCTTGGTGTCTGCGATGTTACCCAATTTTAGATCTTTGAGATCTGCAGAGAAACCACAATGGAAGGTCAGGGGGGGGGCGGGCTTGTGTGACCATTTATTATTAGCGCCCAACAACTGCAGCTGCACTTGTGCTTTTCAAGCTTCATATAAATTTTACGCTTTGCTCACAATGAAATCTAGAATTGTTTTCTTGCGATTTATAGCACGGCATTCTGCTTTTCACTCATCATTCAGCCTCTGTGCAGATTCCTTTACAGAGCAAGAGAACATGCACGTCTCATTTTCATTACAAAATAGCCGAAGTCCTCCTTTGCATTCAACAGGGCCATCTGCTAATCGTGCTACTCGCTTGGCTTAGAGGTCAGAATTTATGAGGGGATAGACGAAGGTCTGGCAGCCTTACCCATGTCGTTGATTCTGTTGAGCTCCTCTGAGGGTGTGATGACCTCTGAACTCTGACCCTGACCCTCCACAATTCGCAGCTCTTCTAGGGACAAGCCAGAGCGGGTCATAACTGTGGATGGGAAATCGTTCTGAAAGGACACGTGAAAGAGGAAGAAATGAGCATATAGCTGGATGAGAGAAATGGAAAATGTGGAAAAAAGTTGTTTTCATACAAATATCTGATGCACAAACATGCAGAAAAGGCAAGCCTATGAATTTTAAACTCCTTTTATCCAAGCCTGGGCTCACCTTTTTGAAGTACTCGTCATCAAAAGAAATCTTCGCAGTCCCTGACTGTCTTACTCCTGATCCATAGTCTGGAGCCTCCTCATCAGCTACAAAGAGAAAAAGAAAAGAAACCCTCTTGCAAGAATCTGTCATGGACACACATTTGAACTGTGAGAGCTTTTTAAAAGAAATACATAAAGCATCTAAGGGAATCTCTGCTTTGCCAGAACAGTGGGAGTTTGAGGTTGTTGCCATACTGCTTTCAAAGAAGAATCAAGAGACACCCATTTATCTAATTATTTACTTTAAATAAATGGAATAATAATACAAAATGAACCGAATAAATTCCCACTCAAATCTAATCAGTGAACATCAGTATATGTGTGCATTTTTTATCTGCTCTAACACTCTCGCTCATTAAAGAACCTCATTAATTACTTACCAGCTATCGCCTGGACCCCCACGCGCAGGAAACCTCGTACATCACCCTTCTCTGTTACTACGGCAACACGGTGAACCAGCGGTACGGGGTACAGAAGGTTGCTCAGGTACACGAAAGCTCTGAGAGTAAAAGTGAGGAGAAAGAGAGATGTGGATTTGGCGCAGCGAGAAACAACTTCTGCAACGTCTGCATCCAGCAAACATCAACAACTGAATGAAGAGGGTGTGTGCGCTGACAAATATCCACTCCAGTGGCATAGACATCTGTATACATATTCACTGTGCAACATATATGACTGAAGTACAAGAGAATGCACAAAAATATTAGTGACAAAGGTGAAGGGACACGCAAAAGCAAACGAATAAATGAATAAATAAATAGAAATAACATAACTGCAAAGATGCTTCAGGGCGCTGAAATCAGCAGCAACTTGAACCACCCATTTATTTATTTCTTTTTTTAAACGGCATAACAGGAGGATGACTTGTCACCGGGATGCAGCAGCAAAGGCTGTGAAAGGCTGGTTTACCCTGATGTGTTGTGGCTTCTCAGTCACACACTCGCTGTCATTTTGTTTTGCGGGACTTGATTTGTTTTTACTGCAGCCTTTGCAACCTACTCTTTCTCTGCCACCTCCGCCGTCCTTAAATCCCTCCATCCCTCTGCTGGAAATCTCAAGGCCAAAGATGGAGGGTAGATATCAATCTGCAGGCTCTGAAATCACTGTGACGCAGGTAGCTGAGCTGCAGCTACTGCGGCGTCTGGCTGGCTGGAAGCCTGCTCCGATCTGCCGCCTTACTCTGAGACTGGCACATGGGGTTTATTATAAACTAATTTGATAACAGCGCCGGTGCTTGTGCTGCGATTTCAAATGCTGCTGTGGGCTTTTATTTAATCTGGATGGTGATCAAGAGACATTCAAGCGGGCTTAATTATTAGCTGTCAGCTGCTAGTGAGTTAACGCAAACTAGGATACATATCAAGAAACAATGTTAAAACAAAGACATAAAAACAAAATGATTACAACAGTATATTAAACAAAATGAAGAAAACAAAAGGCTCAAATTGTTAAAAATAAATCAACAAATGAATAAACAAATAAAATGACAAATATTTATGACAGCTTGTGCACTGTCACACACAGATGAGAGTTAATACAGTCAGCACTGTGGTGGTGGCAGAGGATGAGACACTGCGCTGGGAAGAGGAGGACAGAAAATGATGGCGGCTCTTTCAATTCCAGGAGCTGAGTCTAAATTAAAAGTAGCTCATAAAAAAAGTCAGCTTCAGAGCCTAGAAGTATGACTAATCATGTTAAATTCAAAAAGGAACTCATTTATTCCTAACTGCTCTGAATGCATGATCCGACATTTAAACAGAGGAGGGCTTTACTAAATTAAAATCCGTAAAGCCCTAAATTATTCAAACGTGATATGCTTACAGTATCTCCACCCATTGCTGATTTGATCAAATTTAAGTTGTGCCGAGTCTTTTACATGATACTAAACTGTTGTTAGCTGCACCTCATTTCATGCCTCCACGTTCTACATGAAGCTGAAGTGAACATCAGCATCAGCTCCCCATCCCAGCCTCTGTGTGTGGAGGATGAGGACACACCACTGCCTGACACCAACCTTCCCACCAGGATGAACCAGGGGGAGCGGTCGTAGAAGGGATCCTGCCCATCGCTGAAGATGTCCGAGCCCTCCTCGGTGCCGGTGTCCGAGCTGGTGTCATCCACAAACGCCTCGTCGTCTATAAAGTCAGACATCTCACTCTGGCGCTCGTCTGCCAGCTCGGTGATCTCAGAGTCGGTGGTGGAGAAGGTGGGAGAGGGCGTGCGTTCGGCCAGATGCTCGTTTACACAGCCGTGGAAGATGGGGGAGCTGAGAGGGTGGGCAGTTGGGGAGCAGTGGCAGGAACCAAGGAAAGGTAACAGTGGAGTAACAGAGGAGTTAAAACAATCCACAGCAGCTCTGTATTTCTTTGAGGTAGTACGTTTTTTTTCCCTCACACACACACTGTAATTTTGAAAACAAAAATTTAAAAACAGCCAACAACAACTGGACACAAATCTATAAAACTTGCACGTGTTTGCATTTTTCTCGCAGTTATTACAGTAATCTGCTGCTGCTTCACGAAATCTAATTAAGACTATTGAAAGAGCTATTGAAAATGCGGCAGTGGGGTTCATTTCATAAAGAGCAGGTATTAAGCTAACAGCAGGTGTCACAGCAGTTTATAGAAACATGACCACTTTAAACCCAACTGAAATGCCACTTTAACGGATTAGCATATAAATCTTCCTATGTATCCTGGGCAAAAGAGGATAAAATACAAAATGCTGCACGTTCATACATTATCCAAATCCACCAGGCATGTTAACAAGCAACTGTGTGAATTACAGGGGATAACAACATGAGAATGGCAACCACAGGCAGCGTAATATGATGCAAAGGGGAAAATAAATACAAAAATGTAGATATGACATGAAGACACAACTAAAATGTGATGTCAAAAAATAGAGAATAAAAAGGAATAATGACAAGTGGTATCATGGAGCAAATAAAACCATAAATGTAACAAAAAAAATCACAAAAACAAAACATTTATGAGTGACAAAGACCATCAAAGCACATTGCCAGATGTGATATTACTGAAACATAAGTTACCAAACACAAATGATGACCGTGAAAAATGGAAAAGAAAAAAAAAGAAGGAAAGAAATCATAAATCCATCTTAAACCCGGAACCTGCTTCAGTACTGGTTGATTAGTGACAGAAAAAAAAAACCTGTTTAAACAAGCAACACCAAGCACAAAAACACTTCTCAACCTGGACATCTCGTGAGTTTTAAATGTGCAATAATGTAGGTATTATGTTGGACACACCTTCCTACAAGCTTAAACCAGTGGAAACGGTCATAGAAGGGGTCATTTCCTGTCAGAGTGCCCTCACAGTCCTCCTGCTGACTGGAAGCCATTTCTCCGGCACGATCGTACATCTCTCTCATCTGTTCCAGCCTCTGCCTGCAAATCAGGAGAGTGTACTCAAAATGAGTGGAGGGAGGATGAGCATATACATCTCACAAATTAGCTGGAGAGAAGTGCTGCTGCTCAATTTGCACTGAACACAACAGAAATGATGCGACAGCAAGTAAACAATATACTGATCTGGCAGAGAATATGTACAGCTATAAATATATAGTCCTGTTTCTATTCTGATTCTGCAGGAACTGATAAAACTGCAATAAATATAATCTAAATAAACTCTGATACGAGACGGGCATTACTTGAGTTTTTCAAGGGACCAGTAGTGTGTGGCTCCATTTTTCAGGTCCTGGACCTCGACGGCCACCACAGTGCGAGGGAAAGGCCTGGCGTCACGCTCTTTCTCTGGCTCTGGGGGCAGGAGCTCCGGGGGCAGCGGAGAGTACAGTGTGTCTGTCAGCAAGACGAACTGGAACTGAACCTGAGGAGCGACGGAAAAGAAAAGGGGAAAAAGAAGAAGAAGAAGGGATGAGTATTTCAAAAACATCATTGTCAAACAATTAAACAACCATTTCCTGGCCTCAGGAGGCAAGATACTAAATCACTAAATACTGGATATTTACAGACATATTACAACATATTGCAACAGATGATGTATCATCTATTATATAACATAAACTCAATTCAATTTTTGTGTACAACAGTGAATCAGTGATGAGGTTGTACGCTGGTCAAACTTTGTCTCACACGTTTCCTGAGCTCTGAGCTTCAGCATCTCTTTTAATTTGAAACAAGTTTATGGAAAAGTACTGAAAGCAGAGGCGCATTAAAGTGTGGAAAGTTCTCCTCCATCACTGACTACAGTTTTTGTCTAACAAACATCAGCAGGGACCTTCTAGCTTCCCTCGTGATACTCTTCCTGGCCTGAAGATTATCATGTGGGTTCCCGTTTAGCAGAATATGTAACATGTGCTACAAAGCCCCCCCAGGAAAAAAGAAAAAGCCCTCATGGACTAATCTTTATAGTGGTGGCTAAATTCAAGTGAAGAAAGTGCTTGTCATAATGTCTTCTGCATTATCCTGCAATCTGTGATCCATATAAGAGAAACAGTAAAATGTAAAATGTAATCAGGATAGACGCTGGAAAAAACCCAAATCTGATCCCAGCTTTAAACTGATTTAATTTCTCAATTTAGTCACAAGGATAAAGAAATATGTTGGGATATTATAAGTTAGTGCTGGGTTCCAACTATATTTTTCAGTTAAGTTAAGCAGTTTTATAAAATATATAAAATCAAAAAACTTTGTTTGTTTTTTTAAATATGGTATAAAATTATATGAAACTAAACTATTACATGGTTCTATACATTTTTATATAAAAGGTTTAGTATGTCTCACAGGAAACTTGCTGCGGAAAAGTAAATACAGCAGCAAGAACCGTTTTATGTCTCGTATCACATGCTGGTCGTGAAGTCTGCAGTCATGAATCAGCTTTCTCTCTTTACTTAGGACACTTTCAGGATACTTGCATCAATTTTGTTACTGTCTTTCTGGGAAATTAGCTCAAAGTTTTTGTTCTTGTTAATTGTACTAATGTTTAACCGTGGCCTTTACTTACTTTCTTTTTCAGTTCCACACTGATGGCGTTGGCCTCCTTCAGGTAGACGGCGTTCCCCCACAGCTGGTCGCGTAGGGAGGTGAACTGATGGTACCTCCACTTCCTGAAGGCCCACTGGGCCAACTCAAACTCGTGTTGAGTCCACGGTACTGTGAAGAGACACAAGGCAGCATGCAGATTAACATGATACATACTTATGCATGGTAAGGAAATACTTGTTAAAATCCAAAAAAGACCATACCAGCGTTTGTTTCAAACCAACCTCCAAAAAAATCCAGCCTACTTCACTCACACTAGTGCCTGAAATTCTATTTTTTAGACAATATTACTTACTGATTTTACAGAAAAATCTTTTTTTTTTTCAATCTTTTGAGGAAAAGCATCGTGTGCTGATGAATGCCACATGAGAACAATTTTATTCTTTATAGTCAGTCATTTGCGTATAAATTTCCAAACAGATGTGACGACACAAAGTGCTTGACACTGTAGTGGTGAAGTAAAAGTTAAACATGAGGACAGGTCAACTGTGGTAGAACTATCACAAGTGCTTGTGCTCGACAGAACCCAGAGCGGACCTGTGACATGTTCGGCCGGCAGCCTTTTAAGGACAATTTGTAGGTATTTGGTCAAAACATGAAAACCAAAAAATATGGTCCTTTACGTTTCATGTACACTGTTACAGAGGATTAGTAGCGTTTCATTTAAAAGGAATTAGATGGTGGAATATATATGGACTAGTTTGTCTTAATTCCTTCAATGAGTAATTAGCATGTCAAAAATCAAAGGTGATATTATGTATTATATCATGTATAAAATGCTATACGCACATCCCAGGAGTTTAGGCCCTAGACACAAAATGTGAAAGAAAACACAGTTCATTTATGTCGTTTTTGATTTATTTATTTTTTTTTGGCTTACTTAAGAGTGTGTACTGTAAAATAAATAACTTTATATGTAATTACTGAAAACTTTGTAGGACACACCTTCCTCCTCCTCTTCCTCCTCCAACTCTTCCTCATCTGGTGTCTCTGCGATCAGAGAGCGAGTCTCCACCTGTTTCTGAAGTTCCTGCAGCTTGCTCTCGTAAACCTGGACACCAACACACAGGAGAATATGGACAGCTGTCCATCAGCTGCAAGGACAGGTGAGCGTTTCAGTCCACGTACGCCTCGTCGCTGTGTGTGAGTGATGCGCTTCGACGTGGAAATGGGTTTATTTAATTATGCATAATGAGATGGAGACAAAGAATCATAATCCTGCTTTTTTTTTTGTATAAATGTGCAAAATATATTCACACATAAAACATGGTTGTCATTTTTTTTTTGACTAAACATGATCCGTGTAAAATCTGAGGAAAAAGACCTGACAAAATCTTCATGATGATAAACTGAAGCACTTAAATAACTGATGAGTTCATATTCAATGAATTTTTTTGTAATAAATTTAAAAAAAAAGTTATATTTAAGTGGCAAATGGGAGTTTTGGTACATTGTACACTTTCTGAAACGTCCTCATGGCTGCAGCGGATTAAGAGAGGTGCTGGTTGAAGCTGAGTCAACTGTAATCCAATGAGGGGCGCCATCCTCATCATCATGAGAGAAGGACCGGCAGTGGTCCCGATGACCTCATCATGTTTGTTCACAGTCTTCTGGGAAGACAATACAGCCTTTTCAGCTGTCGCTGACCTCCTCCCCTGCTGAAATCCTACCAACAACCCATCACCCAAAGCCTGTTATACTGAATGTGTGCTTGTAGCTGCTAAAACTACCAGGATTCTCCAAATTAAATCCACATCATAGAGCATTTGAGACTCATAAGTTATTTGAATGGTTAATGAAATGATTATGATCTTGATGTATATGCTCACAGTGAGCCCATTTTAGAGACACGGGTATGTGTAACCATCCTATGCTTTAACGGATAGCTACTTTTAATCTTTAAGTGGTTTTCATGCAGGTAATCATTAAGTATGATGTAATCGATTACAGTACCATTATCCTTGTGTCTTACAGTGACTCGTGAAGCCTTGTGTGGCATACAAACAGAGTTTTGTCTCTATGTCTTTTAAACAATAAACAAACACCACAACTGTATAAAACACGTAATTGCACATGTAGCAGGTCATTTTTATTTCAGTCATCATTTGAAAATAAAACCTCCAGCAAAACATAGATGCAGTACATCCTCTTCTTCTTCGTCTTCTTTTTTTTTTTTTTTTTTTAACCTTTAAACCTGTGAACAATAACCTTCAAATATCTGACCAAGATGCTTAAGGAGCAGCACAGCTTTTTACACGCCCACACCGAGGCACTTGATGCTGAATATTTAAAAAGCAGACATACAACACTCAGACACTCCCGAGCTGAAACCTGGCATAGAGATATACACAATTCTGAAAATAACCTTTCACTGTACATAGCTAATTTGATGTTGTATATCTTACAGCTTAACTGGTAGCCATCAGCACCAGAGCATAACTTAAATAACATTCATGAATGGAGCATTTGATACGGCTGAAGAAATGGACGCTGCTGCATGCAAGGATAGTCAAAGCGGCAGAGTAAGGCAGAGTATATACTGTCAAAAGTTTTAATATAAAACTAAATCTCATCACTCCGTCAACATTTTTGATAGTCTTCAAGAGGTCTCAACATGCTGCTTAAGGTCTCTGTCTCTAAAGGCCGTCGGATATCGGCTCATAGTGATGAATGGGATATTCAAAGCTACAAATGCAGCAAGAAACAAAAAAAAAAGGAGAAAGAAATGAAAAGAAAAGAAATTGGGGGCTTGCTGATAACACAAAAGCATGAGCTAAAGCGCAGAGGTAAAACACTGACATGGGCAGCTCCTTTTAAAAACCACCGCTCAAATAAATCCATCCACATTACACAAGTGTATGCAGTGAACACAGGGCAGTCCTAAAAATCTCATTTGATATGGATATTTCCCCTGAATAACAATTATGCAAACATTTCAAGTCTTTGTCCCTCTTCCAGCATGTTTTAAAGCCAGACTTTGGGAACCATGACAACACACTGTGGGTATCCGTTTGAAACAAAGTGAGGTCTGTGCTTACTTGATGAACCACAAAGCTAAAATTGCAAGATTGGATTAAATCAACATGACAAATCAGTTCATCCTGTGTTGTTTACACGAGGTTAAAAAAAAAAAAAAAAAAAAAGGAAAGAGGATT
>JBAMYA010000022.1:6069197-6080127 GCA_037176975.1 Arrhamphus sclerolepis
GTGATATATATCTGTGTGTCATCTGCATAGCTGTGGTAACTTATTTTGTGGTTCTTTATAATCTGAGCCAGTGGGAGAATGTAGATGTTAAACAGAAGAGGCCCCAGGATGGAACCTTGGGGAACTCCACATGCAGTTCTTGTCTGCTCAGATGTAAAATTACCTATTGACATGAAGAACCTCCTCTTCTCTAAATATGCTTTGAAAGTAACTTTAAATAGTTTTGCAAAAAATAAGTCCATCGTAGACCAAAACATCTAAACAGAAACTTTTACAAATCCTCTTCGGCATTAGAGTCTTATTCAGATGTTGGTTACCTTGTTACCCCATCTTTGATATAGTAGAGCAGACACTCCGACATTAGAGGATCCTCATTCAAGTTGACCAAATGTGGAGTCTGTAGATAAACAGAGAAGTAGACAAAAACATTTTTTGTCAATATTTAGTGTGGAAATCTCCCCAACAGGAATGCCAATCACAATGACCTCGGTCAAACATAACTGCTCCCTTGTCAGTGATATAGTACAAAAATGTGGACAGAAATGGTTGCACGAACAGTCTGATACGTCAAAGAGTCTAAAACGTCACAGAACAACTAGAAACAATCTGCTGCACCTCCAAACCACCAACCTTTTTTGGGGAAAACACCCCATTAAAGTCTGCATAGAGATCACAAGGCCTCCCACTGAAAGGCTAACAGTGGAATGAGAGAGATCGAAAGGAGAGGGGAAATAAATCAATAGAAGAAATGTCGATGTGAAGATAGTGGAAATAAAATATCAACACTGTCAGTCAGTGAGAAAAGGTCACAGTTGTGAGAAAGAAAGTGCACCCTCTTTCAGGTTTAAAGTTTTAATTAAGTATTAAATCAAGACATAAAACATTTGGTTCTTAAAACGAGGAATATACAATCTCAGATAAACAAAAACAATGCATGAAATGTTACAGCGGCATTATTACTCAGTTAATGAAAACAAAGCCAAAATGCAGAATCAGTATTTGGAAAAAACAAAGTGAACCCACGATTTAGCTTCTTTTAAAACCATCTTCAGCAGCAGTTACTTGAGGAAGTGGTTTTCTGTGTGAAGATATCAGTCTCTTACTATCTATACCATCTTACCCAGACGTGTGGACACCAAACTAACTAAAGTCCACACAGACCAAGTGAGTGTACACTTACATGTGAACTTGATTCTGAGATGGAATAAAGCATGAGGGTGAACGAGTTATTCATTTGTGCGAGACCAATCAAAGGATGCACAGAGCAGTAAAAGTTATAAGTAGTCAACTAATTTACTTAAAAGCATCCTTTTGTGCAACATGGCCCACAGCATGTCACAGACCTCTCATTAAGACGTCAGAAAAAAAGGACAAAAAAGCGCTTAATTCCTATGGTAGCACAAACAGCATACTTAAAGTGTTTAACAGAGTTTTTTCCCAAACACCCTTCTCCATTTTGGCTCAGTTTTTGTTAAATTAATAATGACATTTATTTATCAAATAAATAAATAAATAAATAAATAGCAAGATGGTGCAATTTTTCTTTCACATGACTGTGATAATCCTCTCTAATAAAAATGTGATTCTGCTAACAAGTATATGCAAAAACATCTATTGGCCTTATGGTTGGGTTTAGCTATTTACTGATGCCACTACTACAGGATATTATGTTAACAGCACTCAGGATCTATGCAGCTATAGGAATGGAAGCGGTCTAATTCCAAGGAATCTCTTAAGAAGAAACAGTCACAAACAAAAGCAAAAACAAAAACAGACAAACAAAAAAAGACATTTTTTATTTGTTAACCCATTCAGACCTGATGTGGTTTATATGTGCTTTTATCCTTAAAATATTAAGTGAAACACATGTTGCACAAATATTTTCAAGAGAGACAGAAACTACTTGACTTTCAAAAAAAATAGGACAAAGTGAATAATTTAAAATTAACAAAATGTAAGAAAAAAAAAGAGCATTTTTTTTTTTTTTAAATCCTGGGTTTAAAAAGCCTTGGGTCTGAATGGGATATAATAATAGTAAAAATCAAATCAAACTGTGAATTACTGGACTTCTAGTGTAGAAAAAACACTTTGCTCAGTCAATGAAACAAACCTTCTTGGCAGAAAAACAATCAAACTGCTCATCAAATGTTCCTTCATGGCTAAGCTGAATGCATGATGAAAATAAAGAAACATAATGAAAGGGCAAACAGAATGATAAAGTGAGAAAAAATGGGAAAAGTACAGTGAGTGAAAGATACCATGATAACTATATGGAAAGAAGGATGCATCTCCACCCATGGAAAAACTGACACTATACCCGCTCCATCAACATCTGAGCATGTGCCTCTTCCTTCCCCGTTCAACGTGTCCTACCTTTTTAGGAGAGAAAACGCCCAGAGTTCCTCCATCTTCACGGATTGCTACACCCATCTCTGCGAGCAAAGCCTCCCTGTAATCAAAACAGGACAGCAACAAGAATAGTAGTTTACACTGAAACAGGTCTTTACGTAGATGTTCCCAGATTAAAACATAGAGGTGACTGAGCTTTTGCAGTGTTTGCCCTGAATCTGTGGTCAATGTCAATATGATATGTACAACTACTGAATGTTCAGGACAAAGCCACTTTACAAAGCAAAGAAAAAAAAAAAAAAAAAAAAAGGGAAGATTGAGTGTAAACATCCATAGAAACAAGCACAGATTTTTCTCTTTTTCAGTGAATTGTCACTGAAAATGCCTGCAATTATGATCATTAGGATTCCCTTCTACTTTGGTTTAAGAAAGCCAGATTCCTGTAGTTTGCATTTCTACCTTACAGAGGCGGGAAAATAATTAAAATAAATCAAACAGTCTAGAACTGACTAAGACTTTTGCATTGTATTTGCAGTAACATGTCTTATGTCTTTAGTCGCAGAAGAGACGATGATGGGGAAGACAGGGTGTGAGATGGATGTTTGTGCAGCAGCATCTATCGACCAAGAAGGCTGTGGCAGGGATGTGGACAGAATTGGTGCAGAGGAAATGAAGCAGACAGGCAAAGAGAAAGACATCATAGACTGGACAGAAGACTGTGATAACATCTTCATGTGATCGTAACAGTCAGATTATAGTCTCTAAAAACAACCTCTTTAGACTCCCTATCCATCAATGTTGGAAACGTGTTAATAGAGTTTGAATGACCACAACGAAAGGCCGACAGCAAAACAAGCAGATAGATTTGTCATTTACAAACACGGCAGAGTGTACATTATTCAACAGTTTCCTTTTGGACATCAGGAGTGATGCATTTATCTACAGCTTTTATGTGTAAAAAAAAACAACCAAAAAACAAAAAAGAAACAACAGCTGAAAAACATGACAAGAGCAAAAAAGAGCTACATGACAAGCACAATGCAACCACACACACAGCTGGCTTATCACAGTGTGAGGTGGGTGTGAATGTAAGACTGCCTGTTTTGGAAAGTTACTGACAACAAATGACAGCAGACTCCCACTGTTTGACGTCACAAAGGTGAAGGAGTAGATTTCCAGAGCTATCAGACCATCTGATAGACCATGAATCCCAATTAAGACTGACAGGATGCAATAAAGGCGGGGTGGATGCACACGACGGACACACATCCCCCCCCCGAACTGATGCAAATGGAAGTGAGCAGACAATGTCTGGTAATACTGACCTCTCCATGCGGATTGCCTCTGTCTTCCGTAGTTTCTCCTCCCAGGTTTCGTTGAGCTCAGCAATGATCTTTTCTGATTCCTGAGCAACAGATAAACAGTAAGGAAAAGCAGTGGAAAAGGTGTTTATTTAAGCATCCACAGGCTGACCTAACATTACTATACTGTTGACATACTTATGAATGAAACTTTTGGGTCAGAGTTCATATCTAAGAACAGGGTAAGAGAATGGCATATGCAAGAATTATGCAACATCTTTGATAATAAAGTATAAAACACACTGAGCGTTAGCAGTTTCTCGCTCTGAATATTGATCTATTCAATACAGTGTTAATTATTAACAGAGAAGAAAAATACTCATTCAGAATAAAACCAATTACTGGGCAGTTATGTTTTTATGAGAGTTACAAAGGTTAATCTTCACTGTCATGTTCACTATTGGGTCCCCAAAATAGCCGAGACACCTTTAGAATGAGAATTTCTTGTGCCTCACTACAGCTAAACGTCAATAAAGACGTGAATCTATTTTGGTCTTGTTTCCTCCCTATATGCGTTGGTGTTTGACGTCATTGGGATGACAGACTGACTGGGCACCATGGTTGCCATGGGAACTGCAGTTTCTCATGCTTGGTTGTTGCAGTCCTATTTACTACCTCTACAGATTGAAAATGTACACTGAAGAGTGGAACAGATCTGAAGCTCATCGGGCATATGTGGACAGCTTTTATTTAAGGCTGTGTGGGGCTAAATTAAGAGTGAATTCATTAAACAAAGGGCTCTTCAGCTTGGTGTAAATTTCAAATCAATCATAGGCCTTAAAATACATTTCTTGCTTCAGGAGCCTGTTGCTGCTCCCATAGTTCCCCCAGAAAGCTCTGGGTTTTGTGCCTCTAAAGCAGAGTGGGCAGATTGCTGAGACCTTTTTCTCCTTAACTCTTGTAGAACATGAGCGTGGTTTAAACACCGCTCATCTAATAACATCTTTACCTTCAGTCTTTCAATGGCCTCCTCTCCTCCAGGTGTGGACATGATGCGCTCCTGGATGCTGGTGACTGACTGCAGGCCCCCCTGGCTGCAGAGTGCGCCAGAGGATGGAGAGGCTGTCAGGGAACCAATAGGGGCTGTGGAGAAATGGCCAGGGCGTTGGTTCTCTGAGGCTATCAAGTATCTATGCTTATTGTTCTGAATGTCTTTGAGGTCTAAACAACAACGAGAGAGAGAGGGAGGGAGGGAGAAAGAGAAAGCAGCAGGGAAAGAGGTGGGATAGGCCCAAATAGGAGGGAGGGGTAAACACATAAAAATGAAGGAAACAAATACCAAACAGGTAGAGAGAAGTAAGAGAAGAAGTTGGGAAAAGAGAAAGGACAAAGGGAGGAAAGACCAATGTAAGACACACATTGTACGTAAAAAGGGTTAAGACAAACACCCAGCATGATGGTCAGCTACAAAGAGAAGCAGTTTTCACTCCAGGAAGTTTAACAATGTGATTGCTGTCTTCCAGAGAAAAATCATTAAATTACAGGCTGCACTCAAGAGCAATTAACTCTGAGCTCTTAGTTTCTAGTGTGCACAAGTCCCCCCCCACCCCTTCTTCTTAAATTGTAAAATGAACAAGAACACACTGTGTGAAAACTGCTATCAGTTTATCAACTAAGAATGCGAGGAAGATGGGAGACTGCATGAGCGTCCAATTGTGGGAAAGAGAAGAATAACAGACACATGCTGCCAAAGTTCAGCCTGCAGTTCAGTAGACTGATTCAGTCCTAACATGCACTTGCACATACACTATAACAAAAATCACAGCAGCCTCACTCAAAGGTCACGCAGCTCACTTCAATATAATGACCTCAGGGATGTCTGGGTTACAGACACAGGGTTGTCAAAGAGCCGGCAACGTATCATAAAAATAGAAGTTACACGATTTGAGTTGAAACCTTTTGGAGGTGTGACCTTTCTTAAATTTCAGGAAAATTCAAATCGCTGATCTGTTTAAGTCAGATTACAATGCAGATGCAAAATGTATGCTTTTACCCTGCAAGTGAGTGTCAAAAGCATGACAAAGGTAGCAATTTCATGGAATATTAGCGCGAGAAAACAAGAGGGCAGATGTGTTAGGAAAGGTTGAGAATAAAGCAGAGAAAACACCACAAAACTATTCAATACAAGCTATTAAAGCACACTAAGTTAGTCAGCTCTGTATACATACACACTTCTGGTGTGACTAATTAGAAAAGTAAAGTTATGCACCTTTCCTTCTGTAGCTCTGAGCCTCACTTTGAGAACTCAGAAGAGCCATTCTAAAGCTTTGAGCACTGTCACCTGCAGTGGATGATTAGTGAAAAAAAACAAAAAAAAAAACAATAAAAAGCAGCAAGAGCCATGGGCAACAGAAGAAGCTTCAGAGAGCGAATGGAAAAAAAAAAAAAAAGTGAGACATGATTATAAAATGATGCATTTGTGCTGGGGGTGGGGAAGACTGACATCCTACTCTAAATTATATTTCTAAAAGGAATATTCTATAATATTATGTGTGTATGTATATATATATATATATATACACATATATACATACATATATGTGTGTGTGTGTATGTAACCCTGCTGCCTCACCCCCATCATTCTGAAAAATAAAAGGAGAGCAAGCAAAGCCAGCTAATGCAGTGGCATGCTAGCCTATGTCAGATCAGGACATCTACAGAAGCCTTGCATTCTGATTCTTGTTCTTGAAAGCTTTTGCTCTTCTATTTTTTTTTTTTTTTTAAAAAGCAGCTTCATGCAAAGCTTACAGCATATTTTATATACAGGTAATGGGGTTATAAGCAATGTTAGCCATTATAATTAGGACAAATAGTGATATACAATGTATGTCTGGTACACATATACACACATTTGATTCCACTTCCTGGGCAATCATCCCCCATAGGATCAACTGAGGGTAAACATGAGGAAAACATGAGAAGGGTCAGAGGTCAGTGCCAGTAAAGCGGGTGGAAAAAGTTACAGAAATTTCTCAGAGAGCTCAATGAAATGAAGTGTGACGGTAAAATGCCTGATTTGTTAACTTTCATGTTATAATAGATCATCTGAACAGGAAGTAGGTTGGTTATCAATCACTACTGAAACTTATTAATGGGAATATTATGTCTTTAACTGACAAGTCTGAGTCATTCTTCTTCACAATCAGCCTCATTTCACGATATCAATTTTCAATTAATATTCAATGCTTTGGCATGTTATGAACTTGAGCTGCATTTTGACCAACAGCACCAGTAACAAGATTAAAACAAATGAAAAAGATGATGATTTCAGCCTCAGTCTTCTGCATTTCCACTGAGGTCAAAGGCGCAGAGTAGATTATGCAAATTAAGTTGCTGAAGTGTGTCAGCCCTTGCTGACTGTCTTCTCTAAATATCAAAGCTGCCTTGGTGTTCAGAGTAGCCCTCATAGAAAGCTACACCAGGAAGCTGTATGAATCAAAATCTGCTCAAGCTACACACTTCTTTGATGTTTTGGATGTTTCTATATGTCCCTCAGAACACAAATGCTGTAAATCAGAGATCGCTCAGACTGTTCATGTCCTGACTGGAACTCTCTGGACCTAATTCATTCTCACAGTAGTTCTTTGTGTGCTCTGTCATCTTGGTTGATTGTATCCAAAACTACTGAGAATAAAGTGAAATTAAAGCGCTGATAATATTCGACCAATCAGAAATAATTTGCAAGGAAAGCCCCACGCTGAAGGTCAAAAATAATCTTTAAAGTGCCACAAAATCCCAACATGGTTGTCACAGGGATGAAACTCCCCACTTGGAAATGTTTCCCTCTTATCTTACAAATTAAATTTTGGGTGAGGGGACAGGAGAGACAGACAAATAAATAATTACATACATACATAAAGACCCTGGTTCCTAAAAAAAGGTACCTGCAGTTGAAATGCAGCTTTAATGTTCTGAAGGAATTAAGGAACCACTTCCTAAGGAGTCATAGTAAACCAGTATGAAAGTAAATAGGTTATGAAATCCATTACTTTTGTACCAGAAACAAGTTTAACAAAAACATAGATGGATGGAAGCCATGAGACAGTGATGAAGACAGAAGACAGAAGCGGCTTGTGGTTGGGCCTGAAAAGAAGGAAAATGGTGTGTAGCTGCAGATATTGTGATATTATAGCAGCATAGAACTCACTGTCCAAGATGTCCCCAAGGCCCTGAGCACGGAGCAGTTCCTTCAGTCTAGCGACCTCATCCTTCAGGTCACGCACCAACTTATTATTAGGATCCTCATTGATGACAGCATTGCATTTGATGTTCTTGGCTCGGTCAGCATAGCTAGAAACAAGAATACATTTGAGTCGCAAGAAAATCTAAACATATTTTAATCATTATAGATACTATAAATATTTTGTGAGGTGGTAACTAAACCCTGGATAAAGACGTACCGCAATGTGCTGAGAGTTTCATCATAGTTGATATCTGCAGGACTGAGGGCAGCTACCATAGCAGTTCTGGAGTTCCCACCTGATAACAAAAGGTTCAGGTGAGACGTCAATCATGTGACATTGTGGTTGAAATTTAAAAAACAAAAAATTGAAAAATTTAACGGCAATGTGTAGACCTGTTTTAGATTTATATCAAAATACAACAGTACATTTAGATTAGTACATTAAATACAATAGTACTTTTTGTACTAAGCTTAAAACTGAAATACATCCATCAGATGCCAGTCAGGATTGCAGATGCATTGCACGCTTCTCCTCCTGATATACCTGAACCAAGACATGGTCTCACACTGTTAGAGTAATCTACACTAGCCACAGACATTTTTTGACCTGCCCCTTGTTTTCTCTTGCACAAACTGCTCATTATCACTTGATGTGCAGATGTAAGGATTTTATGGAAACGTCTGTGATATAAATTCTACCGATAAATCAAATTTAATGAGTGACAGTAATGTTCATACCAAGGTTCTCCCTTAGCAGCCATGTCAGAACTGAGTCTCTGTAGGGAATAAAGTCGGTCTTTTTCTTCTTCTTGCTCTGTAGTAGAAAGAAAACGTCACATTAGGCAGGTAAGAAGACCAATAACTGATCCAAGCTTTTGCATGTCAGCACTTAAAACAGGACAAGATAAAATATTAAGATGTAACATGCCAACATGTAAATGAGATGGCGCTTTTGCCCATGTGCTATGGTTTTGGGTGTCACTGTGCATGCTTCCTAAAAGCACAGCACTTGAAGTGGTAAAATGACAGCAGTCAAATTTCACACTGTAAATAGCAAAGAGGTTTTAAATCTGTCTCATGGGATGACTGAGTCGTTAGTGCTTGAGCTGACAAAGGGTTTACCTTGCTGGTACAGTTATCCTGTGTAAGCAGGCAAGATAAGAACAAGAGAGAAGACAGAGGGCATACATTACGACATGCCAACTGAGAAGGCAGGGTCAACATGAAGAGGTTCAGAAGCAGACTGTACAGGAGGAGGTGGACAGAAAAAAAGACACACAGGAGTCAGACATGAGACACTTACCACTTCAGCCAGGGCAGAGATAACCTTCCCCAACGTGGTGAGAGATTTATTGATGTTTGCTCCTTCCTGCAACCACAAATAGGTTCATATGAAGCAATTGTTTCTTAAAGCTGTTGCTAGCTACTTCCTTTTATGCATGTCTTACCTTTAGCCTGGTACCTTTGGCTCCGGTGGAATCTGCACGTTCACTCCCTGCCAAGTCTACCAGACTAATTTTACTGACCTAAAGTGAGGGGGTGAATGCATGAAATGAAACAAAGTTATACAGATTTCTTATTAAGGGCAGGTAAATGATTCACGTTTGTTATGATGCTTGTTTGGTTATATTTAGCGCCCCCCTACCCAAAAAAAAATTAATTAATTTCTGCTATAGAAGTGAAAATGGCAAGACTTGGCTGGTGCTAACATTATAAAGTTATTGCCCAATGATACTAGTCAGTAATAACATACTGTTTTTATGCAGAGATGGATGTGTGATACTTCAAAGCTATTAAATAGGTTTATTAAATAACATTAGAAACTACCTGAATAATAAGATGCGTCTCCTTCATCAAACCCAGTTAACCCAACTGTCAGCTGTATTTTATATACTGCTCAGCGGGAGAAATACAGGAGTCAATATCTCAGAAATTAGTGTCATTCCTCCCTTTTATTGAATCAAGAATAGTTTTTGAAAGAATCACTTTAAATCAAACTGAGATATAAATATCTTAACTGCATTTAGAGTAGAGTAGATTGAATCAAACCAAATTTAATAAAGCTGAGAGATTCCCAGCCCTAATATGAATGATCAAGAAATGAGAAAAGATAAGGATAACACTGCAATAATGGGAGAAAAAAAAAGACTAAATATCAGTTATAAAATTCAAAAACTTTCTCATGGTTATCAAATCAACCCTTTCAGATATCTGGAAAGTATTACACATCTTTGAACATGTTTAAGCATTCCTGTTAAGTCTTATAAAGTGGTTAGAAACAACAGGCATTGTCCTTAAGCTCACAGAGTGGTCTTTGTGTCTCCATTGTCAAAGGAAATGCTTAAAGTCGATTGTAACATGGCTCTTATGCTTTTCTCTTTTTTCTTCTCCATTCAGAACTAAATAAGGCACGTTAATTACAGTTCTGATTTTTTTCTGAGCATAACTTAGAGCAACGACATCTTAGAATGTACATTCCCAAATCAGTTGGACCAAATATCACGCAGCCTGTTTCCTTGCAGCCTCTAATGCCCCTGCGTGACATCCGACAGAGCCCATGAGCGAATAGAGAAGGTAATTGTTTGCAGAGCAAGCGTGCGTCTTGATGACGTTTCTATCATACGACCAGCTCTAAACCAGACGAGCACGAGAGACACTCTCTGCACAGATGCAAACAAAATTGTCTAAGTGGAGCGAAGGCATCCTGTCCTTCCTCTCGTGTGCTCTACCCTCTGGCCATTTCCAAGTGTGAGAACATATTTAAAAGTAACAACTTCCTGATGCATGATACTGTGAAAGGGCAACTTCAAGCAATGTCCTGAGGCTAAGGACATTGCCCATTTGCATTTATATGCAAAAATAGCTGTGCAGGACCACAGGAGACATCTTACTTATAGACACAAAAGAAAGAAACTTTTTAATTAAATGAAATGAGGGAAAAAAAAGTAGAAATGTACTCTTAAATAGGTGTGATTGGGACCTTAAATTTCATATTCTGAATGTTTCATAGTTAAAAAAAAGAATTGTGTTCAACATG
>JBAMYA010000022.1:6080227-6106574 GCA_037176975.1 Arrhamphus sclerolepis
GTTGACCTTGTCTGTGGAGAGGTCTGTCTCACTGTCGTGTTTCTTCTGCGTGAAGACGATGGTGAAAACTGCATGGGACCGGCTGCTGGTTTCATTCATGTTTGTTGCAGCCACAGTTCTGCAGATTACACATAGAGGCAAAGGTTAGGGGGTGCAAAAAAAAAAAAAAAAATCAATATTGATGATAAACAATTTTTGAGCACCTTAATTACTCATAATAAAGTTGTCTGTTTGGTTACTGCTGAATACACAGTGAATTACAAGCACCATCATCCCTGGGTTTACACCTATTCAAGTGAAATGAGTTTGAGGGATTATTTTGTCCAGCGGAGGTGGATAATACCGTGAGGACACCAAACAGACACACACAAGCCGTACTGAGAAGGATGGCCACAAGGGAGATATGAGCTTTACACGCCACATTCTAGAAATAAGCCCTCTGAGTCAGCAAGGAAAGATTAAAGCACAATTCACCCCTCCCTACAAAGGCTCTCACACACACACACACACAGTTAAACACATTACATGCACTCAACCATATACTCTTAATTCACAAGGCAACATCAATTACCTGCAAATCAAAGGAGAAGATTTCCATAAAGAGTCTAAGTCATCCAGATATAGGTTTACTTGTTTTGTTTTGTTGATTTTTTATTTTATTTTATTCAAACTAAGAAATGCAACATAGGGAGACGAGGATGTGGATTATCACACATCTGAGCAGCTCTTACCACTACAACTATCCCCCCTCCCTCCCATGAACTAAGCATGATCCTTGGCTCACCTGGCCTTGTTGCCTGCATCCATTAAGTCAGCGATGTCTGTGTAGGAAGTTACAGCCAGCTTGGACAGGTCCTCCACGTAGGGACCCAGTAGCGGATGCTCTCGCACTCGCAGGTTCCCTTTGTTCTTGGGATTAAGCAAATCTCGCACCCGCTCACAGTAGATCTCCATGTAACTGACCTGAAAGCATTTTTCCAAGCAAACAGCATCAGCGCAGGAGCACCAGTACAACAATGTCATTCAGTGATGTGAAACTGAATATATTAAAGACATGATTAAGCAGAACAACAGACACTTTAGTCTAAAGTAAATGTCTTTTGGGAATTCTAAAACTATGTTTCAACACCAGATCCACAATTAAGCCGCAAGTGTTTCAAGACTTTCTGAGAAAAGAAAGTGGTTGCAAAATGTGCACAGAGAAAGTCCAGCATCTCTGAAGCCTGAGTCACATGTTGAATACCTGACTGCTACCAGATACTGTCGAGGGGGGGGCAAGGAATGTCTTATTGAAGAATCAGGAGGCAGGATTTCACAATGAAGGTTACAGACTTCAAGCACTTAAAAAAAAAAACAACAACAAAAAAAAAAAACTTACCTCCACTGAGTAGGAAAGTTCCTCCTTGTTGCTGTCCTCATTGATTTTCTCAAATAGATCTTCACATAGCTGGGAGGCAGAAAAAGAGGATTTTTATGTGGAAAAGTAAAGGAGATCATAAATAAAGAAGTGTAGCACAGACAAAATTACAACACAACAAAAGACGTTAAGTTGCAAATTTAAGAAACTGAGTTTGTAAGAAGGTCAAGCAAGAACTTAAAACAGGATAATTCAACCAGGTGACCCAAATGATACAAGCAGACAAAAATCTGCATGGCCTTGGAACTATCTAATTACTCTAAAGAGCAAATGAAGAAAAAAAAAACTGAATGAAGTTGCAGTCTGAAAATTTAAGAGATGGATCAATGGGTTTAGAATTATGAAAATAATATTACTTTTCATATTTGGTTGTGCTGAATATTCAATTATCTCAATAACAGAAACAACAGAAATGATGGACTGATGATGAATAGCCATATTGGTAACGTGGCAAAAATTATTCTTAAATGTTTTTTTGACATCAACAACAACAACAAAAAAAAAAAATCAATTGAACAAACCATGGGAATGATTCCTTCTTGTCCTTCCTCCTGTTTTCCCATCATAGTGTAGGATTTGCCAGCTCCAGTCTGGCCATAAGCAAAGATGCAGACGTTATAGCCCTCAAAAGCGTGCTCCAGCATTTCCTTGCCGATGTCATTGTACACACGGTTCTGTGATGCAAAGCAGGGGTCCTCTGGCTATATGACAAGAAAAAAAAAAAGGTAAATATACATACTTGTGCTACAGCAAAACATGTCCCAAAGAATTTTTAAAAGTCCCATTTGGGTCATTATGCAGGACAGTGGAAGAAAGAAAATGTTAGGACTCACAGTGGTATGTGACCAGTAAGAGTAATCAAAACTGAAGGTTTTTGCTGGTTCCTTTGGCGCTTTGGGGTTGAGGATAGCTGTGGAGCAGAACGAAAATAAGTAATGTGGTTAAAAACATCTGGTTTGAATATGAACCTACAAAAACACCTCCATGTTCTTACACTTTCATTTTTTTCCTGCCTTTTAGTAGGAAAGAGTACAGATCCCTCCTGCAATGAAACTGCAGCGTTTGTAGGTAAGTGAGGACTTTTACTCAGTCAGTATGATAATAAACCACCATCCATTGCAAATTACTTTTTTTTTTTTACTTGAAATGAAACACTGAGGGCCTTCCAAGCCTAGTGTTTCTATCGTTTGATTAAGGAAAATGAGGAAGTGAGCCGAGTACCCAGAGGCAAGTGACAGACAGCCAGCATGTCTCCCCTGTGGAAGATTTTCACTGTGAGTTGAGATTATGCAACACTTGCAATTTTTAATACCTTTGAGGTAAAAATAAAACCTGGAGGAGCGACAACCGAAATGTTTGGCACAACAAACTTAATTCAGTACTTAAAACGGAATCACTTCTCTAAATATGCCTGCAGTTATGAAGCTCCCAAAGCAGCTAAAGCTAGCCAGAGTAACCAGAACGACCTCTGCTATCTTTCACTGGTATTAAAATCAAGAAAAGTAAAGTTATTATAAGGACAATTATGGAACCTGACCCCCCCAAAAAGCCCAACAACAACAACAACAACAAAAACATGTTGTCTGAGATATTTCTCTGATGTTGTGTTACCAGAACCTTTTGATCTCGTGCCATGCCACACAAAGATGATCGCAGAAAACATGGTGCCAATGCAGTAATCAGAAAAAGACACGTTTGGATCGCTGATGGCAGCTCGATGTTTACGTGGAGGCTGTCAGCTCAGTTTTTATTACTTGCTGCATCATTTTCAAAAGAACATATGAAGAACTTTAAGGTTTGTGAAATGAGGAGGGTTTGTGGAGGAGAAAGGGATTCATCTTCTCTGATGCTAGAGATGATAGCTAAGGATTTCCTCTTTTTTGGGGGATTTTGAAAACAATATGTCTATACCCAAAAAAAAAAAAAAAACAGAATGGAGGGGGTTAAATGATGGAGGCATAAGGTTATGAAGGTTGAGAGAAAAAGTCAAACTTATTCCTGTTTCATTTTCTTTGACACAAGAATATTCAATGGAAAAGTTCTTAAAATGAAGTTCTTAAAAAGAAAATTGGAATTACACCTTAAAATATTGAAATGATACAAATAAGTGTGTTTTTTCTGTATCTGTTGGCTAAAGGCTATTGAGCAGTACTTGTTATTTTTTCTCTTCCGTCTTGTGAAGACTGTACTCTAGTTTCTTGGTTAATATTACGTAAACAGACTCACTTAAAAGACAACCTCCCTTATTTTTCATGCTGGTTGCGAAACAGAGGTCCCATTTCGATCATGTTCCTCATTTAGAGTTAGAGGACTGGTAGTATACAGCATTTGTTTTGTGATTCATGTGACTCAAAGTCACATTAATCTCTGACATGTTAAGGAAATCTTTTTAGAGAACCAAACGTGACTCAATCTTTAATACATAAATTAACTGACATCCTATGGGCTCATAACACAGCTGAAACTGAGAATGATTATTGATACAGCTTACTTTTACCACATAGTTTCACCTCATGTATCTGCCGACAGTGCTTCCACACAACCCAACCATTCCCTGCAGCCACACATATTAATAGGGAAGAATCTGCTACCATGCCTGGTATGCCATCCCTTTCAACCATGCTGGTTGGTACCCGTGGGACAAGTGCACCAGCTTTTGAACTGTGTACTCTATATGAGGCAGCGAGAGTGCAGGGTGCTAATTTGCTGTAGGATATTTGTCGCTAACCATACTCCAGCGACTCCTCCAAATCTCCTCCTCAAACAAACTGTACCTTGACTGGTTTGTGTCATAGTTTTGAAATGGCTTTAAAAATTGCTTAAGCTGGGCAGACATCCATCACGTGAACTGAGGAGGAAGAGAAAGAGGAAGGAGTGATAAAGGAGCTAAAAGTAACTTCAATGAGCCGAGGGGCTTAGCAACAATCCACACAGAATAACAATGGAAAGCAAAGGTTGACTTGAAGGGTTATATCTAGTATGAAATGTACAACATGCACCCTTCCTGTGCAACTCAGTAATTCTAGTGACAAAGCAGTAATTAGTTCCGTTTTATGCAAATTTTGTCCATTTTGAAAAGGCAAATTAAAACTGTGAGGGTGCTTAAGATGCTTTTGCATCAAGATGTCGCCAGCAGTGCGCTCAGAGGATTTCAGCACACTTATCAATAATGCAAGAGAAGTGGAGAGACAGGGATTGCATATCGCCCTCCATGGGTCACATCATGCTGACAGAAAAGCACAGCATGTCCTCAGAAACTGGCACTCTAAATGCTTCATGCTAAATATGTGATAATTATAGCAACTGCTGTTACATTGAAACAACCTTGCACAGGTAAATATGATGCATTTACTTGTACGGGGTCCAACTACAATCTTCAGGTTAAGGTGCACAGCAGCAGCTTCCATATTGGGCACTGGAAGGGGATACAGCAAGAAAGGTGGCTAAATAAAGCCCATTTTCACCTCTGACCTGCATCCAAAGGGAAATTTGAGACAGGCCATGAAGAAATGAAGGGGGATTTAGGTTACTGGTTCCCCTGTTCCCTTTTCTTGGAACAATCTAAAGTGGCTAACAAGAAGGCAGCTTTAAGCTTTGATTCAGTGTCATCAGTTGAACAGAAAGATGGAGAGACAGTGATGTGCAACATGAATGAAATGCTCTGTACAGGCCAGCAGAACCAAGGTGACAGGCTAGCCCTACAGGCTATCACAGCTATGATTTAGCAAGACAAAGCATGATGTGTGCTGAACTAAATCTGTAAAATTTCCCCAGTTAATTCTGAGACTCCTATCAGAAACTTCAGTATATTTTGCCGTGTAAAAAGGCAATTTGGAAACTGCTCAGCTGGTGAATCATGCTCACTTATGTGGCAGAATCAGCTCATTAGTATGCCCACTCAGAACAGATACTTGTTTTACCCGTTTAAGTCTTATCAGTGCGTCAGAAGCGGAGGCCTGTGATTTATAAAAGTAAAGCAAGAAAAATGATGCAACTGGAGCCATAATGCTGGCCCACTTGTTGCATATATATGTGTGTGTGTGTGTATATATATATATATATATATATATACATATGAAATCTGATTTATTTTCATTTATGTTGACTGTTAAATTAAACACAAAAGAATAATGAAAGCTGGATACATCCCAATATTCTAGAATGAACTTATTACGAGTCACTTTAGAGACGTGTGTCTTAACATCACACTGCGAACCTATGTGAAGACAAAATAAAGCTCAGATGTTACCTCTGAATCCCTCTTCCCTTTTCCACTTATAGTAAATACTTCAATCTGTAGTTTCACCATGAAGACGCAGTCTACATCCTCATAAACGTCATCACTCCGTCTTCCTCCGCCATGGCAACAGGTCTAGGACCAGACTGCAGTTGCCATAACAACTTCAACTTGGCACAGAAGGGGAGGATGCGGCACACTGCGTTCTCTTTTCTCTCACGTCAAACATTCCTGATCACTGCTCCCTGAAATAGATTTTGTTGCTTAAAACAAAAGTTAACGGACACTTACAGCAATTCACCAAACATTGACTTCAAGCTTTTGATGGCTTTGGGATTTGTAGACATTAAGACTCATTATGTCAGATATAAGAACTTTCACTACACAGGGTCCTTGAAAGCCTGAATACTGCAACGAAACAGAAAAGACAGCTCATCATTGAAATGTAATTATTAGATGCAAAGACATAGAGCTATCAAGATTTATAAATATAAATGATACAAAAAACCCAGGTGTCAATAAGTTAAACTCCAGCCTTAAAAAGCTGCATTTTCAGTACCAAAATCAGAATAAGAATGGAAAACTGATATGATGCTCCACAGGAGCCTTCTTTTTCGAAGCAGGGGAGGGTCGCAATCAACTAACCACATCCTGCCATCTAAAGAACATCACTCAGCTGGTTGTAGCTGGCAGACATTTTCTGCTTCAGTGTTCAACATGGGGCCTATAATCCATCCAGGAAAGCAAAAACACCCTTCCATAATTAGGTTGTTAGGAGGTCTCTCAGCACCAGATGGGGACTAAAAGCTAGACCCTTTCACCTGAGACAAGCAGGGTCTAAAATGGCTGAATATATCAACCTCTCTCTTTCTGCATCTAATGGCCTGCAAGCACGAGCTGATCAATGGTTATTTGGTATCACAAGAACGGGGATAATAGCATTAAATAAATCTATATCCAATACCTTCAGAGAAAACAGAGGAGCCGGTAAAAGAAGAAAGGCTTTCAGAGAACAAGTATCTGTTAGGAACTGCAATGATAACATCCTTTCTTTTCTTTTTCTTTAAATAACACAGACATTTTAACAGCATCGCCAGGATCAATGTGCTGGGCAGGAGTGTAACCTAACTGTACACCTCTGAATGGTATTTTAAATTGTTGAATTAAGAATAATTCATTCATAATGTTTGGTAAAGACTGCCATTGTTCTCAAAATAAAATTGCCAACTTCAAGGGCTGAACCAAAAATATAATAGTACACTTGCAGTTGTGCAGCTTCCTTATTGTTACAATTTTCTGCAACATTTAATGTATGCAAACTTTACAACACAGTTTCTTCATTTTCAGTTACAACATCTGATAAAGTAGCGTGTAATTGACAGATCTCTGCATTTTAATCAGTGCAGATTACATTTGCTAGTGGCTTCCTCAAAGCACAAATGGAGCCTCGCCAAATTTAATTAAATAATCATCTGCTTTGCTTAATGGATAACTAAAGAATATTTCTCCTCTGGATAATAAATATTACTCTGGAAAATTAAATTTCATTTCTGTCTCTCTTTTTCTTTTGCCCCCGTCCTCTGATCTCTGTTTTTCTGAGGAAAACTGAGGGACATCGGACACAGGGAGAATTCTTACCAGGATTCACCAAATGAGGCAACTTCTGAGGTATTTCATATGTAATAGAGTGCTAGTTGCTGTATGAATGATATAAAGCCCATACAGTATGGTTGTAGACTCATTAATTAGCTGTCCAACAAACTGGATAATTACTTAGCACTTCCATTTTAAGATCATTAACGCTGGCTGATCATTTTGGCAATGGTAAACATACAGGACTTCGTCAGGCTTATTACTTGTCATGCCATGTCCCATCAGCTCAAGAGAGGAACTAGTACTGTCACGGCTCAATGATTGCCCACCTGTGCTAGAGTTTGTGCATGAGTCCTGAAGCCAAGCAGCTGCTGACGTGAGGAAATGATGCCGGCAGTCACATTATTACTGATATGGTTCTTTAGTCTTAAACAGGAAGTGGAATCACTGGATGGGGTAGATGCCGAGGTGGCCACACAAATGCTCTGTCTGCTCTTTGCAGTGTTTTTGGCAGGGTTTATGTGATGACTTGGTTACCACGGCTGCAGCACAGGTGACAAAGTTATCACTTGCTGCAGCCCAAAGCTGGGAGCTAAAAGTAGTGTCTGAGCACTGCTGTACACATTTGACAAACAGCTGAGCTGGTTGCAACCACAACACAGGATATACAACATCTCCAAAACAGAAACCAACATGTGATATCTCAAACTGCTCCACTGAACCGTGTGCACTTTCACATGTGTTTACAAAGATGCTGTGTAGCCTTTAATTAGAAATATTCGCACCGCAATTCAATAAAGCCCTGTATTCTTCTGCCAAAAACGCTGGGAATTTCCAGGCAGGCAGATTAATTTGTCCAGTCACATTATATGACTCTTCTAAACAAAATTAATCACCGTTAAAGGAAAACAATGTCAAACTTACTCTCCACACACCAAGGATAGTTTTTGTTCATCATCAAATGATTACGATCAGAGGTGTCACAAACCGTAAAGGTAAGTACCCAATTTCAAATAACAAAACTTCAGTCTCTACTCAGAAGGCTGATCATGTCATTTTTTTCTTCCTACTGGGAGAGACAGAGAGGAAAAAGAACAGGAAGACACCAGAACAAAGCACTGAATGGCGGGTATTGCAGTTGACAACAGAGTTTGCACAAAACATTAGGTAATTTGTTATGACAAGGCTTTATGTGCCTAGTCTCTTCCAACAATGACCCTTTTCACACTGCTACCCCACTCTCCTTTGCACAGCCACACTCTGATAAAAAAAAAAGAGCACATTTGGTTATTTTTCTGGAATCTGTTTGAGGCCAGTAAAATGTAAACTACACATTGAAAACAATGGGCCTCAATACAAGAAGGTATTTTTGAGTATTGTTGCAGTGGGTAAGCAAAATCTACTCAAAATGTTATAATTACACGCACAATGCTTAAAGAAATCTGGTCCACTCTGAGCAGTAAATTAAAGGCTGTTGACATGCATTGCAATGGAAATTCTGTTCATTAGCTACTGGTCAACATTTGTGATTAACTTCTACCGCAGAGAAAATTTAAGGAGGAGGATTTTGTCAGCACATTTTTGGGTGACAGCGCAGAAAAAAATCCATTTAAGTACAAATAAACACACAAATGATCTTAATATCACAATAGCAAAACCAGTGAATTGTTTAGAATCAACAATTTGGACATTTTCTTTTTACTATGTGCGTGACAAAAAGAAAAGAAAAGAAATAAGTGATGCATAGATTTCAAAATCTCAGATGGGGTTGCCTGTTAAGCTAGAAAGCAGTCAGAGAGGTCAAAGTCTTGGTCTGTATGCCAGCTGTTCCAGCTCTGTCCCACTGTCTATTTATACAGCAGCAGATGGCAGTCAGTGCTTTGCATGCCGACAGACTGTCAGTGACAGGAAGGAATGGACAGATTTCAGCTGCCCAATCTTTCCGCTGAACTCCAAGCCAAGCCATACATTGCTCCCAGCTCACAGACACTGATACCCAGCTCGGGCTGCCAGTGCCTCCGACATTAGCAGCTCAGGCGGTGCAGGATAACAAAGACTAAAGAGAAGTTTCTAGAAGCCACCAGACAGAGAAAAAACATGCAAAGCCAGCAGGACTCTATTCAGAAGCCAAACAATCACAGAACTCCAACAATGAGAGGGACACCAGGCATCTCTCAGGTGATGGCCTGGGTGGGGTGGGGGGGGTGTGGGGGTGGGGGTTTAAACCTGCAGGAAACAGTGCTGAAAGGAGAGCTGAAATAATAATCACTCCATGAAGTGATGAGCATATCCTGAAATCTTGGAAATTGAAGTCCTTGTGTCTCCACCTAAATTCTGGACAAATCTGGACAAAGTTTTTACATATTTTTTTTCTTTCAGACCTTTCCATGTCTCCAAAACACTGTGCTTCACATGAATCAGAGAAGAGGAATATATTTTCCTCTTTGCAGGTGTTTCCTCAAAGGTCATATGTTTTCCCCAGAACATCCTGTGTCAAGAAAAGCAACGGTGCAAACTATATTAGCTTTAAATGAGAGTGACACATTCCAGATCAAAAATAACTCCTTATGTATCGACGTCTGATTGGTGCTTGCGTAGGCCATGTAACAATGAGCTTTACAGAAGTGGGTCTGCGTGACAAAACAAAAGAATAACAGAAAAAGCTATTCTTGTGCAGCTTCACTTTTGGAGACTGAATGGACAATTGTAAGAGTGTTTCTTTTTTTATTACAAATTGGGTCTAATTTGAAATAAAATGTATTATAATAGGGCTGAATTGGACTGTACTGTATTTGACTGGACTGTTTACTTCATGAACAAAGTCAGCCTGGCCAGCCATATCAATTCAGTTTGTGAAAAATTCTCCATTATGAAATTAACAGCTATTTCCACTGGTACAGAACGTACCAAACCAACTGCAACTGGGCAGGATTTATGTGGTGACTGAAACAGGAGCACCCAAGACCACCAGCAGTCCTTCACTGGTATCTATACTGTAATGTCTTTCTGTTGATTAGTACCAACAAATAACATCCAGTGCAAACCATTTTGGATGTCTTTTGTTGATACCAATGTGTTTTCTGTCGCTGTTTAATCACAAGCTCCTTTTTCTGATTGGTTGTATGTCTATTTTATGGCATCCAGAGGTAGTTTCTTCTACTCCAGGAAGATACTTCTTCCTGGAAATCAAGTCCAATAAAAGGGAACCAGACTAATTCACTGTCTCAAAGAGGAAAGGAATTAGGATGGGTCCATGCAAGCTTAAACTGTCTTACTTTTGTTGTGAACTGGTGCTATACCAATAAACTGAATTTGATTTGTTATTTGATTTTGAGGAGTAAGTTGAAGTGGCTTGGGCATCTGTTTAAGATGCCTCCTGGATGTCTTCCTGGGGAGTTGTTTCAGGCATGTCCAACTGAGAGGAAGCCCCAAAGCAGGACCAGGACATGTTAAACAGATTATATCTCTCAGCTTGCCTGCAACGCTTTTGGTAAATCTCACCCCAGAAGAACTGGAGGAAGTGACCCGAGAGAGAAAAGTCTGGACCTCTGCACAAATAGATGTATGAATTACTATTTTGTTTTCCTAATCAGCTCAACTTTGATCCAAAAAATTGCTGACGATCAAAATAAGAGTATTCCTCTACATAAAAGATTACTTGAAATCCAGTATTAAAACAGTACCATAAGAAACACTCTGATCCTAACACCACCAATACATGACTTTAAAGATTAAAAGATTAAACAACTCGGCCTGGAAGGTTTTCCAAATACTGCCATCAATAGCAATTAATAATTTCATGGAGAAGAGAGCACTTGTTCCAAATCTCTACTGAGGCCAGATGAGGCTCTCCAACTTGCCTGAAAACAGCATGCAGATTATCATATGATCCGGGCAGAACAGCTGAATGAGAACAACAGTGTAAAGCAGGCTGTGCAGAAAGGCGAAAACACACGGCGCCTTGCATTCACTGCACACAACAGGCGCCCATTTTACAGAGCAGTGACCTGGATTTTCTGAACTAGCCTCCACTCAGCCACTGAAGTCTCACTTTAAATGCTTTTAGGCTTTATATAATCATCATGACATCATGAACCGAGAGCAGGCACTAGAATATGGAAAAAAAAAAGCATCTTTTTGATTTAAAGCCAAGGTTAAAAGAAAAAAAAGTAAACAGAGGGAATAAACAGTGAGTACTGACTTGTATCTCACAAAAGCTTCAGAGGACTAATATATTTTCATTCACTGTTTTTATTTTAATACAGAAAACAAACATGATGTGTTACTGTGTCTGCCAGTGTTGAGGGTGTGTATGCTCCACTGATCTTAATTAGCTGCAGAGTATTTAAACAACAGCGGGAGAAAGCTCCAGTTTAACGCAGCTGAGGATTCTAGAAGCCAATCTGACCGCTGGTCAGCTTTTCTGGCCCACTAAGGATTCAAAAATACTATAACTGGCAACTTCCCAACGTTTTTACTTTTTTTTATGTTAAATAATACAAAATGAGCATCATGTCCACTAGCAAGTGACTCGTGCCTCGCCTGCAGATTTCTGGAGTTTGGATCTGCATGCTGCTCTCAGACTGTGGGAGGAAACCAAACAATACAGTCTGGACAGAAAGCAGTGTTAGTGAGGGCACAAAAACTCTTAAACGTGGGAAAGTCCAGCCATTTAACCTTACTTAGGCAGTGAATTAAGACTGTGAAACAAGAAAGAAGTGTGATAACATGAAAACAATCATACCATTATCTACTTTTCCGCCCTTGCTTTCATCATCAAGTCAAGGACAAATGTGGGACGCTTTGAACACAATCTGAATTACGTGTGAAACATCTGCTGGTTGTGTGTCACAGATAGCGTGTTGGTAATAAACTGACAGCACAAAATCTTCATACTGTACAATAAATTCATTAATCTATAACCAGCCACATAAGCTTATGTGGATGTAACCTCCATTAGCAGGTCAGATTCAAGTGTGTTATTGAATATAGGGTCAAGCATTATGCTGCTTCATTCTAAGTGTCATGTATATCCACTGAGCCAAAACTTTCATGTTTACATTCTTCTCAACCGCACAAAACCAACAAGAAGACAACAAGTCCAGACACGCTGCCACAGTCATATGAACATCTTCAGTGATAAGAACAAAGAATGCCGTAAGTGATGATCTGCCTCCACCACAAAGCCATAACTCAACGTCACTGAGTCAGTCTGAAGGCTCATGAGTGAATGAGAATCTACAGAGTGCTGGGGGCACGTCCTTTCAAAATTTAAATGTGGTTCACAGTTGGGGGAGAAAAAAAAAAAAAAAAAAAAGACGTTTTACTTTTTTAATCTGTGGAGGATTAAGCTCCAAATAATTACTGCGCTCACGAATAGAAGTAAAGCACGTCAGCTCTGCATTCTCTTCTGATTTAGCTCATCTGCTTAAACTGACTGTATCAGTCAATCTTTGTCAGCATGGCAAAAAAAAAATCTCATCATTCTCAGCTGAGCGCCTATGTGATGCTGCCTCACGCTTTCCCACACGTGAATAGCGCTCATGCACGACTTCCACTGTAGCTGCTGTCACGGCTGCGCTTTCGTCTCCCTCCCCCCTCTCGAGTCAGCTTCCATGATATCCCATATTTTCGACGCGAGGTTCATTCAGATCCCACTGAACTCATTCACAGGCTCAAATAAAAGGATAGCTTTAACAAAAAAAAATTAAAAAAAAGGGACATATAAGGGGAAAATAAATTGGCAAGGAGGGTGAAAGGAAAAAATAACCGATATGATACTCCATCCCAACTGCACATCACCAAATCTAAAGAGATGATCTTCAAGCCCTCAGATTCTAACATTGGATAAACAGCAACACTTCACCGCTTATATAGACACATATATTTATTTTCTGTTTGACCGCTAAAATTACTAAACATACTTTTTTTCTCCACAGTGTAAGGGCAAAGGAGCAAGTTTAAGAAAAGGCTTTGGACTTTACTGTTTAAAAAAAATACAGGCTTTTGCTTAACTGAGCATCATTGTCAATGAATGAATAAAATAAATAAATTCACAATTAACTGAACAGGTTCCCTCAATTATGAGGAATAAAGAATTCTCGCTACCGAGTGAACTGAGATTTACTCTTGTTCAGTCTCTTCCTGGATCACTAACGCTCCTCTTTCGTGTCCCCCGTCATTACTTTCTTTGGTTTCTTAGTCACCTCTGCCATGCTGTCCACCGTGCACAACGTTTGAAAGTGAACGAGCTCTGAGTCACCCTTTAATTTACTGCTGATATGGAACATAGCGGTGTAAGGTGATGTGACGAAGCCTTGATTAAGAAGTTGCTTCTTTCAGTTGACAGCAGGTCCAGATGGGTCTGAGAACTCAATAACAGTTAGTAAAGAATAATCAGAAACAGTGTTTCGTTACCAGACAATTGAAACTGATATTTTATGATGATAGTTATTTTGTTCGGTTTAATGCTTTAAGGCCCACGAGTGATGCCGCCAGTGCCTGGAGGTACCAGATCACATCTGCTATCTTCAGCCAGTAAAGAACAAGTATTTCCACTGCAGCTCAAATGTTTTAAAGGGAAGACAGTTTCAATACTGCAACTACCTATATATTACCGTCAGAGTTTATAACCATCGAATTATTGCATTTTGTAGAAAAGTAAGAAAAAAACCAATGCTGCATCATAAGAATTAACAATGTACCCTCACATAAATGAAATACAAATGTCAGTTTAGAGAAGTGTAAACCATTGCCATTAAGTATCAAAGCCAGAAATGCTATTCAGACTTTAATACTGCTTCTCTCGCTTTCCAATCAACACTAAGGACATGGCAATCACTTTTTTTTTTTTTTTTATAAACTATTGGATTTGCCACCTGACCAAATTCAAAGGGAGTCACGAACTAACATCCACTCAGAGTGAGCTCCACATTATGACTTCTCCATTGCTGTAATAGGTTCTTCCTAGCTTTTAACATTCACCAGAACAAACTGTCCAGACAGTTACACAGATTCAGTCATTTTCTATTATAGAGCCGTCACAGGTAGATGTAGTGAACACTGGGTGAGTGCCACAACATGCATTTGCGTCTCTTGCCTGACAGTCTCGTGACACAGCAGAAGCTGGTAACAGATGCAGGCATCTGAATGCACTCTCTCATTAGGAGATCAGTCTGGAATGTGTGAGTCTGATCTGTGAGTGGTGCATGTGCTGCTCCAGAACGATCTGAGCTGGACGTGATGAGGAATGCAACAACCTGAGTGGGTGTATCTGTGTTTGCGTACACCCAAAAGGGTCAGAGGGATTACAGCAGAAGGGCGTGGCGACCTCGAGCAAGCCAGCGGATTATTGGTCCTAATCGGGTCAATCAGCCCTGTCTCACTGGGTTTCAGCAGAGGGCTGACCATCACTGATACAAACCTATGATCCCCACTTTTTCACAGCAGTATTCACTTCAAAGGCGATAAATTAATTCATCTTAGATAGGTTAATTGTTACTGCCATGGTGATAGCCTCCTATTGTGAGCAGCTCACACTCGAGCTGAGCTGCAGGGTGTTTGTAAGGTCATCATCCACTTAGCTCTTATTGAGGGGACACTCTGCAGAATTATATTTGAAAGGTGAAGGCTTAATTGATGTGGTGACCTTTTGTTTTGTCTATAAATTTGTCATTCAGTTTACTCTGAACAGTGGATACAGCACATCCACCTCTTGAAAGCATGACTTTATATCTGGCAGATAACCAGTTTTCTCTGAGAGGACACCATCAAGACAATCCTGAACACTGTGCACTACCCCTAAGATAAAAACAGTTAAAAGTGGGGGGGACTGAGCACATGTTCTGTAAATAACAGCTCTACTCATCATGTTTGACCTTGCATTCAGTTTCTGTTCATTGGCTGAAAAAGAACTTAACACATAGGTTATATAACAACATGGAGATTGTAGTGAAGAACAACTGAAAATAAAGGCTGTGAAAGTGCTAGTTTTATTCAACATTTGAAGCAGCACCACCGATCCGTGCAACTGGTCATCAAGCCTCACCATGATAATTACATTAGCTCTGGTATGATTCCAAGTCTCTAATGAAAGAAACCTTTGCTTACTCCTCGTCGGCTTGATGAGGCCATGCAAACTGGATAATCAATTTGCTGCCCCTCTGCCTGCGCCCTATTCCTTGACAACCCTCTGAGTGCGATGAAAAGAAGAATGGAAGGAAAGGGGGAGATAGCATATCCTGCTCCTGCCCCCAACCTCTGTCTTTCTCTGTGCTGTTGACACATGCACGCAAACGGACACATTCATCCCTGAGTAAGTCACAATGGGGGGAGTGTCACAGCGTCTTGTACACATCTGTCTAACACCTACAAGCCGACCAAACAACTCCTTGAAACATGCCATTTGTGCCAAGCAACTTTCAATTCTATCATATATACAGATATCTTGCAGATGCATTATTTGGCTTGCACAATCTTACCGCATCCCCTGATTTGTGCAGTTCATCAGATCGGTTATCAACAAAGCTATAACATACAGAGCCTTGAATTCTAAAGTGCTGCTGCATTAAGCTGGCTGTAATGTTTCTCTGGATGCCACTTACATCTGCAGTTGCTCTACAATATTTAAACAGTTGATAGCCAACTTTTAAGCCAATTAGAGTCAATTAGTTATTGTCAAACCAGTTAAAGGCGTAATGAGTTTGATGTCATAATATTAAAGCAAGTTTGAAATTATGGTTTGTTTGTTTTTTTAATTCTGCAAAAAGAAAATATGAATTCAGCACATTTCCGTTAATAGTTTCAAGTGAACGGACTAGCTGTGTGGAAGGCAGTGTTATACAATGCTGTACACCACACAATGCTGTGATAAACAATAAAGGGCTCAATGGCAGCAAACTGGAAACAAAGCAGCAACAGTAAAGACTGGTTGTTTTAGACATAAGCAATAAAGGAACAGAGTTGTTTTCAACAGCTCTTTTCCAGTTTGGTAAATCTTTCATATCAGCAGATGCTGGCCGTATTTTTTCTCTAAAACTGGTCACATCGTATCAGTCATGTGATTGGTCATGCAAGAAAAAGAGAGAAGCTACTTGAATCTTCCATTTCTACACAGTGAATCTTTTTTTCCCCTCGCAATACTTTTTCCATCAATTTAAAATGATGTGTCACTTGAACAAATCGCATACAAGCTAATAAAAAGTAAAGCTACTGCTCCAATAAGTCTTCTTTTTTAGGGATTTAAAAAAAAATCTATTTGCCTATCTGACGGTAAAGGGAACCAAACACATGGAAAGACAAAACTAAAATGTCAAATGCAAATGTCTCCCCGACTGCTGCTGAATTGCTTAAAGTGGGAACAAGCTGAGCTAACTTTGGTGAATCTGACAGACAGAAGGCTTGAGGAAATCCAGGTGTGCAGAAGGCTCAGATTTTTACACTGCATATCGGACGAAACTGCATGAACAAATATGTCAGAGCCTCTCGCTATTGTTTAACCTCTCAGCATCCAAATAAGACAGCATTCTCAGCATACCATCTGCAATGAAGTCCTGATGAAGGGAGAGTATGGCTGCCTGCCAGCCTCCCTTTCTGCTCGGCAATCTGCCTATGTGATAGGAGGTAGAGTAGGCAGTGCTGCAGCCTCCTCTTCTCCCTCTCTCACACACCCGCTGACTAAATCACCCCAAAAACACTGCATACGACACTGCAGTTCTGCCACAAACGACAAGTCACCCTCCAGCTCCTCTGGGTGGCAACAGAATGATGAAAACCCTAAGATATGGAGTAAAAGTATGGGAGATTTAACACAAAGCTTCTCCGTGGTAGAGTGTGAGAGATCAAAAACAAGTGAGCCATATCTAGTCAGGGCACTTGATCTTATGGAAGATTCATATAGGCTTAGTCTAATCAGGTTGAGACGACTGACAGACAAGACTCCAGGAAAGTCAGAGAGCCTACTGGCAGAACAGGTTTCTACCATCACATGCTGTTTTCTTACTAGGTCATTATACATTTCCATGCTAATGTTCCTGGTACAGTGTTCACCCGACAGCTGATAGGACACATCGCGCAGTCATAAGTAAGGAGGCAGCTAACACTTCACAGCAGCTGATGACTCACTGTCCCTCTGTCTCCTCTTGCTTTGCTATTGTTAATCCCTTTAAATATTCACAGATTCCACAAGAACACATATCAGTGATTCGATTCACCTTCATATATTAAACCAGACAATTATTTATATCTCCATGGAAAGCTAAACAATGTGTATAATCATAAAATATTAACAGTTAATTTTTCACTGCTTATGTAGTGACTCATTGACACTGCTGAAGAGTACTACAGCTTCTTTTAAAACAAAAAATGCACATGCTACAAAAGTATAAAGCTTATACGGCTCCAATTAACATTAAAGTTGTGGTATCCACGCATAAAGACTTACGATAATGTATCATCAAAGGTGAGACAAAATTGCTGAAACAGGAACATAGGTAATATAAAGTATAGCCATCCAATCTCTTCCATTTCTCAAGAAAAATGACAGCAAAATAAAAGAGGAAAAACACTCTATATCTGGTGAATTATTAACTTTTATCTATGACACTTTATTTGCCTCTAACAAGCTCTGTAAAAAATGTTTGTGTATACCCAGAGATAAGTAACCATAAACTACACAGCAACACACATGTCTATAATAGAACATCAACTGCACGATGAAGCCTAGATGAAGTGGAGGTCAGGGAAGGTCAGGCCATGTGATGACTCCTGGGTCTCCCAGCATGAACCAACGGAGCAATTCCCACACAGAGGCTCCTCAAGCATACAGGCCGCTTCAGTGGAGGAGGAGGAATTTCACTCTGTAAGCCTTTTATTCTCATTCAGGCTGTTTCTCCCCAACCATCCACTATTCAGTTTGCCTATTCTGCTGTGCTTTGCAAGGAGCCCCGTAGGAGGACCGTGATGTGAGATGTGCGGTACACCAAACTTTCCTAAGCAGACTGACCTGCATAAATTCAAGAGTTGGTGTTTGGCGTATGCGAGTGTCCTTGTGTGCATGCCAGTAAATCTACTTACTTGTGGTGTTGCCTTGCATCTGAATGATACATTTTGACTCCTTGCTGGTCTCCCTGGAGTTGAAGGGCCGAACTCGAACAGCAACTTTTACAGACGCTCCTGACATGTTTGCAGGGCAGTACTGTCTCACAGTAAGATTGCTTATATATATATTCCTCCTGGGGAAAAAAAGCAGAAAGGATTGCTACAAAATAGTAAGTAAATCAAATGCAATGAAAGGGCACTCCCTTTGCAGTTTCCACTCACTTTTTCCAGTCAGTTTTTCATTTTAATCACAAATGCATAAGATGTGGGAATGACTCACAAACAAAATCGTGATTATTCCATTTACTCAATACACGCCATGCATAGCATACTGCTTTATTCCCTCTCTGTGCATTTAGTCTCAGTTAAAGCCATACATCCCGCGCCCTATGACCACACAGCCTAAATATCCCATGTTTTTCCATGTCTTTGCAGTCAGCCATACTTGCTGAAGCATACGCCCATGAAATTCTATCTACCCTTTTAGGTGTGGGCTACAGCAGGGCAGCGAGCCGGGCCTGCCAGCTGCATCTCACACTGTTCATCCCGTGTAGACAAAGCGTTTGGACCAAAATTGTTCAAAAAAAATAAAAATTTAATCGCCGACGTTAGGAAGTGGGCTAATCCTCAGCTGGTGCACGTTGAGGAACAGCGCATGGAGGTGTATCATGCTCATATTAGCAGCTCAGACTGAACACATTGTTCACGTTTACCCTTTTATGGAGGGTTGTTGTTTTTTTTTTTTTAACCACATGAAATTGTTCTAGGAGCAAATTTTCAAACGATGTTGCTGTTAATGTATTTTAGATGTAAGCTAGCGTTTAGACTTCAACGATTAGCGGCTCTAGTGTCCTTATACAGACTCGGTACTAAATTAACCTCTAAATTATCGAACATAGAAATAATGTTGTGCTTATTACACAGGTAACACGATATAACTTGAGAGATTAATCAAGATTTTTTTAGAGATGTTACTGGAAGCAGCATCTATTCCAGACATGCACGTATATTTATGTGTATGTATATATGACATTTTACTTGATACAACTTCTCACCAGAAGAAATGAATCTGTAATAACAACTGCGCTCCTAACAATCGCAGACAGAATAGACAAACAATTGCACAGTTCATACTCACGTTTGAAGACTCTAGCCGATAGGAAACCAAAAAAAGGAAACTAACGTTACTGCGGGCGTCCGGATGTGTGTGTTTTTTAAATCAGAATCTGCGTAAATTACTACAAGGTCCACTTCCGTGGAAAACAGCCATTATAGCGGTATCCTCCGCTGGATGGACTTATGGAAAGAAACGATAACCCTTAATATAGTTTATTGTCCTCAAGAAGTAGATAGCAGACGCCTATCTGCACACAAGCGAAAATGGAAATCGATGGATCGCCTTGATTTACCGAAGAGATTACGTCAACTCCCTTTCGGCGTGCTGACTGGCAGCATAACGGACCAATGAGCACAAAGACATCTTTGACTAATGCGTCAAAGAGCCAATCGGGACCGTCTGAATAGGGAAGCGGCGGGAGTGGGCGGATTCTCTTTCCATTTTTCGAGCGTGACGCCACACTGCAGGATTTCTGCCCACCGCTCCCCGCACCGACGTCGCCGCATGACCATGGATAACTGGAGAGCGCGCCTTCTAGCGGGAATTCAACCACACCGCATCTCACTACCTCGCAATAAATTCTAGCTATTTTATAACCTTCGCTGTCCTACAATAAAAGACGCAACATAAACAGATTTAAAAAAAGGGCTGGATGCAGAATGTTTACTGTCATTTCATTAACAATTATTTGAGAAATAGGATTTAAGCATCAGCTTTTTATAGAATACGTTATTTCATTAGTCCAAATAATTTGGTCATTCTGAGGAAAACACAGTGACGAGCTTTGAAATAATGTCTATCATTTATTTAAAATCAAAATTCGTGGTTTATGGTTAAAGGAAATCATCTGTTGTTTAGGGCAGCCAAGGTCAGGTTAGGTACAGTACCATTTAAAAGTGACCAACACACACAAGTAAATTCAGTTCATGGAATTTAACAAGGGAAATGCCTAAAAACGTTAAGCTTAAAATACTGTATTGTGGTCAGCTGCTACTTATCTTTTTCAAGTACTAGAAAGATGCCAACTTTCAGGATTTCTTAACATTAGCCTACATCCCATTAAATTTCTAAGCTCCTTTGTGTTGACTGAAGAGTACAGTCACCAGCATCTTGACAGACGTAAAATTCAAGGCTAACAATTTTAACAGAACCTACAAACTCCAAAATGTATTGTGTTGCCCGCCACTCTTCCTCAAATAAGTCTTTAATGAAGTCAACATACACAATGTTACAAAACAAAATAGGAACCATTACGGAGAATAATCAGTGAAGCGATTGTTAGCAGGATGCTGTTATACCTGTTAGTGTTGGAAACATTTCTGCATCATTTTATTGCATTAACAAACTACTGCCAAATATGTGTAAATATTTTGATATATACATACACAAACTCATGAGAAAAAAGCTTAAAAGTCTTCACTTTATTATGTTTTGCTTTTAGAACCATGATAATGGTTTGAGACAAAAAGAGTAAATGCAAATAAAAATCAAATCAGGTCTCCTTTTTTCCCCATTCAAAATGTTTTTGTTCTCATTGGTAGTAGTGACATTGAATTCAGGCAATTTGGACAGATCCCTTCATAATGATTAGCAAGTCAGACATCTGTGACATGGTCTTAGAGAGGCCGTCCACCCTGTTTCTCTCTCATCCAGGCATGGATCCTCTCCTTCAGTTCAGGCACTGCAGAATTAAAAAGATGATAAGGAGCAGTTAAAGAAAGAGTGTTTTCGATCGAACAAGTGGTAAATATACACAAGCCCCTAGGAAACCCACACTTCGGGGGAAAAAAATGCTTTGATGTTCCCTCTAAGAAATACTTGCCTCATCTTGCTAACCTTGAACAGAAATTCTTGCTGTACATGTAATTACTGGTTAAACAAAGCCTTCATAGAGGTTACCTGGCTGTAGCATGCTCTCTGTGAGCGTCTGCCTGTTGAACGGGTCAGTGGAGGAGTTTAGCAGGTGGCGTAAGATGATGGCTCTGTCCATGACATTTCCAGAGGGCAGCATAACAGGGTCTGTCATCAGTGTGTCCATCAGTGGGTCTGTGGCAAAACATGTTTTGCAGATAATTAAAGGATAAATCCAACAGAATTTTGAAGCAAAAAATATACTATTTACATTTGCACCTTAACTTCATTGCCAGTAACACTACTGTCAACCTCATCTTCAATTGTCATGTAAAGTTTGTAAGCACATTGGCTTTGGAGAACAGTTAGTTTTTGTTGTACAAAAATCTAGACAGATGCATGTTACTAGCTGTTACTGTTTTAAATTAAAGTGTTTCTGAGATAGTGTCATGTTCATCCCAAGTATTTTTTTTAATTGCAGGAATATTACTCCACATGTCAAAAACGTCAAATATTCAATAAAGCTTCATCAAGAGCATTTGATGAAGTGTACCCTCTAATGAAATGTCACAAGTCCATTAAAGTAGGGCTTGTGGGTTACAAAAATAAAACCTGGCATGTGAGATTGCCACTGCAGTCAGCTGATACATGTACATCCAGTATGGCACACTCCCATCAACTGTGGTGGGCTGGCAGACATATCTGGGAATCACAGGAGGTATGTGGACTACATTCTCTTTCTAGATCATATTAAGTCTGTGGTTACAAGATACCCTTGCTCTAAGCCATGTATATGACCTGTATGAGCTGCAAAATCTGTTGGAAATGTTTGCAATTCAATCACAATCTTGACTGTTGGTGACTGACCTAGGGTAATAGTCAAGTGACTTTTCACTGAGGATAATAAGATGACATCATTAGTGATTTTATTTAAAACTGTATTTGAAAACATTTTCTGTCAAATCAGACTTATGATAGACAAAAAGCCTTGTGATCTCATGGCAACATGAAATTTAAAGTTAAGCATTTAGAGAGTGGGGTGTTATTACACATGTTAGAAAGACGATGCAATGCTTTTTAATCTACTGTGAGTCAGCTGTGAGATGCAAAGTACCACAGCTGAAAAAACATACCTTTGAACTCGTCGGGTGCATCACTATAGTCCATTTCAGACTGGGAGTTCTTGGCGACTATTTCTTCCACCTTCTCCAATAGCAGCTTGAATTTTTCAATGGCAATTGACGACTTAATACCAGCTTTCCTCATCTTTGAGATCACCTCCTCAAATAATTCACGGCTGTATGACCGCTGCAAAAAAGTGAAAAACGGGAATTAACAAAGAAATCTTTGAGTATTTAGTAGTTTACCAGCAACACGCTCCAAACATGATAAAATGAGTAACAATAAAAACTAAGATCCGTTATAAATAAAATATGTTATAACCATTTTGTAGAAAATATTTAAAAGCAATGTTGGGCCTATATAGCAGAAAAGACAGAAAAGATGTTGAGATATTCCATCTGTTTCAGATAACCAATTTCTGGAGAAATGTAAACTTTGTTTTGCCTCCACCATTGCTAACCTGGTCATCTGCAATTGCTTTAGCAAAGCGGGCACAGTCTAACTGCAGGTAGATGTCAGTCAGCTGGTCTAGAAGCTTCTTGGGCTCAAAGCCATACTTTTCGGGATTTTCCACCTTCAGGTCCCGACATTTGGGCCCACAGAGCTGCTGAAGGTTAAAGTTCAGCATAGCAGCTAAACGAGGCCCAAGCTCCTGTGTGAAGAAAGCAACATTTAATAACACTGTCCTACTTAAAACAATGAAGTTTAACCTGCAAAATGTGTGGTGGGATACAACGACACTCACGGGCCTGAGGAAAGGCTTCTGAACCTGCTTGGTGAGGATGTGGAACATTTCAACCGTTTCTGTAGCCAGGGCCAGATAGGAGCGAGACACCCGCTCATCCTGAGTCAGCTGGGACTGGCGGCTCTGCTGCTGCTCCTGAGAGGTTTGGGGGAAAACAGGAACAATACTGTTCTATTCTGTAACTCCATTCTGTACATGGAAAATAACTCTATATAGAAAATGGGCATGGCCACAAGATTTTATACCAAGCGCACAAGTACCCTACAAAGCCTGCCTACTGAGAGTTGTTGGGGGCCAAAAAACCTGCTTTCTGAAATTTGCTTATAGATAAATTGCTAATGTGCCACAGCTTAGAACTGGGCTTTGTTTTCACTTGATCAATGTTTGTCCATTTCCTTTGAAGATGTTTCACTCACTTTTTTTTTTTTTTTTTTTTTAACTTAAATTCCATGCTTTTATTCCTGGCTGAATGCAGCCAACTATAGGTAAATAAAACAAGACCAAACAAAGGTGAGCACAAACCCTAGGCAGCTGCTCCCACTGCTCCTTATTCTTCATTTCCTCTTGAACTTCATGGATGCGCTTCAGGGACTCGAGGCTCTCATCCAGCAAGAAGGTGGTGTCATTAATCAGCATGTTGATGTAGCGCACAAACTGCTTGCCAGAGCTAGTAGGAAATAAGTACAAAGAAAAAGTGAGTTGTAATTAATCAGGTATTAAGGTTTAATTCACTATATATTTGCAAACAGCAAGCAAACTCACTTGAACTCTTCCATGAAGGTGCCATGGTGGGCAATATTCTGCCAGAGACTCTTGAAGATCGTGCTGATATGGTACCGTATAGTGAATTTATCATAGAACTCACTGGTAGCACCAGTGTGTTCCACATCTAATCAGAGAAGATAGGTAGAAGAGGATCACAACAGTCAAGAAACGACATAAATGTCAACTATGTAATGACTTTAAAAAGAGTACAGTACTTATAATACACACTTGTGAAAAAGAAAATATGCCCTCTTTTGATTCTTTATGTGCTGTTTGGTATCCTTCTATGTACAGAACCCTTACAAAAAGGAGTTATCTGATCCTTATTGGCTGTTAAAGCTGGGTACTGTACATACAACTTCAGATGAACGAGATATAAGAGAGACCAATGTACAGTGACAGCACATCAGTCCTTCAGTGACAGATTTCAGAGTATCTGAGATAATTGTCCTGCTAAATGACATAAATACTTTAGCTATTGAACTGAAGGCCTCACATTTGACTAGAATAGTTTGGCATTCAGTCAAGTTACTAATAACTTCAGTGACAGCAACATGTCAAGGTTGCATTTTTTTCCTCCTAGTTTTAGAGTATTGCACTTGGACCTTGAGGCAATATTCTGCTATAGACTCTTCAAAATAGTGCTGATATGGTACCATACAGTCAAATTTCTCTGAGTTAATTTCTGATTTTGTTTCTCTTTGGCATTTGAACACAACAGATTGGCAACTTCCAAAGCGTTTGTTCTCACTGTGGTGGACTGGTTACACTTGCTGCTGAATTAATCAAGTGAATCTGATTAGCAGGACCAGACTGCTAGTTACCCTCAAAATCCCTGTGCAAGCAGCAAGAGTGTACTCCAGTGTTTTCACATACTGCTTCAGCCTCTCAGCTTAGTCTTTGCAAAATAAATGACAGAGTTCATTATGTTATTATGTCAGCTGCTGTTGTTCACCTTAGAGATTGCATTTACCTAACTTGAAGACCTGATGTGGGCCATATTTTAACAAGACAATAGATATCTATTATAGTACAATAGGAGCTCATTATTACAACATATAAAATTCACCAGTGTAAAACTTCATGAGAGCTGGGACCAGATGTTTCACAGACAACGGGTGGTTCTCCATCATTTCTGAGAATCGCTGTGTCCGAGGCTGTACAGCAGGGTTGGTGACAAACAGCACCTCCACCAACTTGGCGATAAGGTAGGGGTTCCTGATGTAGCTCTGACTGCAGATGAACACCACCAAGAATGTGACGATGTCCCCAATGCACGGCTCATATAAAACCTGTGGGGAGTACCTGGAAGATTGCAGGTGGTGAAAAAGAAAAAGGGATGAAACAAAGAGGACGGATAGCTTAAAAAAGAAAAGAAAAAAATCAAACCTGGCTTTAGCTTTTGTATGAATGCAGTTGTTAATCTATTGCACAAATATGACTATTCTGCATACAGATGCAGCACTCTGACATATTAGTTTTCTGTGGTGGTGTGTCTGTTGTTTAGTTTACCGTTTAGTCACATAGGATATGGCTTTTAATTACCGCAAGCTACAACTGAAACAGGTGACAGTTGTGTTAATGAAATTGCAATGCCCTTACGTATAGGTACAACCACTTACTTTCACTTCAAAATATTGTAAACGTCCCGATACCCTAAATCTATATGAATGTGTATGTGCTCAGCTGAGCAGCTCTATCCTGCAAACAGAGATATCTCTATCACTTGAAAAATTAATAGAAGATTGAATGAATAATAATTTTGAGATGTGTGACAAAGACCAAAAGGTTAAGGGCTCTTTATCTCAGTATATACAGTATTTATAAAATCCCTTTCAGATGGATTTTATAAAAATTTCTCTGAGCAATATTATTAAATTTTCCGTAACAGAGAAAATGAAGACTTTGGAACCTATTAAGGTTTTTAGAAAAGTTATTCATACTAAATTTTTAATTAATAAAAATTACATGACATTTCATGATTTTGAATGTTGTCAGTTAGAATTTCTATGCCTACGTCAACATATTTGAAGTCACAAAAGACCAAAGCTTATCCCAGCTGTCATGAAAAGCATTGGGGAAAACTGGAATCAGCCCTGGACATTCCAACTGGTGCACCTCTGGGCCACTCGGTGGCGCAGCGCTCAGATCGAGTGGGCCATCGACAGAGGCCACAGTCCTCCTGCACCGGTCGCAGGTTCAACTCCCGACCTGTGACCCTTTGCTGCATGTCTTTCCTATCTTTGTCTCTGCCATGTTTCCTGTCTGTATACGGTTAATAAAAGGCCACTAGAGTTAAAAAAAAAAAAAAAAAAAAAATCAGCTTTCTTGTCTGCAGCAGGTTCAAAATTCTGGTTGTTCTGGTCGAGGTTGTTGTCTGACACCAAAAGAAGGGCTCATATT